>CM052543.1:49832360-49997253 GCA_028533065.1 Trachops cirrhosus | reverse complement strand
GTACCAGTCTGCAATCCCACCAACAATGCACTAGGGTCCCTTTTTCTCCACAACCTCTCCAACACTTGTTTTCTGTTGTTTTATTTAAGATGGCCATTCTAACTGGTGTGAAGTGGTATCTCATTGTGGTTTTAATTTGCATCTCTCTGATAGCTAGTGATATTGAGCATCTTTTCATGTGTTTCTGGATCCTCTGCGTGTCCTCCTTGGAGAAATGCCTATTCAAGTCCTTTGCCTGTTTTTTAGTTGGGATTCTTGTCTTCTTCGAGTGGAGTCATGTAAGTTCTTTATATATTTTGGAGATTAAACCCTTGTCTGAGGTGTGATTGGCAAATATGTTTTCCCATACAGTTGGTTCTCTTTTTATTTTAATACTGTTTTCTTTAGCCATGCAGAAGCTTTTTATTTTGATGAGATCCCATTTGTTTATTCTTTCCTTTATGTCCCTTGCTCTAGGGGACGTGTCAGTAAAAATGTTTCTGCGTGCAATATCTGAGATTTTCCTGCCTATGTTCTCTTCTAGGATTTTAATGGTGTCATGATTTATAAAAACAGGGAAAGAGGTTTTGATTGGCTTGAGGTACATGGAGACTTCTGTGGTGTCTGGCAAAGTTCTAGTTCTTGACTTAAGAGGTGGTTACAGGGGATTTTCCTTAACTAATTCTTCAAATCATACATCTGCCATAACTATCTGTGTTTCTGCATTATTTTATAATAAAAACTTTAAGACACAGAACAAAAGGAGAAAATACATTGTATTATCATTCTTTTTGGCTTTCAAATTAAAAGAGCGCAGAAGAATATGGCTTTAAGAAACAGGTTCTGCTGGTGTCTGCCTATCACTGGCTTAGAGAGAAAGCACTGGACACTAATTTGGACATTATATTTTACAGAAGGCTTTGAGTTTACAATAGAGGTTAACACTGGGGGAGAGACAGAAGCAATAGGAAAAAGGACCCTGGACACAGAAACATGAAGCAATTAGAAAAACTTATAGATCTATTCTCAAACAAATAAAAATTCAGACCAAGCCAATTAGCTCTAGAGAGATATACAGTACAGAGTTTGATAAATAGCAGGTTCTCATTAAAATAAATTTCCTTACTACCTTCCTTCCTTAATTGCATCATGAAAATGCAAGAAGAGTACACTGTATTCATACTAGTTTAGGGCTTCAGCAGTGGAGTCTGTGTGTGTTGTAGGGGCCGGGGGAGCTCCACACATCCCATCAATATTTATTTTGCCTCTTTGATGTATTAGACTCAGCTTTATTAAACCTTTATAATGACCCTCTAGGACTGGCATATTATCCTCCTTTTACAGATGTGGAATAATAAATGAACAAAATGGTCTTGGTGCTTGAATTTAAAGGATAAATAGTACTTGAATTCAGTTATGGGCATCAGAAAAGGCATTTCCATCAAAAGGAATAAGCAGGCAGCAATGTGCGAAGACAATTTGGGAACCAGTGGAGTCTAATTTTATTAGAAAACAAGATCAGAAGTAGCAAATTAGGGCTGTATTATGAATATCAAGGTGAGGCATGATTACTTTGTAAATCATGGGAAGTTATTGAAGGTTTTTGAGTAGAAAAACAATACATTATGAAATATTACTTTGTTCATGGTACCTCTCACAATATAATTAGATAAACAAAGGCATGTAATTACAACTAAAGTGTAGCTTAGAAAAAGATAATTTTAAAATAAAGAAAAGGAATTACTTCTTTATACAGTAAGTAGAATATAAATATAATATTTTGTACCTTTATGTGCAAAAGGAAATGGTGTAATATTTTAAAGCTTTATGTATATGTTGACTAGTGGTTCTGCTAGAAAGATTTTTATTGGTTTTACATTTTTATCAAGTGTACACAATAGTGACAATTTTGAAGAATAATTATTTAAAATGACTACTTTTAATTTTTTAATAATAAATATTTGCCAATTTTTTACCACAGTGTTTGTTTCTTATATTTCTCAGTACTGTTTAGAATTATGTAAGCTTATAGTCATTTGTATTTCTTTATTTGTGAATTACCTTTTATATTGTGTTATTGAAAAAAAGGGACTCTTTTCTCATTTATTTTTAAAACCTTTATACTTATTAAGGATGTTAATGATTTTTATCCATCACCTGTTGCAAATATTTCATCTGAGTAGGGTATAACTTACTTTAATCTTATTGGTTATAAATTTTGATATACATTTACATAGAAAATTTCTATGTATCAGGGCTTAAAATAAGTAAAATGCTTTTAGTACCCTCCAAATTTAACTTGAGGGGGATGAAATTCAGTAACTTTAGTTTTACACGTGTAATTATATGGCTTTCCCAAACCTCTGTAAAGCGGAGATATTGCTGTGTATCTCCCAGACATATACATGACTTGATTCCACTGAATTCTTGGAGATTGCCAAGTGCCAGAGACACAAGACGAGGAGAGCGATCCTGCCTGTGGGGTGCTCCCATGGTGAGGGTGGGACTTACTGGTACTTATGCACACAAACCATTATGATGTTGTGAGCACATCCTGGGAATAACTGTGCCTAGGGGAATTAGGGTGAATCTTGAACTAGATATTAATAGGATGAGTGGGCGGTGGGAGATTTGTGTTAATTAGAACATAAAGCATGGAAGTGGTGAAAGCTAGTGATCTTGTTTTGGGAATAGCAAATATATCTTCTGCTTACTTAGTGCAGGGAAGGTGAGGTTAGAGACACAGGGTTTGGGATAATATTGTGAAGGTCTCTGTATCATGCTTTATATCACTGCCAGTTTAATTTTTCTGGTTTTAAAGTAGGGTAGTGTCCTACTTTATGTTGTGATTTAGAGGATTGTTCTGGAAAGAGAATTGGAAGAAGGCCTGAGGGTGTAGTCAGACAGGAAATGGAGAAAAAACTTAGGAAGCTTAGTTTTATGCTTTTACCTAAAACTTAGGTAAAGGCATAAACTATGAAAATATCTTGGGAAAAGGTATTTAGGGTACAGACAGCAAGACTTACTTAGTACCTGTATGTGAAAGTGAGGAAGAGAGAGAAGCTAAGACTTTCATATTTTCAGCTTGGATGGCTTATAGATTATGTTGTTATTAGCTATTGAAAAATTTAAACAGAGAGGGGATTTAGAGAATGTTAGTTTGCATAAGTTGAGTAGAGTTACTGATTATAAACCCTGGCAAATTGTTCAGCTGACAGCTAGCTACATGTTCCCATCAGTATCTCCAGCATGAGCATCAGCTGAAAATAGAGATTTGTGCATCATCACCACATGGGTGGTGGTCAAAACCACAGGTGAGGATAATATTCCCCAGGGAAATGGTGAAGCATGAAAAGAGATACAGAGCTATGAAAAGACTCTAGGAGGGGTACCAGCACAGTGGGTAGAGACATTGTTGTGAAGATTAAATCAGATCCTGTGCGTGAAACACTTTGTGAGTGGTAATGCACTCTTTAGATACAGGGATTATTATTATTATTATTATAAATACTAAGAATTTCAGCTTCTGTAAGAGGATAGACATAAGTACCACCATATAATGCACTGAAGCACAACAGTTGTCACTTTTACCTGGGAGGCATTGTGAAAACCTAGAGAGCAATTTTTAATGAAAACATTTCAAATGCTGAGGTACAAGAAGCCTTTGTCAGGACTAAATAGGAGCCAGAGTTTTTCGTTTTGCTCATTCCATGGATTTGCCATCTGGACTTTGTAGTAGCTGTAAGCAAGTGTGTTACCACTGAGTCATCCTCCATGGAGTGCTGGAGAAACAAGGCCTGGATCCAGATCTCCATTCAAGAATTTGACAAAACTGCCTTCTAAGGAAGTCTCAGGCATCCTCATGAAGCAGACTGGTTCTGCTTACCTTCTGCATTTCTGCATACCTTTTGCTTGAATTTGCAACATCGAAGATATTTTTATTAAGGCTTTAGAAAGAAAAACAAATAATCACCTACATGTTCACTTCCCAGAATATTTTCAAAATTCATGATTTGTATATTGTGTTGGAAATTGAGCCTTCCTTTGTATCTTAATTTGAAAATAAGGAAATACTTGTTGAGTGAACTATGTGATACATTGGAAACAGCTGTAGAATTTGAATTAAACTACATGAGGGGTTTATATTTGACCTCTGCTACCTGCTGATGTAGAACTTTATTTCCATGTTCTTCAGTTAACTTAGGTCACAAAATGGGAGTAATAGCAGCTAACTTACATGTCTGCTGAATAAGGTAAGATACCCTATGACAACATGAACATTTTAAGCTATAAAAACACTTTATAAAATCTAAGAGACTATCTAAATATAAAATTATAATAGTTAACTCTGTTATGCGTCTGAAAGAAAGAGTTCAGTTTTAAAATTTTATTTTGGTCAATGGGATTATAGAGTTTGATACATTAACTTACACTAAATGTTGAATCTGAAAAGATATCCATTTTGCTAAGTCTCAAAGAGAGTAGTATGTGAAAATCCAGAGTTGTATATTGACTGTGAGATCAAAGCTCAAGGACAACCTTATCACTTTAGTGAAAGATGTAACTTGGCTATGACATCTCCCATCCAGCTGCGTTTGAGGACAGATTGCAAAGAGAAACTCTCAGTTTCATTATCCACTCCCTCCCATCCCTCCCAGCTGTTGACCCTCCTGAATCCTTGGGTTTATTAGAAGGTATTCAATAACTCCCCATCTGATCACATGCAATGAATGATTTTTTCCATTGCATTTTTCAAATAAAAGGATGTGCTCTGGTTAGTGGTGAGTGCCTCCTCTGTTCTGCTAAGCTAAAAACATGATATCGGAGGACCATGTCTTCTCTTTATTTTTTAAGGTTTAGTATTTATTTTTTCTCTGTACATTAAAAGCATTTTATCCCATATTGTATTTAATTATATATTTTACATAGGGACTTACTAAGTAGGGGGAAAAAATGGGAGAAGAAGGATAGAAGGAAAACATGGACTTTTGGATATCAGAATAAATTTTATAATGAACCTGAATGGCTTTGAATACTGTATACTGCAAAGTAATCCTCAGGTTGATGATTTAATCTCAAGGGTTTAAAATAATATATCATTTAAGACCTTAAATAACATCTGTAGATAAGAAGCCAGATAAGCAATAAAAGGAAGAAGTCTCCCCAATATAGATTTTAATTGCTGTTGCAGATTATTTTTAAATGTGTGAAAGTAAATTGAAAGGCTGAGTCCATTTAGTTTTATCTTCAGTGATGCAGTAATGCATGATCATAATTTTGTTTCTTATTATGAAAATGGCCACCAAATTCAATACTGTGAATATATAAGTTGTTATATCTATACCTGATTTCTTTACATTTTGACCACTAAGTCCTATATCAGTAAAATAGTTGACTAATGGAGTTTTCAAATTGTTACAGTGTATATGTATAAATATGTGTTTATATATTTGTATGCATGAATGTAATTCTCTAGTCACTTGTCTATTCCCCCAATAGAGTAAAAGTGTTTTGAAGATAGGGACTGTTTTACTTCCCATTGTATTCCCGGTGCCTGCCACAGTCTAGCACACAGTGAAGTGTATGATGTTTCTGTAGGTTGCATCAATGTCTAGATCACTTAATTTATTTGCAAAGAATAAGGGTGGTTTTGGTGTTTGAGTTAGATTTTATATGTAATTCTAAGTTTTTTAAATCACATAATCAACATTCTTGATAACTAACATGATTTGAGGAAGAGAACTTTGAAGTGTATTCCTTGACAGAGAAGAAAAAGTTTCAGTAATGTAGTCAGTATTGCTTCCAGTGAGATGTACAAATTATTAATTTAATCTTTTAGTTCTGCAAAGTAGGTAAGAACATTTCTTATTTCTAGCCACTGAAGGAAACCAAAGTTCAGAGGAAATGTTCTTAATGACCCGAGACAGATTCTCTCAGCCTAGAAATAATTCCCAAGGAGTTTAGTCATGCGCAGCTAGATGCTGCATTAACTCTTTCAGGCCACTAGGGTACTATTGAGTGCACTGAAGCTGTAGTTTACCAAATGGTACCCTAGTGGTCTCACACAGTTATTGAAGCTTCCAGAAGGGCCTATGTCTTTCCAGAGAGCAGTTTAAACATTGGAAAATTTGGTCCAGTGTATATTTTCCCAAGGTGATGCTTAAAGAAGCTAGCTTGCATAGCTTTACCTTGTAAGGCACACAGGCAATTCTTTGTATAAATGTGCTTCTGAACAATGAAGATGTTCCTGGCTTCTCTTTTGTTCAACACTGTTCACAGGGGAATTAGAATAGGTTGTGGTGTAGCTTTGTTTAAAAACTGGAATCTATATAACATAATGGCTTATATGATCTAATAATACTGGTACTTTGGAAATTATCTTAAGGCAGAAGGGGATGCTAGGGATGGAGAGAACTTAGAAAAATGTCACATGTAACTTTGGGTGTTACCAATATTTATTTTACAGTGAAGTCCTTTGGGCCCCAGTAATTGCTGGATACAAGCAAGATTAGCAACATTTTTAGTCCTTTATTTTTTAATTTAGTCATGTGTGCTAGCTAGGAGGCAACATTGTTGAAATAATTGTAGCAGTGACTCAGATTTAACATTTGCTACACAATTAGATTTGCTTTAGGTCAACCACAGTCAGATCAAAGTTTGCTTTCAGCAAACCTTCCTCAGATCTATTGTAATTTCATCAAAGAGCAGTGAAACATGATACTAGATGGGGTTTAGTGTTTGAAGAACCATCACACATCCATTTTTACATTTTCCATTGATTTTGATGTTTTCTCTGTTCAGTGTAACATTAGTTTTATTCATTTATTTCTTTTGAAATACGAGATTATTTAGTGGTCCATTCTACTGGCCAGAGTTTAAGCCATTTTTAATACTTCCTTTCAATATGTTTTTACTCTCTTATTCATTCACAAGACATTTAATGGAATTGCCCCCATGTAGCTTCTGAACTAGTTCTAGGGATACAAAAAGTGAACCAAATTCAGTTGCAGTTCTCAAGGATTCTTACAGTTTAGTAGAGAGAGGCAGGTATATGGATGAGCAGTTAATATGCAGTATAATAATAGCTATAATAAAAATATACAAAAGGTGCTACAGAAACACAAAAGAGCAAATGACTAAATTGATTCTGAGCCTTGGTGGTGGTGGAGGGGTGTACAGAGGAGGTGGCATTTTAGTTGGGCCATGGAAGGTAGGTGCCATTTTTTTTTAAAGAAAAATCTGGGTAGGGTGAGGAAAATTTTAGGAAGAGGAAGTGCCATGTAGAGTAGAACAAAAGAAGAGGGAAGGGAACTTGTTATATTTGGGAATAAAAGCTATAAAAAGAGTTTCCAGGAAAGGATAATCAATAGTGTCAGATTCTCCAGAAAAGTCAAGTCAGGTAATAATTAAGAAATTATTCTGAATTTGGCATTTAGGAGTTCTCTGATATTGAAGAGCATTTTTCGTAGAAGGATGGGGACATGAAATAGTTTTTCGTGATATAATGGAATTGTTTGATGCAGTTGGATGGAGTAGGAGGTATTGAATACTCTTAAGAAAGTTTACAGAGAAGGGGATTGATAGATTGGTAGCTGGAGCAAAGAGTGTGGTTTATAAAAGGCTGTGGAGATTAGAGAGATTTGAGAAATCTGCAAAGCAAAAATATGAAAATACAAGTTTTAAAAAGGCTAACTTTGTTTAATAATTTAGTAGAATATTACAGCTGATTAGATTTTTATCTACTCACCTCCTCTCAATTATATGCTCAACTATTATGAATTTATTTAACAAAGTTAGTCATATAAAAATTAAGTAGCAAATAAAGTACATTTTAATTATATGTAGAGACCATTTGTAGTAGGTCTCTTTGCAACTTGAAACCCATAGTTCCAACTTAAAATGATTTGTCACACCAAGCTTTGAGTTAACTAGTAAATAATTATAAAGATTCATCTTTAAACTTATCTGTCTGAAGGTAGATAAGCAGGGCTAATTTTGGAATAACCTTGAGTCTTTTCGTATGTGCTCATATATTTTCCCAACGATTACACTTTATATGGGCAGAGACTATGTGTTTTACATCATCTCTGGACCATTTTACCAGATATTTTTCACACAGCCAGACATCTAGTCAGTATAAATCATTTTAAGTGCTTTATTTTAATGATGCTATAAAACCTTAGACTCCTGCTTCCCAAAAACCTATGTGATTGAGATGTAATTTTTTTTCCCTTAAACCTTAGTATCTAATTTTTATTAGTTTTTTTTAAGTGAGATCACAGCCCAATCTAGTATTTCTACCCTCCTGGAAATTCTAGAGAGATATGATAATGAGCATTTTTCAGTAGAAGAAAATTCACTTTAAAAAGATATATGATTAAAAAGATCTCAGGGAAAGAGAACAGGTTTTCCAAATAACAAAGTAAACTCATGACTAAAGAGAGAAATATAAAGATTATTTTAATCCAAGGAAAATTTCCCTGGACAGTATGAGAGAAACAAGATCATATTCTGTTCCTAGGGTCTTTTAATGACCACTGAATGCCATAAGGTTATTTAATAATAACTAAATTAACATATATGTTTTAACATATTGCTTCTAGTATTGTTGTTTATAATTGGAAAAACTGTGAAGAGCCTAAATATCTATACACTCTGGCTTATTTATGTGATGGAATACTATACAGCAGTAAGAACAAATGATCTACCCATATGGGCTATAATATGGATGAATTTTAATAACAATATTGAGTATAAAACAAAGAAAATGTATTGTATGATTCTATTCACATAAAGTTCCAAAACAGGGAAAATTAAACATTATAATTAGGAAAACATGTGTACATGATAATCACAGAGAAAAACAAAGGAATGGACAACACAAAATGCTCTGGAGTGCATGAAATTTGATTGGGCTCGACATACCTCATGATTCTGAGTCACAGGTTTTTTAAGCTGGTCAGTGGATGAACAGAAGATCATTTTATGATTTTTTAAAAAGTAAGAATGTGTTTATGTCCTTTTTATATGTGGCATATATTTAAAAAAAGAATGACAATATTGGCATAAGATGACAACTCAGTAAATGGTAGTGTGTTATCATCACTGTGATTACTACCTATTATTATTAGTAGTATTACGACTACTACTGCTGCTCAATGAATGTTAAATGAATCACAGCTGCTTCTATCAGAGGTTTGTTATATTTTACCAGATTTCTTGTTATTGGTGAAGACATGGCATCATAGCAAGAAATCTTGGGAGGAAAAACATGTAGCATTTCAACATCTAGGACTTTAATGAGCATCTAACTACTTAGAAACATCTGGGTGATCCGTTAAGTTCCTCATCTTCATCTCCGTGTTCGGCACAGTTTTGGTAGAATCAACACTTGTAGAACTTGGATACAAGTTTGGATAATAAATATGTTATAAATAATATCTTGCTTCTGAATAGACAAAAGAAGACTACTAATTGTATATAAAACTAATAGTTTAAACAATTTGGTTGGTCAATATTTCACTTTCTATGTCTCCTTTTCACACGCAACCTGATTGAACCTCACTTTCAAATTTGCTGTTTTCTGTGCTCATTCCTAATTGATCCATCAACCAGTTAATAAGTATATAGTACATAGTATAATGTATCTATGAATACATTAATATATTTATAATACTACTAATAAAGTAGTTATTTATTGAAAGTTTAATAAGTAACAGGTGCCCCATAAAGTACTTACATGCCCCACCAGGTTCTTTATATACTGTCTAATTTGACAGATTTCATGAGATGTCAGTAATTCCTCCTTCTCAGGGACTGTTAAAGTGCATACCTCTGCTTTTAACTTGATACATGAACTCCAACTACTTATCTCAAATGATAACCTTGGGTTGGCCAATACTCAATAACTATTTAAAGCTTGGCTGAGAGAAGTGGTAATTTTGGAAGAGTGCCTTAAAACTCTGCAGGAGTCCTCCTAGAATATCTAAAATCTATCTTCTTCTCAATCTAGCATGGGTGCTTCCCACTGCCCCCAAATTACTTTGTTGAAGTATGGTTTGGAATGATGTTGTAAGTGAATATGGTAAAAGGAGCTAAGCTATAAAACCACTGCTCTGCCTGCTGTAAAGTGCCACCACCAGATTTATCTTTTTGAGAACCTGTGGGAGCAAGTTGATTTCTGAGTGGTTTGCCTACTCACCACTTCTCTTCTGTAAAATAGTAGCACTGTGGTATCATTATATCATTCCCATTTCAGTGTCTCCTTATTTAAATTAACCTTTATTTTAAAAATTATATTATATTTCTATCACCTTAATTATTTTTCTAGAAAAAGACAAATCATGTACATAAGCTGGATAATCATTGTATAATTCCACAATTTGACATATATTTTTAGATAAGAAGTTTTAAATAATTTATCCAGTCATACAACTTATGAGCGATGGGACCAATATTCAAATCCAGTCTGACCTTTCTGTCTGCGGAGCCTGTGCACTTGGCACCTACCACATTGCCCTTTACTGAGTGCCTCTTATTGCCAGACACTGTTCTGTGTACTAGGAACTCAAGAATGAATGAGACTATCCCTGCACCATGGAGCCTTCAGCCTTCTGAGGACAGTCCTTGAACTCAGCTGACATAGCTAAGGTGTGGAGCTCAGTCTGCAAGAGGTCTCAGCACCTGTGCTGTGGTCAAAGACCCTGACATAAGCTCTGGATACCATTTGCCCAGAGGCAGGGGATGGGGCCCGTATCCCTGACTACATGGCTTTAGCAGTGAGCATTTCACCTCTATCCCAAGAGGCACGTGTTAGAGAATTGTCCTTGCCTGACCCATGTGATGCAGAAGATGAATGGGCCTACCTCCCAGCATCAGTTTCCTCTTGCTCCTTCCAACACTATGGCTACTTTCCTCTGCAGAGCATTCTCCACTTCAGAACTTTGTGTTTGCTCAGACAATTCTCACACCTCATTGCTCTCTCTCTCTGGGAACAAGAATGTGGAGTATTTTTCCTTGTGTACTGTTTATTAGAAGCCATATTTACTAAGTATTCCACTAAGTGTGGGAGACCTGAAAGTATATGTGTGAGTTGGTGTTTACTATATTGCATGCTATAATTAGGGGCCAAATTAATCATTGTAGAATAGCAGAGGGACTAATCAATTCACACAGTGTGAGTATTGATGAGGAAGAGTAGGGAGAAGAAGGGATGGGGGGAGGATGGGGGAAGGAAGGGGAATATACAGAAAGGTGTATAGGTAGAATAAAAGACAGGATTTCTGCCTCTGAGAAACTGTCACCATAAAAACACAGACCAATTAGCATGAAACAGTTAAAGAAAAATTAGAAGCTAAAAATTTGCTGATGACCTTGACTATACCAGGAGTTCAGAGAAGAGCAATGGAGGGTGGAGGAGAGCAGCCAAGAAGGCTGTGCCCAGGAGGCCAGGCTTGAGAGCCTTTGAAAGATGGGAAAATTTAATCAGGCAGAGAAAGGATGGCATTGCATACATAGATTTATAGAACCCTAGTGGCCATAATTCAATTGAGACTGTGTTCTATAAGCCTCGTAGAAAATTGGTTTCATAAAATTCTGGACACTTCTGAGATTATTCTTAAATTTCTTATGTGTATGATTTATATTCACTCAGCTTATGAGTACCCAGAAGCCTAGGCTGTTTCTTCTATCCCTTTTGTATTGCCCAAATGTGCTTAGGACAGTGCTCTAAGTTCACAGTTTCTAATAAACGCTTATTAACTGACCATACTGTCACCTTGTGAGGGAATAATTAGAATAGCATCGACTCACACACAGTTATTGTGTCCCAGAGAGATCCACCCACACCATTTGTAGGGCTTGAAGCAAAAGTACAAATGGAGGCCATGTATTAAATATTTAAAAGTTCTAAATCAAGCTAGCAACTGTTACTGAATACATTTAATCTTTCTACTTCAAAAAATATTCCTTCAAAATGAACCTGGAAAGTCTGGTTCAAAGTGAGACATGAATGGATTCTCCGACTCTTCAGAGTTCCCAACCATAAGGAAGCAATATAGGAAGAATGGACTCGAGCCCCTGGGTGAAGATCCACCTTATTTTCTTCCTTCTCCCATCAGGCTTTACCCAACACTGGTTCAGGACTCACACTTAGAATTATAGACCCTCTACCACATGTTTATGAGCTACAACTGTCTGAGAGCTATTCCTCAAACTCAGGGTGCACACACCAAAGGGATGATCCACTGCCAGAAGGATCAGAGACCTACACAGGATCCAGGAGCAGGATCATTTGGCAGGAGATTCAGGGGTCCAGTTCATGGTGGGGTGATGCTTGGCTTCAAGTTATGTACATGTTCTTGATCTTGGAGAGGAGTTCCTGCCAGAGGGTCAGAGTATGGCCTTCGAAAGCATGTGGCAGAGGCAGAAGTCTCATTGGCCCAAGGCTCTTGCCAGGATGGTGCTAAGCATTTGAACAGTTTATTGATAAGACTAGACATCAAAATTGTTTAACTGACCTACTGAAGTTCCAAGATGTAATATGTAAATGGTAGGATTAGGATCAGGACCATACTCTGTGTGACTCCAAAGTCACTTTTCTTCACTTGAGTGTCTTTCAGGTACTGGAAAACCTACTTCACTCACTGCTCTTTCCTTTTCCTTTATTCTTCTAATATAGGTTATGATGGTGAGATGAGGGGAGGAGCTAGAAATGGCAGGTGCAGAAAGGGAAGGATGAGTGGGGAAGCACAGGTGGGAGTTTTGAATTCCTTTGGTGGGTGGGAACAAAAAGTGGAAGGGGAAGAATCAAGAAAATGACAAAAAGGGGAAGGGTTAGGATTAACCTTTTGGTTTTAAAGAACTGGTAATACCTTTTAAATATTTAGATCTCGTTTAAAGGGGGAAATTTCTTACAAGTCATGTGTGTAATTATTTTTCTTACAAGATACTATTTAAATACATATCAACATAAAGACAGGAATAATTTTTATTCAACTATAAAACAAACATACATTTAGAAAACAAACATAAACCAAAGCTACTCCATTCATTTATTTTTATTCATTCATCAATTCAGCAAATATTTAGTAGATATTTATTTTGAGGCAGGCATCGGAAATACAGGAGGGAATGAGACAGACAAAGCTCCTTTTCCCATAGAGTTGCCTTCTGGAGGATGAAATTAATAGTAAGAACATTTATATACCTGTGACAGTTTTTATAACTGCCAATTTATACTTCTTAATCCTTTTCACCTTTCACCCATTTCTCCAACTTGCCCTCTCATCTGACAACCACCAATGTGTTCTCCGTATCTATGTTTGTTTCTGTTTTGTTTGTTCATTTATTTTGTTGTTTAGATTCCACATATAAGTTAAATCTTAGTCTGCATTATTTCACTTAGCATAGTAAACTCTATGTCTATTCATGTAGTTATAAATAGTAAGATTTCATTCTTTTTAATGGCTGAGTAATATTACACTGTATATATGTACTACACCCCCTTTATCCACACATAGGTAATGTAGTCAATGATATTGTAATGATGTATGATGTTAGATGAGTACTAGACTTGTCAAGATAAACACTTCATAAGAAATATAAGTGCCTAGTTGCTATTATACGCCTGAAACTAATATAATATTGTATGTCAACTGTGATTGAAAAATAAAACTTAAGAAAGCCCACAAAAACAGTAACAGTACTTATTTAACATAAGAGAATGTCAATTTGCTGGAACTAACTCTCTACTCAAAACATGGATACAATTCTGACAGCTTTTCAGTTTGGCATGACCATACCATACTGTAAGCCTAAGATGACTCAATTCTCTGACCATTTGTTACTATTCATGTTATTGTTAAATATCCCACAATACCAGTTGGCTTCCGTGATGTATAACCATAACATTTAAATTTGAATTCATTTCTCATTAGTCATGAAAATTAAATAATACTTGATGCTATGCAATTATAATCACAAGCATAAACATAGACCCTGAAGTCAGTTATAGAGTGTCATTAAAAGGATCCTGAAAAACTTGTTTGATTAAAAATCACATAAATAAAGTACAACATTAAAATGTATATTCTAGAAAATTCCAAGAGCACAGGAAAACATTCTCAAAACTGGTTTGGGGGAGTTCAGTTAAGATGGAGGCATAGGTAGACATACCTCGCCTCATTTCACAACCAAAAGAAGGAACACAATTAACTTAAAAAAGAAAACACCCAGAAGTACCAGAAAAACACTCAGAACTGTACAGAAATCCAAAAACCAAAGATTTAAAGAAGCTATATTAATCCAGATGGGTAGGAGGGACTGAGACAGGGAGTCGGCTTGGAGAGGACTTGGTGTGGCAGTGGTGAGCAGGGGGCAGAGAGGTGGAGAAGCAGATAGGTGGCAAGGTGGCAGTGGCCAGCTAAACAAGCAGCCCCACATTTGTGTGTGGTGGTTAAAAATCAGGGAGACACCTTGTAAGCAAGGGAGCCCAGCCCCAGGCCAGACCACACAACCCAGGGCTCCTGTGCAGGAAAAAGAAAGTCTCATAACTTCTGGCTCTAAACCCAGTGGGCTTAGGGGTGGCAGAAGAAACTGCTGATTTCTCAGGAGAGCCAAGAATGTACACAAACCCACCCACTCTGGGAACCACAACCAGGGCAGCAGCTGCAAGGGCGCCAGTCGCATACGGGAAGTGGGTGAAGTGACTGGAAATGGGATGCAAGCAGGGCAAGCCCCCAGAAGTCAGCCAGCAGCAGTATTGTCCCCTCTTTGACAGCTCCACCCCCTACAGAGCCACTGTTACCCTGCTCCAGCCAGTACCCAAGCTCCACCCCACATGACTTATCAGGTGTGCTTAAACAGAATCAAAGTGGCTTTACCTACTACACAGACACAGGGAGACTGCCAAAATCAGGAGACAAAGAAATATGGCCCAAATTAAGGAACAGAACAGAACCCCAGAAAAAGAACTAGGTGATGCAAAGATAGCCAACCTATCAGATGCATAGCTCTACACACTGGTGGTCAGAGTGCTCAAAGATCTCACTGAATACAGCAAAAGCATAAGAGAAGAAATGAAGGCTCTATCAAGGGAAATAAAGAAAAATCCGCAGGAAACCTACTGTGAAGGGAAGGAAGCTGGGATTCAAATCAATGATTTGGAACATAAGGAAGAAATAAACATTCAACCAGAACAAGATAAAGAAATAAGAATTCGAAAAAAATGAGCAAAGTTTAACAAGACTCTGGGACATCTCCAAAAGGGCTGACATCCGAATCATAGGAGTGCCAGAAGGAGAAGAGGAAAAGCAAGAAATTGAAAACTTATTTGAAAAAATAATGAAAGAAAACTCCCCCAGTTTGGCAAAGGAAATAGACATACAAATCTGGGAAGCACAGAGAGTCACAAACAAGTTGGATCCAAAGAGGACCACACCAAGACACATCATAATTAAAGTGCCAGAGGTTAAACATAAAGAGCATCTTAAAACCAGCAAAAGAAAGGCAAAGAGTTACCTACAAAGGAGTTTCCATAAGACTGTCAGCTGATTTCTCAAAAGAAACTTTTCAGGCTAGAAGGGAATGGCAAGAAGTATTCAAAGTGATGAAAAGCAAGGATCTACAACCTAGATTGCTCTATCCAGCAAAGCTATCATTTAGAATGGAAGGGCATAAAGAGTGCCTCACAGACAAGGTCAAGCTAAAGGAGTTCATCATCACCAAGCCCTTATTATATGAAATGTTAAAGGGACTTATCAAACCTATGAACATTATTGAATATTAATTGACCACAGAGACACGGGTTTATTTCTGGGCTCTCTATTCTGGTGAAGAGAGTAATGGGGAGGGGATGGGGGCAACTGTAATTGAACAACAATAAAAAAGGAATAAAAAATTATGAACATTAAAATAACAAGAAACTCACAACTATGGACAACTGAATCTAAAAAAGAGAAACAAAGCAAGCAAGTAGAATAGGAATAGAATCATAGATATGGGGACCATTTGGAGGGTTATCAGCTGGGAGTGGGGAAGGAGAGAATGGGGGAAAAGGTATAGGGATTTTTAGTTTCTGCTGTTGAAATTGCCCATTTGACCCTTGGCACAATAGAGATAATTTTCCTATGCATTTGTGAACATATGGTTATAAATATGGCAACAGTAAATCATTTTTCATTAAGATTAGTTATTTTAAAAGTAAAATTGCAGAATTTGAAAAAGTACTCTTTTTCATTCTAATGGAACACTTTTTATTCATTGATATTTTGCTCCCATTTGTTTTCATATACAGAGTTGAAACTGGGTTGTGTGAATGTGTACATGCATTTCTCCCTTTACCATTGAGTAATGTGCATTTTTAATGTTGATTAATATACATAATCCCAATAGGTATCATGTTAAACTTGTTTACAAAATTAAGACACACAGTAGAGAAAACAAAAATACAGATAAGGAAAATAATAAAATATCACTAATCTTCATATCATGAAGAAAAAAAACTGCTGCTTTGTATTTTCTGGTACCCTTTTCATTTTTCTTTTAAATACATACATATGTACTGCATGTGTTTTTGTTCAAAAAACACAAATAAAAACCAACAGTGCATACTGTTTTAGACATAGTATATTTAAAACTACTAGGGAACTGCTTGTGTGTAAAAAGTACAGGTAGGATGCCAAAAGGAAATCTAAGATGTATACTGCTACCATCTAGCTAAAATAACCACATTTTACAGAGCTTTGAAGTACCTGCATTTTCAGGGATACTGGGTGATGAATGGTAAGAAAAATCTGGGGATCAAAAGTGTCTAACTAAGCCAAAGCCCTAAGAACTGGAGTTGGAGGGAAGCAGGATTTTGTTGCTAGGCAACCAGCATTCCAGGAGGAGCCCTCCAGAAAGCACACCCACTGCTCTGCCCCCCAGCATGACATGTGCTGAGTGTCTGTGAGGATGGCTACACTCCTGCACACTCTGTCCTCCAAAGTGCAGCGTGTATCCTGTCTGGAGAGCATGCCCCTGACCTCAGCTCAGTCTGCAGCCCAGATGGAAAGGACAGACACCTCTGGGACCAACCTTTCAGTGAAGCCCCAGGGGCTCACAGTGAAACTGTGCTGGGCATGATCTGTCAAGGTCTGGCCATCACTGGCTGTCCCTGTCAGTGGCTTCAGTTGGTTGGGCTGGGGAAGAGTCCAGATTCAGAACAGAAAAAGCCAAAATGACAAGGCTTTTCAGGCATATTCAGGATTTGGGTAGAAATGTTTGGAGTAGCAGAGGGGGAGGTAAACAAAGTCTGTTCTCTGGGCAGAAAACATGTATCGGATCGCTTTAGATTTAGCACTGTGATTTTCTTACGCAGACTGTTAAAAATGGCAAGCTCTGGTTGTTTTATGAGTATGACTAATTAGTGTCCCAAAATGCAGTGTTCTGGAGGACCTAACCACCCTACAGTACAATTAATCATTTGCCTGACACCTGAGAGATACTTGTATCTTTTGTACTTTTTCTGGAACACAAGAGAAGGAAACTACCAATTATTGAACTCAATGTGATTCTAATATCCTAACCACATGTCCAATAGCCAAAAAGTACTAAAAGTAAACTTTTCTTTATTGTCTTTATTTAAAAAATCTTAGAGAAAGTGTGCACAAATATTCTAATTAATTCTGTGTCCCCTTTGATTAGATCCATTGATTGTTAGCATTTTGCCATATTTACCTAGATAATAAAAAAGGGCTAAATAAGTTTTCAGCAAACTAGTTTGGCAGTAAAACGACCTGAAATAATAGGTAGCAATATAAGATCTTTAGTCACTCTACTATGGTGAGAATATCCGTATATTTCATTGCAAAGCTATTAGTTGTTTCGTTATGGGTACTATCTAAGAATCTATTCAGGTGTTAGGTAATATAAAGTATATGAATCTTTAATCTTTCTAAAATCCAAATCAATTCTGAATTCCAAAATAAATCTGGCTGTAAGAATTACAGATGAGGGATTATAGGCCTGTACTATGTGCTAGAGACTGTGCCGGGCAACTGATGTTTTTCCTCTCTTTAATCTGTGTCGCAAGTCCATAGAGAAGTCATTATCTCCACTTTTTAAGTTCAGAGACATTAAAGAATTGCCCCAGTATCACAGAGTTAGTAAGTGGTAGATCTAGAATTTGAGTCTAGGTGCATCAGACTCTATTTTAGCTTATTCCAGTACAGCATATTGCTTCACACCTCTCCCCCTAGGGAGGACACCCACAAGGACACTGAGTTGATGAAATACCCACAGGCTGCAATGGTAGGTGTAGGGCCCGATTAGAATCTGCTGCCCTTGGGAACCACAGTGGCCTGTTGCCTTCTTCTGCCTTGAGTCTTGGCAAGCTGGTGTCTTGAGTAGATATTTA
The DNA here is from genome assembly GCA_028533065.1 of Trachops cirrhosus. Lineage (NCBI taxonomy): Eukaryota > Metazoa > Chordata > Mammalia > Chiroptera > Phyllostomidae > Trachops > Trachops cirrhosus. The sequence continues at coordinate 49,978,877 of CM052543.1, read as the reverse complement.
GATATATTCTTAAGTCTGGGATGGAAGAAACCAAAACAAAGGAGACAAGTATATGCCATCCTTCAGATACCCTCGGCACCATCAGCATGACAGCTAACTGCAAGGGCTTTGCTGAGATCTCCACTGTTCAGTCTTTCTTCCAATATTGCTCTCAGGGTTGTGAGTCACATGTCCTTGGCAGGTTATTTAACTTTTCAAAGCTTTAATTTTTTATCTCTAAGGAGAGATAATAAGTTCTTAAATTATAAAGTTTTTAAAAATTAAATTAGTACAGTGACTATCAGTAGTCAGCACCAATCTGTGTCAGAAATTGTCATTATACTATCATCCCTTATTTCTCCTGCTGTGCTTCAGCAGTGCCAGTGGTGGAGTGATTCTCACTAAAATCTGATTTTTTTATTCTCTTCAGTTCTGTTTCTTGTCTGTAGTAATAATTGTTGATTATAATACTGACCAATTAATATTTTCCAAATACCATTCTGCTAAAGCTGCCTACTCCATCATGGAATACCTCATGCTTGTCTTTTTGCTAATTTAAGTCTTACAAATAATTTAAGGTCCAATTTAAGTCTTGCTCTCATCAAGATGCCTTCACAGATTTCCATAGCCCTCAGTAATGCTGCCATGTAATGCATTCCTGTAGCATTTGTTCTCTTTGCTGCTGCTGGGCACGTAGACTCCATAAGGGTATAGTATTCGCCTTGCACTTTTAAGTACATATGGAGATTAGGATCTATGTCTGTATGAGAAGCAATTATAGTTAGACCCTCTGTAAGGCCTATACAAATACTAATGATCTGAATCTAACAGATTTTAGTGTATCTAGTGGTTTGTTCCTGAAAACTTTCAGATTTAAAAAAATTTTTACTGTCTTTTTTTCTATTACCATTATCCACCTGATAACCTTTTCTACCTCCACCCATCCTTTCCCTTTTGTGTTCAATCTCTCCACCCCGACCCTACCCCCAGAGCTGTCAGTCTGCTCTCTATCATGAATCTGTCTCTATTTTGCTTATTAGTTCAGTTTGTTCATTAGATTCCACATATGAGTGAAATCATGTGGTATTTGTCTTTCTCTGACTGGTTTATTTCACTTAGCATGATGTTCTCCAGGTCCATCCATACTGTCACAAAGGGTAAAATTTTCTTTTTTATGGCTGAATAGTATTCCATTGTGTAAATATCCCATAGTTGTTTTATCCACTTATCTACTGATGGACACTTGGGCTGCTTTCATATCTTGGCGATTGTAAATAATGCTGCAATGAACATAAGGGTGCTTATGTTCTTTTGAATTAGTATTTTGGGTTCTTTTGGATATACTCCCAGAAGTAGAGTTGCTGGATCAAAAGGCAGATCAATTTTTAATTTTCTGAGGATTCTCCATACTGTTTTCCACAGTGGCTGCACAAATCTGCATTCCCACCAGAAACAGAAAGGGGAACCAGTGCAAAAGGGTTCCCCTTTCTCTACATCCTCACCAGCACTTAATATTTGTTGATTTATTGATGATAGCCATTCTGACTCAAGTGAGGTGATAAATCATTGTGGTTTTAACTTGCATATCTCAAATGATTAGTGATGTTGAACATCTTTTCATGTCTATTGGCCATCTGTACGTCCTCTTTGGAGAAATGTCTATTCAGGTCTTTTGCCCATTTTTTAATTGGATTGTTTGTTTTTTGGTGTTGAATTCTATAAGTTCTTGATACATTTTGGATATTAACCTCTTATCAGATACATTGGCGAATGTTCTCCTATCTTATGGGTTGTCTTTTTATTTTGTTGATGGTTTCCTTTGCCGTGCAGAAACTTTTTAGTTTGATGTAGTCCCATTTGTTTATTTTTTCTTTTGTTTCCCTTACCTGATGAGACGTATCAGAAAAAAATTGTTACAAGCAATGTCCAAGATTTTACTGTTTATGTTTTTTTAGGATTTTTATGATTTCAGGTCCAACATTTAAGTATTTAATCCATTTTAAATTTATTTTTGTGTGTGGCATAAGAATGTGGCTAGTTTCATTTTGCTGTATGTATTTGTACAATTTCCCCAACACCATTTATTGAATGTTTTTAGCCCATTGTATGTGCTTGCTTTCTCTGTGAAATATTAATTTACTATAATGGTGTGGATTTATTTCTGGGCTCTCTATTCTGTTCCACTGACATGTGTGTCTGTTTTTATGCCAGGACCATGCTGTTTTGATTACTATGGCATTCTTTTACAGTATAATTTGATAGTAGGTAGCATAATTCCTCCAACTTTGTTCTTCTTTCTCAAATAAAAGTTTTGAATTTGAATTAGGACTTTTGAGACCCTAAGCTAAGGATACAAAAAAAAAACATATGAATCACCAACTTTCCTTCTCCCTAGGAAGATATTACAGTTCAGTGATATCACTCTTTAACAATGTAGTTGACCCTTGAAGAACACGGGTTTGAACTGTGGTGGTCCAGTCATACGTAGATTTTTTTCAATAAACACCTTCACTGTTTTCCATCTGGAGTTGGGAGTCCACAGCTGTGGAGGGCCAATTGTATGCACTGACCTATGCCTTTTTATAGAGGGGACTTGAGCATCCACACATTTCAGTGTCTGAAGGGATTCTTGAAATTAATAACTTGCAGATAGTGAGGAACAACTAAGCTTTTGGGGAATCAAACGTTGTGTGTAGATTTTTAACCACATGGGAGACCCCACACCCCAGCAACATTATTAGAGGGTCAACTCTAAACCCAGATGCACCTCCATATCTCTTCAGCTGTGTTCAAGGCAAGATTGGCCAGTGTATCAAAAATCGAAGCTGTAGATGATACACACTTGCTATGTATTATTTCTGCCTACCAGCTGAACACAGGGCAGATAATTTAGATGAGAGTAGAGCGAGCCAAGATTAGTTGATGTTCCTGAAACAGTGAAGGATATGGAGTATTGTTTCTGATCTTTCTTGGAAATGGAGAGAGATATAAAGGATGGAAGCTGAAATAAAAAAGAACTTTATTCTTGAAATTGCAAAACAGGTAAAAAATAGCAAAATGCATCAACAACAGAAACTCCTGTTTGATAATCAACCTGCAGTAACAGGCAGAAAAATAAAATGGAAAGAGCAAAGAAAAATATGAACAAATAGGGGAACCAATGTATTGTTGTTGTCATGATTACTCATAACACTATTTCTGAGAAACTTTCTTTAACTTCCAGAAATAGTCTTGGAAGTACTGGGTTGCTATGAGAAGCTTTGAATTGGTTAAATACAGCTAGATAATTGTTGGTACTAGTTATAACAGATGTAGTGGTCATGCTAAGGAAACTGAGGAGAGCAAACAGATCCCATTATTGAGCCCCAGAAATAGTCTTCTGTAATGAAAAAAAATATAGACAGTGGAGGCATGTAGACCTGGATTTGAATTCCTGCTCTACCAATCTCCAAAAATGTGACTGGGGCAAGTGATTTAACAGTTTGAGGCTCAGCTTTCCAATATGTAGGGATCGAAGGATGGTACTTGGTAAATTATTATTGCCCTGGCTTAATGAAAAATGTTTATTTAATATCTTTTCTCTTGATCCTGATTAAGTGGACTGGGCTGGATTAAGCATGTATGTCCCCATCCATGTGTTCCCCAAGGCATTAATATGATGTCACCAATGGAAGCTGACATATTCCACATCAAAAGGGGACACAGGATTAATAGAAGCATCCCAGTCATAATGAACTTCTTTCAGGCTATTAATGAATTTTTTGCTATTTTAAAATTTTTCTCTAAGCATGAATATAACCAGATGGTCAGTGATAAAATCCAAGTCCCCAGACTTCCCAATGTCTATAGATGCCAGCGCTTTCCCTTTCATTATCAGCTCTCCAGTAAGTCTGAATTAAGAGTTTCACATCTTTTAAAGGAGGCTGTTTTGCTGTCATTTTTAATTATAACCCTACATCCGGATGTTTCCAGTACACTTCTTTGGAGAGCAATTTTTATGATTAACAAGTTAAAATTTTTTTCTTCGACATGAACAGATGGTGCTTTTCAGTGTCTTTTTAAAGGTGCTCTATATCTCTTGCACAGCAGAATCTGAACTATGCATTGGACAATGGGTAACTGAAAATACATGGAAAAGGAAGTGCACACAGTTTGGAGTCTACATCAACTCTTCCTCCTTAGCGGAGATTTATTCTCTTCAACTCAGTAGCACTCTTGAGATAGTTTGACTTTACTGAAATCTGAGAGAAAAATCTGAGCTTAGGTATCTCGTAGGCAGAAACTTGAGATCATCTAAAATGAGAAAATTAAAATGTGAAAATTTTAATTTTATATAACCTGTACTTTATAATAAATGTTCCAAAATTATGCTTTAGTAGGATTAATCTTTTAAATTGGTGATTTGAGCATGTTTGACAAGGTTGCATGTAAAGAATAATGGACATATAAATACATTCCTATAAACATTTTTTATTATCCTCCCCGAACAATATGTTTCCTACTTCTGAAAATTATTGGTTCTTAACCAAATGAACTGCGTAATTACAGCGAATGACAAGTACTTGGCAAATGAAGTGCTTTGGCTCCTTCCACATTCCACTGCTTTCAGATACATTCCAGTGTTATATGGAGAATATACAAATATAAGTAATTTCATGAGTTGTAGCTGTGGTCCGTCCAAATCATTTCTGACGATGGCACCAACAGACCTTTGAGGGTGAACATGGGTATAGTTCTGTGCTTCCCACGACAGACATAAGGTCTGCAATCTCCCTTTAGTAAACAACTTCTAGTCATTTTTTCCGCTTCACATTCACTAGCCTTAATAGATTGGTAGAAAATACATGACAGAAAAGAAAAGGACCTTTTTTATTTCTTATTTAATTTTGATAGTCAACAGGTACATATTTTTCCTGTGTTTTAAAAATGTAAGCCCCTAGAAAGCCTAGGATCTATCTATCTTGGGTATAGGGCAGGGAAGAGACAGTAGACACAAGTTGATGATAAGTAAACAAAAGAAAAAAACACACACAAATTTTGCAAACTAGCAACTAACCCTTGTTCGTATTTCAGTGTCACCCATTATTCAAAGCCTTCTTTGATCTTCCCAGGTTAAGCTAATGCCCCCTTCCCTTGAACTCCTGTCTGTATGGGACTCTCAAATATTTATATATGTGAGTCTTTCTCTCTTTCTAGATTGCAAGTCCCATGGGACAACTATTCCTGATTTACAAGTCTAACTCTCCTGAACCAAGCACAGTACCTAGTGAATAGCAGGCACTCAATAAATATTTGTGGGGTTGATCTAATTGAATTTCCAAGTGAAGTATCTTTCCTTGTATCTATTGAAGATGACTGAGTCATTCTCTGTCAGTGCTTGAGTTTTCTCCATGGTAATGACTTGAAAATCCATTTAGACTTTCTGGCCAGTGGAACATTAAATCTTTCCCTGGAACATTGTACCCTAAAAGGGATGATATTAGGGTGGTGGTGGTGGTGGTTTTCATTACTAATAGCAGGAGCTACTTGTAATGATTACCTAATAGGTGCTAGGCACAGTGCTATATATTTGTCCTATGAGATGGATATTTTTTCAGCTCCATTTTACAAATAGGGTAACTGAGATATTAAGGAATTAAACAATTTGTCCATCCTCACATAGCCAGTAATATGCAGAGCCAAGAATGAAAGCCAGCTCTGTCTGACTGATTCAGCAGCACTAAGTGGATTCTGCACTGCCTTCACACTCTGTGTGCCTTTGCCCATGCCAGAAAATCATTAGGTGCTTGCAAAAACCTGCTTCGTTAAATTGTTTTCTGAATGTCTGTGAAACTTTTCAGTCATTTCAGATAAAATCTTTTCCTTCTAACATGCAAACAACTTTTGCACTCTGGCAAAAGTTGTTTTACAAGTTGTTTTACTCTGTGAAGTTGATTGGTGTGCTCTCTGCTTTGCTGTCTAGATTTGCTAATGAAAACAAACCGTGGTGCTTGGGATCATAACAATGTCTTCCTAAAGCAGCACTGGCATCATTTTCCACTTTCCATTGAATAATTTAAAAACTATTATTGAGAATGAGTCTGAAGTTAGTGTTTAGTCATCTGAAAGGTTGTTGATCAAGGTTATATTGAATTCCTACCCATTGCTGACATTACTTTTGAAATTTAAAGTCCTAAATTTTTTTAGGACTTTAAAACTAAAATGCTAGATAGCTCCAAGATGCTTATAAAAATTTTTATAATTTCTGTTTTAGTTTTTTCTATTTGATCCAAGTATTGGGTTAGCCAAAAAGTCCATTTAGTTTTTTCCATAAAATAAGACACATTTTTCATTTTCACCAATAACTTCATTGATTTGGATATTTGAATATGGCGGCTATCTCCTGTTGTTGGCTTTTAAGTGAGCAGAGGCCAGGGGTCTTGCTAAACATTTTCCAATGCATAAGACAGCCCACAACAAAGAATTATTTGCCCAAAATGTCAATAGTACCAAGAAACTTCACAAACCACTTTTGACACATTCGATCAGTCACAGCAACTTCTCATATACTGCACAAATCTTTTTTTTGCATTTCAGTTACATTTTTATCTTCCTTGAAATAATAAAGCATAATATGCCAAGAATGTTCCTATTTTCTTCCATCTTAAGTATTAAAATGGCTGTACAAAAATTTACCAATTTGGATGAGGTTTTTAAATGCATACTGATAAGGCCACAGTCACAATGCAATCTAACAAAATTATTTCAAATGAAGTTAAAGACAACTAAGCCCTACTAGAGCTATCGTACGGAAAAAACTAAACAAACTTTTTGATTAACCCAATATTATCTCACCTTTTCTTCTTTTTTTACTTTCTATTTATAAATGGAATTTAATGATTTCTTAGAGACTGTACTTGTTTTTTACTTCAGATAAGTCCATGATTCTAAGACCTAATAGCCTAAAAATAAAATGGCCCACTCTTAACCAGAAAATGCTATAACACCAGATTATGAGGACACTTCAAATTATTGTTTTTGTTTTTCCAAAAATTGTTTATAGCAATGGAACTCTGATAAGTAAGAGAGTGTGTACACACACACACATACACACCCACACTTGGTTTGTGTTTTGATTTGGCGGGGGACGGGGTTGCAGCCTAAGATGCATATATCACATGTGTGGATAGCTTAGAATCCTTTCTGTGCTGTTGTTCTCAACATGATCCTGGTAATAAAGCAGTCAAATAATCCTCTTTGGGATTAAAGTGCCAACCAGGCTAATGTATAATGCTTTGCCACAAGAAGTCTCATGGTGCCCATGTTTCTGCACAATTTTCTGCCAAAAGAAATTAAAATGCCTCTGAATACAGGTTCTACAGAGTGAGTGCAGACCCAAACACAGGATTCAGGTTGAAAACACCAGGTACTTTAGCTTCATGCAGTTGCTGCTTACAATCTGCTGAGAGTAATGAAACAAACCAAGCCTCAGAAGAAGCCTACTGCTAAGAACTCAGTCACTTAAGTAAATGGCATTTTTAACACTGATTTAAATAAGTCCTTTGAAATAGAAGTGAACCCGTTAGCACAGGTAGTTTGGGTCAGGGATTTGGACTGCCAGAATTTTCCTTCCAGCCACCTAGGTTAAGGGATATCATCACCAACTGTTAAGAGGAGAAATTGAAGAATGGAGGTTGGCATGTGAATAGTAAATGCTCTTTAGAAGTTCTGTAGGTAATTCTCCTTTAGAAGTGTGAATTTAGTCATCCTCCAGTTTTTGTCATCTTAAGAAAGTCCTGAGTTGAAGAACCTTTGTAAATTCTATTAATGACATGCACCTGAACTTGGTTGACTGTAGCTAAGTATTACAACAAGATTCCCGTGCCCAGAAAGGGCAGATCTTGGCACACAGGATGTACTTTCTTTCCTCATATTACAGGGTGAAAGGGGATATTCTCTGATATCCCTTTCTACTTTTTGCAAGTGACCATGCCTGTGTCTTTTGTAACCTTTCTTATTTTGTGAGTGTAAGTTTTCTTGTCTTATCACTTTCTGACCTTAGAAGACTTCATTGTTCTTTCCCAAGAAAAAAAAAAATAAAAACTTTCTCTGATTCTGGAAGGGAACAAACACATCTTCCACATACATTTTATTTCTTCTGTCTTTCTTTTGATTTCAGTGACAAGCCTCTTCCCAGCAAAAATCTGATTTCTAAGTGCTTAAAGCTGGCGCTCCTTAGAAGTACAATGTATGTTTCCTTCGGAAAGTGTGGTTTCAACACAGCCTTTATTCTTTGTTTCCTTTGGAGATCTCTCCCCTCAGGGAAGGTGCATTATGCTATTTAAGGACATGAGGATTAGAGCAGTAACAGTTTAATTTAATTTCAGGCATTGCAGTCATTCCTTTAGAGTCCATAAGAGAATTCTGTGAAGTACCCAGCATCTTATAAGGGCAATTCAAATCTGAAAATAGTAGCCACAAATCAATAAATACTGACATTTAAAATACATATTTTGAAAAGGCATTTAAAAGGAGTAAAAGATGGAGTGTGGGCCTGCTTTGGAAACTTTAAGTGATCCTAAATAACATTTTGGGCTATCCCTCTCTAGCATAGCATTAAAAGCCATCAGAGGTATATAGGCCTTCAGGCTTGGTACCACCTCCAGCTGCTTATGTTCTGACCTCTCATCACTGGCCATCCTAATTTCTCCACCAGACATCATCATCACTGTGTTGTAGCCCATCTTGCACGGTGGCTTACACCTAGGGGCAGTGCCGTTCCCTTAGCCACCTTTAGAAATGTTTGCTCATGTTTTTTTTGTGTGTGTGTGTTGTAGTTACTGGGGAAAGCTACTGGTATTTAGTGGGAGGAGTTCAGGGATGCTAAGTAGCAGGCAAGGTATGAGACAATATACACAATTGTCCATCCAGAATGGAGTAGCATCCCCATTCAGAAATACTGCACTTCAATTTCAGGTTGTACCCCAGTTTCAGGTTGACTCAGCTGACTCTTGTCTTTGGACAGGCCACCTGGATTCTTACAATGTGCTTTTGCCCACGTTAGTAATTGGTCTGGGGTCTCCCTCATTTGGCTTCAGCCCAAGAGGAGGGGAGTATTTGGCAAAGAGCAATCCAGAAGCCTGTCTTAGTGTACCCCATTCCCTTCTGCTGGGAAGCTGGCCTGAGAACTCACTTCTAGTCGGGTTTACAGATACCTGTTTGCCCTTAGGCATCCAGCTACAAAAGTGAAAATTCACACCAGGTAAGGAAAATGAATGTTAGTATCATTTTTTTTAAATTGCTGTTGCATTGCTTCCAAATGTAAGAGAATGCAAAACATCGCTGCTGGCTGATGTTGTCCAAGGTGCTTAGAATGCAATGTTTATTTAAAGAAGGGTGTAGACAAAAGATTCCTGACTGATATATGAGATGGCTGTTTTATTTTCTCATAAAGGATTAAGTCACTTGTGGGAAGTGAGGAGGCTTGGTAATAAAGTATCCAGGTGATGGCTCAAGGAATAGCAGGAAGGAATATTGAAAAGTAAGTTCTGAGACCATGGGGGATGGGAGAGGTAAAGAAGAAACTGACAGATGTAACAACCAAGTCATGTATCTATCAGTTAATTGAGAATCCCAGATTTATTAATCACATTCTGATCTATTTGGGAAACTCTATTTATCATTCATCTCATTTTAGGGTACAAAAAGAATGAGAAATCAAAAAAAGCATATTCAATTTTTATGTAGTCCATATAACAAAAATATAGTTTGGATATTGTTTTTATCTACTTACAACACCCCCCAAATCAGTATTTTAAACAATTCATTAAAAGCAATTCTGATGTAAAAACTCTTGCAAACCCTTTTACCTAGATTTTTTTTATTTTAATTGTTGTTCAAGTACAGTTTTCTGTCTTTTACTCCCATCCAAGCCCACCCCCCAGCCCTCGCCACCTCCCTCCCATTTCCACCCGCCTAGTTTTTGTCCATATGTCTTTTATACTTGTTCCTGTAAACCCTTCCCCTTTTACCTAGGTTTTTATTGAAACAATGTTGACAAGTAAGAATCTTCAGAACCAAAGACATGCTGAATATATGAAATCATGTGTATAATTATGTCCAGAAATGACTTTTCATAGCAAAATGAAGAAAAATAAAAATTGAACTATTTTCTTTTAGTCTCCTCAATTGGATTTTAGAAAACAAAGTGTTGAAGGTCTTAGAAGTGAATAACAAGTTATTTTATTTGAGTTTTTAAAGCTGCAGCCTGCAGTGTTTTCAAAACCAAGTCTCGTGTACTACTGTCAGGAAGGGATAATAGGAGACATTGCGAATATCAAGGCAAATGTCACATTTGGCACATTCACCTCCAGATCTGATCAGCAGGCACTTTCTAATTTTTGTTGATCCCAACTTACTTATGTCCTAACACCACTAAGATAGTTTGAAGATATGATGAGCAGTTTAAGTACTTCAATTGGTTGCAATATGCTGCAGTTTTATTTTTCCATGAGTTGTCACATTCCTCGTAACTCTCACTTATAATTACATCTGGCCCACCAAATGTAAGCTCCATTAGTTTTTTATTTCTGTAATTCTAGTATCTAGAATGTGTCTTACTCAGTAGTAAGTGCTCAGTAAATGCTTGTTGGATAAATGAGTAAATTAATGATTCATTTTCTTAATTATTTGACATTGCAAGTCTAGAATTAGTAATTTAGGAGTGGGCCATAACAAGTTTTTCTCTGTGCTCTCCTTAAAGCCAAACAATGCCAGTGCATTACACATTCTGAACACTCTTGAGCACTGTGGAAAAAAATTTAAGGTCTATGCCCATGACTTTAATTTCTTATATATCCATCCTGCTTTGGAATAAAGGAGTGTCATAGTTAAAATACTTATTAGATGGGGTATACAGTTTATATTACACTATTCATTACTTCAGGAAATCATCATTTATACAATAAGCATCTGCAAGGTAATATACTTATCCTTTTATTGTTCTATTGAATATGTTTATGCAACCTAAAAACTTGGAATTATACCTTTAAAAAAATTCAGACTGTTTCAGCCCTAAACTCATGTGTCATGTAATTGGCTGCGCAGATGGCTGACTGACATGGTGAGGGATACTGAAATGGTAAGTCACCAGGATGGCTGGGCATTTTACAATCTACATGTTTCCATAGTGATTCCCAGTTGGAATTGATTGATGCTTTGAGTAAGCTCCAGTTCCATGGAGGCAATCTCCAGCATAGGCAAGGGTGATATGATTCTGCCTTCTGCTGACTTTTTCCTGCTTATTTTCTTAGTTAGACTCTGGGTTCTCCTTGTGCAATCTTACAGTGATTTCTTTCTCCCCTAAGTGTTTGCTCTCTCGTGAGTGATCCATTTCCTCTCCTTTCATTCTTAACTACTATGATTACTGCATTATCTTTGTTCCAAGTTTTTCATAGTATGATTCTTGTACTTTTTTTAAAAAAATCACTTCATAGTACTCTTCTTATTTTCAGCTTGCTTATTAAAAGTTTTTGAAGTTGGTTGTTTTCCTAGGCAGTCAATGATTTGGAATTTTTCTAAATACATCTATTAGTATAAATTATGCTAGACTGGGCTTTTTTTTCATTTGAGTACCAGAAGTCACTGCTACAAGGAGAAGCTGGAACTAGATGGAGCTTGATATCATTCATTCTTGGATTTAAATGTATTTTGTACCTTTGTATTTTGAAACAAAATGTATATAACATTTTATAATATATGTTATATAACCCATAAAATATTCTGAAGCATGTTTATGGGATCATAGGAATCATCAACAAATAATGATATTGACAATGGAAATTTCCAGCCCAATACTTTTCTTCAACTGAACAGATCTACTTCTGACCTTCTGTAACCCCAAAATACATTGTCCTTTCCTAATCAGATTGGAAATGTACCTCTCCTCTCACCCTGCCTCTTACCATTTTTATTATTAGAACACACACACACAATCAGTTTTCCTCCCAAAAGCCCTCATTAACCACTCTGTTCTAAATGCATAAGTTTAATGGCCCTTCTAACCTATGGTCTTGTGACATATAATTGTCTTGAACTATCAATAAGATATGAATTTCTGGAAGCCAAAACTTATTTTATGCTTCTTAATAGTCCAAAGTGTTAAATATCTCATGCTGTGGGGTCACTCACTAACTATTTGATTTTTAAGAATTCAATTGAACCAGAAGTGTCATCCTGTTTTTAAGGTAGTCAGTGTTTTATGGAGTCATTAAAGGAATAACTTATCTTTACTGATTGACTGACAGCCATTTTGGTAACTGACAGAGACCCAGAGGAACCCTTGACTGTCACAGTTAGTTGCTTAGAAGATAGAGAAACCAGACATACAGCCCAAAGGGGCACAAATATTTCACAACTGTAGTTTTGTGGTGGATTCATCCTTAATACTTTGTTGAAGCTCCACATTCATTCTGATTAGCAGAGAAGAGCTAGTAACTCATATTTTATAAATATAATCAACCTTCAAAACCACACACTGATTTTGTCTCCAGTCTCCGAACAAACTAGAATTCTAGTCTTTGCTGTCCTGCTGAGGAACAAATATTAGGCTTTAATTTGGTACACCCACCTTTGAACAAGTAGGAAGTCAATGGAGAAAAAGAGGATTCTCACTGTCTTTCTCCAGTTCACTACAGAAAATCTTAACCTATAGAATTTGTTACATATCTCTTTGAAAAGATTTTCCATTTCCATAATGATTGGATACAATTTATTTATTTTATTTTCTTTAATTTTTATTGATTATACTATTAGAGTTGTCCTGCATTTTCCCCCCCCCGTTGCACTGCCTCCACCCTGCACCGCCCACTCCCTTAGGCAATCCCCACACCATTGTTCTTGTCCATGGATCATGTGTATAAATTCTTTGGCTACTTCATTACCTGTAATTGTTCTTAACATCCCCATGGCTATTCTGTAACTACCAATTTGTACTTAGTCCCTTCACCTTTTCTCCCACTCCCTTAGACCCCCTGTCCCCACTGGCCATCATCCCAATGTTCTCTAGATGTATGATTCTCTTTCTGTTCTGCTTGTTTGCTTTGTTTGTTTTTTAGATTCAATTTTGATAGTTATGTAATTATTGACATTTTAATGTTCATATTTTGACCTTCTTTTTCTAAGTAAGTTCCTTCAACATTTCATATAATAATGGTTTGGTGATGATGAACTCCTTTAGTTTTACCTTGTCCAGGAAGCACTTTATTTGCCCTTCAATTTTAAATGATAGCTTTGCTGGATAGATCATTATACGTTGTAGGTCTTTGCTTTTCATCACTTTGAATTCTTTTTGCCAGTCCCTTCTAGACTGCAAAGCTTGTTTTGAAAAATCAGCTGACAGTCTTATGAGCACTCCCCTGTAGGTAACTAACTTATTTTCTCTTGCTACTTTTAAGATTCTCTCTTTATCTTTAATCTTTGGCATTTTAATTATGATGTGTCTTGAAACAGGCCTCTTTGCATCCATCTTGTTTGGGACTTGCTTCCTGGACTTGCATGTCTATTTCCTGGACTTGCATATGCTTCCTGGAGTTTCATGTCTATTTCCTTCACCAAACTAGGGAAGTTTTCTTTCATTTTTTTTCAAAGAGATTTCCAATTTTTTGCTCTTTCTCTTCTTCTGGCACCCTCTATGATTCAAATGTTATACCTCTTGAAGTTGTCCCTAGGCTGCTTCCGCTATTGTTATTTTTTTATTCTTTTTTCTTCTTGTTGTTCTGATTGGTTGTGTTTTGCTTCCTTATGTTCCAAATTATTGATTTGATTCTCAGCTTCATCCATTCTACTGCTGTTTCCCTGTAAATTGTTCTTTATGTCAATTAGTGTATCCTTCATTTATGACTGGATCTTTTTTATGCTGTTGAGGTCCTCACTAAGTTCTTTGAGCATTTTTATAACTAGTGTTTTGAACTCTGCATCTGACAGATTGCTTATCTCTCTTTTGTTTAGTTCTTTTTTTGGAGTTTTGATCTCTTCTTTCATTTAGGCCATGTTTCCTTGTGTCTCATTTTGGAAGCCTCCCTGTGTTTGCTTTTATGTATTAGGTAGAGCTGCCGTGACTCCCTGTATTGACAGCATGACCTGCAGGTGCCCTGTAGGGTCTGGTGGCACAGCAGCCTACAAGCTAGGTACTCGAGGTGTGCTGTTTGTGTGGGCTGAGTACACCTTCCTCTTGTAGTTGAGACTTGATGGCTGTTGGCAGGCCAATGGAAGGGATTTACCCAGGCCAGTCTGCTGCAAGGACTGGTTGTGACTACTGACCACCCACATCCACACTCCATGGAAGATAAACTGTACGAGGGCAGGGTGGTGATGCTCTGAAGTCGTCTGTAGCTGTCCAATGGTTGTACATGCCCTGGAGTTTCCTGGGTGGTACAGGCCAAGGTCTGTCCCTACCTGTGTTTTTCCTGGGGCACCCTGCCTGGGTGATAAAGCAATCTGAGATGGCTGCTACTTTTACTGGGCCTGGAGATGCCCAGGTAAAACTAGGTTGTGAATCTAGGCTGGCCACTGCCAATGCCATGTCTGGGGCCACTTAACAAGAAGTATGGGGTGCTAGGGGCTCAGAGACCAGCTGTTGCTTGTTTGAGAAGATTTAGGAAGTTGTGAAGCATGAGCCAAGACCATCCATTCTTAAGGAAAAGTGTCTGTTAACAGCTTTGGTTGGCGCATAAGTTGGGTGGGATGGAGTCTCAGGGGATCTCCAGGGCAGGGTAAATAGTGTTAGCCAAGGTGATGGAGTCTCATCTGTGATATGGCACCCACCTGCCAGCTCTGTGGCTCTGTGGGGGGAAGGTTCAGAAAAGGGACCATGTCCTCTGCCTGCCTTTCTGTCTGGGAGAAAGCTGACCCCAGCTCTCATCTTAATGATAGATAATTCAGTTCCTCCCTCTCTGTCATGGTGCCTTTCAAGCTGCTACCCTGGTGCTGAAGCTAAGAGGGAGTGAGTCTAAGTCTGTGTGTGGGTTCTTTAAGAGGAACTGCTTGGGACTCCACAAATTTCTTTCACTGACTCAATCCCCAGTGGTTTTTGCAGCCAGAAGTTGTGGGGACTTACCTTTCTTGCACTGAGAACCTGGGCTGCAGGGGGCTGTTGTGAGGTTGGGACTCCTCACTCCCAGGATATCGCTCCCAAATTTTTATCCACCACACGTGGATGTGGGACCAGTCCATTCTGCTTCTCCACCCCTCTACATGCCTGCGTGGATGTGGTTTCTTTAATTCTTTAGTTGTTAAACTTCCATTTAACTGGATTTCTGATGGTTCTGGATGATGGTTGTTCTATATTTTAGGTGTAATTTTGATATGGAGGTTGAGCAAGGAGAGAAGTCATTTTTACCTAATGCCATCATCTTGGCCAAAAGTCCCACGATTTATTTCTTATTGTCCAACATAATGAGTAGGCAGCTTGCTAAATTAAAAAGAGATGCTATATTAGCTCTTTGGTTAACTTCTCTCATTTTCAGGGACTTCATTTGAAATATGGAGTTCTGGAAAATATCAAGGAGCAAAAAAAAAAAGGAGGGATGAACTACATGTGAAAAGGAAAGGGAATTATGATTTTTATTCTACTTTCATTGTAATTCATTTGTTCCTTGTTAGATTCTGTATGATAACTGTAGGCACATAGGACTGCTTGGTAGGAGAAAGGAAGATCTTGATGTTCACAGATAATGAAGTATCATCAATGGTATCCCTCCACCAGGGGCTTCAGTATTCATATCAGAATCAAAGCCCTAGAGTTCTTAATATTCCATTTAGTCAGGTGCTATATATTTTTTACCACTGAGGTCCTCAGCACTCTTATTCTCAACCCTCTCCCAAGGGGGTCTCATTCGCATCCATGACATCAGTTGTTGCTTATTTACTAATTACCCAAATTCCTATCACCTACCCCTAATCTGAACTGCTGACCTTAATATCCAATTGCCTTCTCAGCATTTTTACTTTGATACCTTAAAGGAACATGAAACCAATGTACCTAAAACTGAGTTTGTGATTTTCTGCTTGGTAAATCTGCTTCTCCAGTGTTCTCTACCTGAGGCTTGGCCCCATCATTTGACATTTGGTCATGCCAGATGACCATGGCTCATTTTTTTCTCTCACCACCTTTCCCATATCAGTCAATTTTAACTCCTAAGTATTTCTTGAATATGTTCTTTTCTCTCCATCTCCATGGCTATCAGTCTAATTCATCCATCATCATCTCTCACATGAACTGGTGACTCGTCTCCCCAAATCAATCTTGTCCCATGCCAATCATATTCCACATAGAAACCAGGGTGAGATTTGAAAGTGACAAATTTGATCACAATTTGTCCCTGCCTAATATTTGTTGATAGCATTTCATTTTTCCCTGATATACTGCATAACCTTTCATGATAACCCACAAAATGTTGGGTGATCACCTCCTGCCAGCCTCATCTTATGCCTCACTGCCTTTTCTTTCAGTTCCTTAAATATGGGGTTTGGCACAAATAATGCCCCCTTTTTAAATAAAATCTTTTATTACAAAACCATAATATGTAATTCTGTAACGTAACAATATAACACTCAAGCTTACCATATGACATTTTATGTGAAATGTTCAAATTAAAACTATAAATTATTTTACCCATATTATTACCCTACCAACCACACTCAAGTAGGTGCTACTTCTTCTGGACCCTGTGAATCAAGTTTCTTCCCATATTGGAATCTTTGCACATGCTTTTTTATTTAGCTGGAATATTCTCAAAAGGATTTTCTACTCTTATGGTCATCTTAATTCACACATCTTCAAAGGAAGCCTTCCTTGACACAATGAACTAAATTTTGTGCCTCCACCCCTTTCCCAAATTTATATGTTGAAGCCCCAATCTCCACTGTGATGGTATTTGGAGATAGGCCTTTGGGAAGTTATTAGGTTTAGATGAGGTCATGAGGATAGGGCCCTCATGAGGGGCTGAGTGACCTTGTAAGAGATACCAAAGAACTAGTGCCATCTCTCTCTCTCTCTCTCTCTCTCTCTCTCTCTCTCTCTCTCACACACACACACACACACACACACACACACACACACACACGAAGAAGGCAGGTGTCTGTAAGTCAGGCAGTTAGCCCTCACTAGAAATCAACCATGCTGGTGCCCTGATCTTGGACTTCCAGTCTCCAGAACTGTGAAAAAATAAATCTCTGTTGTAAAAGCCACCTGGTCTATGGTATTATGTTTTGGCAGCCCTAATCAACTAATACACTTGACTAGCCACAAACTAGTCAGGATTCCCTTTTATACATTCTTGGAGTCCTTTGTAGTTTTCTCTCTTAGACTTTAGGCTTGGTGAGGTTAGGGACAAGTTGTTTCTTGAACATTGCTCTAGTTCTAGCTTCCAGCAGAGGATCTGAATAAAATATATATGTTAAATCATATTTATATGAAGTATACAATTACCGTGATGCTCATCAGTACTTACAAACAAATATAACATCCTATTTTGGCCCATATCCTTTTTGTAAAACCTCACCACAAAAAAGTATGTCCTCCTAGAACTCCTTGATTGCATTGATAGTTCATGTACCTAATGCCACAACCATCTTTTTAGAAAACCAGCTAAGAAAACTGGCAGTCGTGGTTGGGTACTTGAAGCCAAAAATTTTATCAGTGCTCTTGTTATTAGGAAAAAAGGTAGAAGAGGCTAAGGTTTAGCTTTCTCTAGGGCTTTTAACCTGTGTTTTTACTGGTGCTTTGACACTTTTTTTGAGCATTTTATTTACATAAGGTTAAGGCGAAGTGTAGTGTCATTGGGATTTGACTGTCATTATATTATCCAGCCCCTTGTCTTGCAGACTGGCATTATACCATTGGCTATAACTCAGCTATCATTTGATCTGAGAACTTTATTCAGATGAGGAGCAATTGGCTTATCCATAACATTATTCAGATTCAAGTTATTCTTTTCAAGAAAGATTATTAAGGAGCCCAAAGGCTGTATGTTGTTCAGTGGACCTCAACATACTTTTGGAAAATTCTAGAGAAAAGAGCACAGATTCTATAGCTTTACTGAAGATGACAATACTTCTGAATAATAACCATGACTGAGTAACCCTCTCTCCCATTTGTCCAGGAAATTTTTGTCCTCTCCCATAGAAATTCTATAAGTGATACAAAATTATATGGCTTTTTATGTTTCAAGCTCTAATTTGGCTGTTCTTTCCAGGCAGCCAAAAGTATTAGTTTATGAATGTATTAAATATATTAGTTTACTAATGTTGCTGTAATGAATTATCACAAACTCAGTGATTTAAAGCAACAAAATTTACCTTAAATTTCTTGAGATCAGAAGTCAGGAACAAGTCTTTTAAGGATAAAAGTCAGTGTCAGCACAGCTGCTTCTAGAGGTTCCAGAAAAGACTGTTTCTAGTTTCTAGAAGCCATTTGTATTTCTTAGTTTGTGCCTCCTTCCCCCACCTTCAAAATACTCCACCCCACCTTCTTCCACCCTCTTTTCTGACTCTGATCTGCAGCCTCCCTCTTATACTCTTGTGACTACATTGGGCTCATCTGGATAATCCAAGACAATGATTATTTTCTTCTTAACTTAATCACATCTACAAAGTCCCTTTTGCCATGTAAGGTAACGTATTCAAAGGCTCTGGGGATTAGTATGTGGATGTCTTTCTGGGCGACTGTGGTGGCATTACTCTGTTTATCATAGTGAAATAGCTCAAACAACAGCATATTTCTAAAGATACAAATCAGACAAGATTTAAATCTAGAAATAAAAGTTTAGCATGTCTTTTTTTTCCTGGTGCGTTACTTAAGGTCTTGATTTTCCCACATAAAATGCCATCTACATATTGCGGCTACTTGTTATCAGTTCCTATGATTAAGCTCCAATCTTTGCTCAAATGTGAAGGATAATCATTTGTTAGCTTAAGTTAGACCTCTGATATAACATAATTTACCTTGTGACACTGTAAAGAAAGTAAGACTTTAAGAATGGGAGACTATGCATTTCATGCTTATATAGGAAATTCTGGCATATTATAGTTCACCAAAAGCAACAAAAATTCGAGGGAATTAAATATAATCCAATTCAACCTTCAAGATACAACTTCAATGTTATCTGTTTTATGAACTCAATGCCTACTTCACTGGGTAGAACTTGGCACTGCTTCCTCTTCACTATGATAATGTGTTGTAAATACCTCTATTATGGCATTTACCACATTGATGTATTCATCTGTGAGTATGACTGCATCCTAAACTACCAATAAGATCCTCCAAGGCAAGGACTCTGTTTTGTTTTCCTTAGTACTAATGCTGCCTAAAACAGTGTCTGACACATACCTGGTGTTTTCTTGATGCTTTTTGAGGGGATGCATTTTTTTTGCCGTCCCATTTGACATCTCTTTGCTAGCTCACTTGCAGCAGTGACTGGGGAACACATTGACACGGGTTGAAAGAGTATAGATGAATCAACAAATATCTGCCTCCTATCCTGGGAAAGCAAATCTGCTCACACACCCCTGATAATGATGGGTCAGTAGCATTATTTGCCAGCACCAGTCATATTCTAATACATAATCAAGACAAGCACATAGCCACAGATACAAGAGTAGTGATAAAGACTGTAAGTCTTTCTTTAGAGGAGTAAGATAGGATATAAGCATTTTAGTGCAAATTTAAACTGCATTAACTGAATAAAGTAGATCTAAACAAACTATTAGAAACAAGTAGTTCTATAGCTAGGTTTAGGGCATATGAATCTGATAAACCTTTTTATCCTACTAGGAATCTTTAAACTCTCATATTCTCTTTCAGTTTTCTTTTTTACAGATTAAAAAATCTCGCTTTTATTTTTTAAAGTTACATCAAGGTATAATTGATATACAGAGTTGCTCATATTTAATATATACATGTTGATGAGTTTGGATGTATGCATACATTATCATCACAAGGAAGGTACTTAACATACCCATCACCTCCAAAAATTCCCTTGTGTTCCTGTGTGTTTGTGTATGTGCACATGTGTATACATGTGTATGTTGTAGTAACACAATATGAAATTTATCTTTTTAACATTTTTTAAAGTGTGCAATACCATATTGTTAATTGAGTGCTATGTTGAACAGTGAATTTCTAGAACTTATTCATTTTGCATAACTACAGTTTCATACCCATTAATCAACAAGTCCTCATTTTCTTTCCCCCAACCCCCAGGCACCCACATTGTGTTGTCTGCTTCTATGAGTTTAACTATTTTAGATACCTAGTGTAAGTGAAACCATGCAATAGTCCTTCTGTGATGGGCTCATTTTATTTAGCATAATGTCTTCTGGGCTGAATTTATTTTGTTGCATATGTCAGGATTTCCTTCTTTTTTAAGGTTAATATTCCATTATATGTATATACCACATTTTCTTTATCCATTCATTTGTTGATGAATATTGCATTGTTTACATATTTGGCTATGGTGAATAATAATAAAATGAACATGAAAGTGCAGATACTTCTTTGATATCTTGATTTTGTTTCTGCCTCACAACTGCTTTCATCATTTTGGTGAATAACTGCTTTCATTGTTTTGGTTTCTTTGAGCTTCACTATAGCTTTCTAAAAGTTTGGCTACAGAAGAAAGCTTTTTAAATGTGTTACTGGTAGTGATTGTTGAACTTCCTGGGGTCAAGTGTTGGGGTATTTTAGCCACTTTCTTTGCAGTGGTTGTCCACACCAGCCTGGCAGATGCTCTCTAGAAGGCCCAGGAACATACCATTAGTGATTTGAATACTGACTCAGCATCAGAATTGCTTGTGGTGCTTTATAAAAATGAAAATCTAGGAATGCACCTGAGATCTTGATTTGGGAAGTCTGGAGAAGAGTCTGATTAATTTTCAAAAGTCCATGGGAAATTCTGATGTACAGCTAGTGTTGGAAACATGTGGGTAAGTTTAAGCATGGAGAGAACAGTGTGAAGAGGAGGGTCTGGAGCAGAAGATACTTCAGTTCACACCCTCACAAAACTATGTTTCTCACATGGTTGTCAATGGTAATTGTCAACTGAATCCATTGTGTATTCAATACCAGTGCATTTTTCAAGATGATAAATAAATGAAATAATGAATATAATGGACCTGAGATAGCTTTTCTTCATTATAGATTCTGAGGTTATTTCCTTTTTTGTTTATTTTTTTCTTTTTTTACCATCTCAGGTCAACTCTGTAATAGGTTCTTCTATCAGGGGCAAATTTTTCCCTGAAGGAAGAGGAGTGAATATTAAGAATCTGAGTTTATGACATCTGTATTTCATCACATTATAAATAGGAAGGGTCAAAAGAGTTACTGTTACTAGATGGGTATATATATAAGTATATATATATATATACACACACAAAAATATAAATGTACACATTATATAAACATGGGGTTGAGATATTCATATACCCATTCATGCATCTGTATGGCATGTCACTTCATCATTAACTAAAAAAAAAGCCTTTGTGAATTTACTAGAGAGTAATTCAGAAATGTTCAATCAGGTTGATATTCAAATAGATGTTTTTTTATTAGGAAAAAGGAAAAAAAAGTCATTCTTAATGTCATTCTCTCATAGCATTCTAGTCTAGGGGAAAAAGAACCCTAACAGACCTTTTCAGAGTCAGTTGGAATACCTTAGTCTATTCTTTCTCTTGGTCACTTTTTAAAGCTTGGAGAAGAACAAGATCTTATTGAGAAGAAAATGAGAGGAAGAAATTTTTCCATTTTTACCTTTGACCTTCCTGAGTGTTCTCAACCTGCTTCTAGCTTCCCAGATGCCCCCTTTTCCACCAACTCCTAAGACACTCTTGTCTCCAGGTTACAATATACTCCATCTATCCTCCTTGGGTGATATAATTCATTCATATTATGCTTGAAATGATGATCATGACGTACAAATGTATATGTCCACTTTAATGACATATATATGCCCCATAGTTTACATGTATAAAATTAACCTTAGTGTATTTCCATCAAAACTTGCTCTATTTCCTGTCCTTGCAAGCTCTGTGGTTGTGCTTTTATGTCTTCAATTACCCAAGCAATAAACTAGGAAACCTTCATACCCTCCTGGCTCATCCTCTCTCACACCCAACTCTACCATATTCCACTTGCTTAATTAAGGAAGTTGCAATGAGCAGTTCCCTATCTCCTTTCCCTCCCCTATTGCCTTGGTTTACACTCACTGCATCTCACATAAAAATACCATTGTAGTATCTCTTTAAGTTTCTCCCTGCCTCCAGGCTCACAATCTATTCTCTCTGTTGCTGAGAAGAATCTTCCTGAAACATAAATCTAATCATAAGATTCCCCTGGACTATCCTCAAATGCTTTAATTACTTTCTATTGTCCATGCCATAAAGACTTAAACTCTTTAATTGGCATATGAAGCCCTACAAGTTTTGGTCTCTTTTTTATACCTCTCTAGGTTTATATTTTTCCTCAATACTCAGTGAACCTAAAACTCTAGGTATTCTGAACTGTGCACATCCTCAAATTCTTGCTGTTTCATATTCCTACGCCACTGCATCCCATTGATCCTTCAGCTGGGAGTGCCTGTCATGCCTCTCCCTGAACATAGTGGATACTTTCTCATCTTCCAGAATCATTTTACAGTCATCTATTCATGAGATCCCATCCTTCAGTGGAGTTGTGTAGTTCTAGTGTTGTGCTGACACTGTTTTACATTTTTTTCCCAAAAAGTGACAGACCATATTAGTGTAGGGAAAGTACTATTCATAATTAAGTCTTGGTTGTCTGATTAGTATATGATTCTTTCTTTTTCAATATCCTGATCTGGAACTATGCATCTTCCCCAGCATTTTTAAAAATACATATCTTTTACCAAACTAAAGGGAATATTGCAAAATATCCTTAGTACTGATATATCAGAATCAAATTCACAAAATATATAAATTAGTGGCTGTTTACTTAAGTTGGTTACGAAGCACTGAGTGAATGCCTTCTTGGCACCCACCTGTCATGCCAAGCATAGTGCTGGACACTGGAATTCAGAAGTTGGGGACACAGAGTCCCTTTCCTTAGAGATCATAGTCTAGAAGAAAAAAATGGAGATATTTCTTACACAAAATTATTTATTATAGGCTTTCTCTTAGCAATGATTTTATCAGGAGATTTTAATATATCTTTTTATTTATATGGTACCTTTTCTGGATGCTTTCAGTTGTATGTTGAATTCTTAAAATGGGACACACCTATAGATTTCATAGAAACACTATTCCAAATTGAGGCAGGAGGAACTCTTTTAGCCATTTTGATTACATAAGGTTCAAGCTTTCAGAGTTTGCCAGAGACACACTGATTTTAAAAAAAAGGCATTGAACAGGACTATCTTAACCTTGCCAACCTGCCTGTGACAGATGAAGGCACTAAAAGGCTCAGCCATCATATCCAGCTATCTGTTAGGTGATGCTCACTGCATCTGAAATCCTGAAATAGGGCAAGCCTCTCACTGAGCAGGAGGCAGTGCTTCGGGCACCACAGGTTGCTCAGTAGACCGCCTAATGGCCATGTCCTTCCCCTGAAGCCTAGAAGAGAAATAACAGTGGTATCCGTGACTTGTAAGTCCAATTCTATACAACAGGCACTGTGGACAGATTAGAGAGAAGCCAGATGCAGGGAAATAGCAATCTCACAGCAGCTGTTAACAAATAACAAAGTAGAAACCTGAATGTGTAGTTTTGCTGTTCCTTGTTTGTAGTTGATTGATAACGTGTCTCACAGATGTGCTGTTTTCCATGGCCCATCATTTAGGCAGTATTAACTAGATTCTGGTTTGGTGTTTTAGTTCAGTCAGTGTCATGAGGGCCTGATCTCTAAATCTAGAATCTGAAAGCTCATAGTATGACCAGATATGACCCTATTCAGTTACTTGATAATCATTTGCTTCCACTGTATGCCAGGCACTTTGCTAGTAAATGACCTTTGTAATAATTTCTTCTCTGACATATTGGCCACCTCCCTGAGCTACAGGTTCCATCTGTGAATGAATCATACAATTCCATGTGGGAGGTCTGTGTCTCCCCAATCCCCCACTGTGCTAAGCCTGAGAAGTCTCTGTTTTTCAAGTATCTCCAACTATGACAAACTCCTTGATTCCCCTCCCAAGATCTCCTCCTCCTAGCCTAGAAGATTTTTAGTCATGGAAGTGGGAAGATTTGGCATGTTCTCATTTGGTGTTCTCCAAATCCACAGAGAATTCTTTCTGTTTCTTCAACTGAGATACAGACTTGGAATTCTTGTTTGCTTGTTTGATTGTTTTGGTGTCATACCTTACTTGAGGCAATGAATGCAAAATGAGCTGGCTGAATTAATGGAGTAAAGGCCAAAGAATATGATAACGTAAGTTTAAAAAGGCTTGTTTATTTATTTAAAATATTTTTCTGTACTGAAAACTGCTTGGTGAAACTAGAATTTGAGAACGAGGGCATTTGATAACCCTATTGAATATTCTGTTTAGATCAGGAAGAGATCTAATAAAACTTCCCTGCTGTGTAAGCCTAGCCTTAGGTAAACATGACAGTGATGTGTCTTTCTTCCACAGTCATTATTGGACAAGGAACTCACAACTTTTTCTGCATTTACTCTCTTGCCCTCAATGCATCTGCCTTCTAAAGATTTGTCAGACTCGTTACTGCTCATGTTAGTCCCAAGGATGCCTAGCTCTCTTCCTGTTACATAGTATTGTCATTACTATTTTGTGCTTTTCAAATTTCTCTAATTTCTTGCATTTTGCATCCTCTATAAATTTTGTTTTTTGTTTTAATTGAATGTATTGGGGTGACATTAATTCATAAAATTATATAGGTTTCAGGCTTATAATTTGATAATGCATCATTTGTATAATGTATTGTGTATTTTCTACCCCAATTCAAGTTTCCTTCCATCATCATTCATTCCCTCTTTACCCTCCTCTACCTCCCCGAACCCCTTCTTTTTCCCTCTGGCAATCACCAAACTGTTGTCTGTGTCTATGAATTTGTTTTTGCTTAATCCCTTCACCTTTTTCACCCAGATCCCCCCTCAAACTCCCCCAATTCTGACAGCTGTCAGTCTGTTTTCTGTGTTTATGATCTGTTTCTTTTTTGTTTGTTAGTTTATTTTGTTCATTAGATTCCAGATATAAGGGAAATCATATGGTACTTGCCTTTCACTGAATACTACTCTGTAAGTTTTGACTTCATTTAAAGCCCTTCTTTATTTTAATAATATTGGTAATGTTTAACTTTATAAATCAAAGGCAAACCAGGGACAGAAAATCTGGACTTAAAAGCAAGGAAAATATTTGGTTGCACATAGGGTGTACCCAATCAATGTTTATTTAGCTAGATTGAGCTCAACTAATATATGAGGTCTTTCCAGAAGGTATCCAGCCATGTAATATGAAAAATAGAGACATTTATTAAAGAAGATACAAGACACAAGAAACATTATACATAGAATAATGACACCTAAGTTCCCTTCAAAGTAGGCACTTTGGGAACCTCACGTAATTCTCCCAATCACCATCAGCTGCCCTTTGTATTTTCCTGAATCTCATCAACAGTTTGAAATCTCTTCCCTTTTTAAGGTGATTTGAGTCTTGGGAAAAGTCAGAAGTCACAGGGCACCAAATCTAGGCTGTAGGGGTGCTGAGTCACTTGCGTGATTGGATGTTTCTGCAAAAACTCCTGCATGAGATGTGATGCATGAGTGGGCATATTGTTGAGACGAAGCTGCCAATCATCAGTTACCCATAGTAATGGCCTTCTGAATCAACTGAATAGTTTCTGTGTAGAAATGTTCAAGCTTAACACAAAATTTGATGCAGTTCCATTCCTCTACTCGCTCAATAATTTTGAATGTGACAGCCACACCGTATACGTGCTCACTATGTCTACACCCCTACTGAACCCCTACTGACCATTACAATGAAGTTGCCATTGTTCACACGTGCACATTCCTACCCACTCTCCCTGACTGTCAGGTTACATCAAAGTTGTACAAGCCATTCTCATTATATTAACAATAGTTGGGCTCTTTCCAGACATACCTCATAAAGTTAAAAACATTCATTTATTCATCTAGTCTGTATTGAGTACCTGCTGTGTAATAAATGTGTTAGGTACTAGGGATACCAGAGAGCTCAACCACAGCCCTTCCCTTAAGAACTTTAAAGAAGACTTCCAGCCAAGATGGAGGCATAGGTAGATATGCTTTGCTTCCTCACACAACCAAAAGAAGAACAATAAATTAAAAAAACAAACAAACAACCAGAACTGCCTGAAAATTGAACTGTATGCAAGTCCAATGACCAAGGAGTTAAAGGGGAAACATTCAACCAGACTGGTAGGAGGGACAGAGATGGGCAGCCAGGGCAGGGAGGATGTCCAGCAAGGTGAAAGACTGGGCAGGTGAGGTGGCAGCTGGCAGACCAGGTGGTTCCACGTTCAAACATGGATAAACTGGGAGGACCAACTGGGGAGCAAGACAGACCATGAAATCCAGGGTTCCAGCATGGGAAACTGAAGCCTCTAAACCTCTGGCCAAAAAAACCTGTGGTGTTTGTAGTGGTGGGAGAAACGCCCAGCCTCACAGAAGATTCCATTGGAGAGACTCATGGGGTCCCAGAAAGTACACAGACAACCACCTGGGAATCAGTACCAAAAAGGCCCAATTTGATTGAGGGTAGCAGGGGAAGTGACAGAAAGCAGAGCAAGAGCCAAGCAAGCAGCATCGTTCCCTCTCTAATTCCTCCACCACATACAGCACCACAATGCAATGATGTGGGTTGCCCTGCTCTGGTGAATACCTGAAGCTCCACCCCTTACTACATAACAGGTGTGCTCAGGCAAAGAAATATGGCCCAAATGAAAGAACAGATCAAAACTCCTGAAAAAGAACTAAGCAACAAGGAGCTAGTCAACCTATCAGATGCAGAGTTTGAAACACTGGTAATCAGGATGCTCATAGAAATGACTGAGTATGAATGCAAAATAGAGGAAAAAGTAAAGGCTATGCAAAGTGAAATAAAGAAAACTATACAGGGAACCAACAGAAGGGAAGGAAACCAGAACTCAAATCAATGATTTGGACCAGAAGGAAGAAATAAACATTCAACCAGAAGAGAATGAAGAAACAAGCATTCAAAAATTGAGAGAGGCTCTGGAACAACTTTAAACATTCCAACATCCAAATCATAGAGGTGCCAGAAGGAGAAAAGGAAGAGTAAGAAATTGAAAAATTATTTGAAAAAATAATGAAAACTAATGAAATTAATGGATAATTGGAAAACTTCCCGAATCTGGTGAAGGAAATAGACTTCCAGGAAGTTCAGGAAACTTGGAGAGTCCCAAAGAAATAGGACCCAACCAGGAATAGACAAAGACACATCATAATTACATTATCCAATATTAAAGATAAGAAGATAATCTTAGAAGCAGTAAGAGAAAAGGAGACAGTTACTTACAAAGGAGGTCCCATAAGACAATGAGTTGATTTTTCAAAAGAAACCTTGCAGGCAAGAAGGGGCTAGAAAAAGTATTCAAAGTCATGAAAGTCGAGGACCTACATCCAAGATTACTCTGTCCAGCAAAGCTATTATTTAGAATGGAGTGGCAGATAAAGCAAGCACTTCCCAGATGAGGTAAAGTTAAAGGAGTTCATCATCACCAAGCCCTTATTATATGAAATGTTAAAGGAACTTATCTAAGAAAAAGAAGAAAATCAAAACTATGAACAGTAAAATGACAACAAACTCAACTATCAATAACTGTCAACAACTATCAACAACTGAATCCAAAAAACAAAAACAAAAACTAAGCAAACCACTAGAACAGGAGCAGAATCACAGAAAGGGAGATCACATGGAGGCTTATCAGCAGGGAAGGATGAGGATGGGGGAAAGTTACAGGGAATAAGAAGCATACTTGGTAGGCACAAAATAGAAAGGGGGGAGTTAAGAATAGTATGGGAAATGGAGAAGCCAAAGAACTTATATGTATGACCCATGGACATGAACTAACGTTGGGGGAATGTTGGTGGGTGGGAGTCCAGGGAAGAGAGGGATAAAGACTAGGAAAAAATGACACAAGTGTGATAGCATAATCAATAAAATAAACTTAAAAAAGAACTTTAAAGAGGTAGATACAATGCAGTGAAAAGGACATTAACTTTTGAATCAAGACCTGAACTCTGTTTCTGCCACTTGTCATCTGGTTAACAGTGGACATGTCACTTAAGCTCTCTAGACCTCAGGTTCTTCACTTAAAAAAAAAGATGTAATAACTACTTCACAGTATTACAGTAAAGATGAAATGCAAACAGATGGGATAAATTTTACCTTCAGTTGTTGTAGTCAGTGCTCCCCCCTATTCCTTCATCAATATCTGAATAAACAGAGCAAGAAACAGATTTCACTCACTCAGATGAGAACAGAGTGTTTCAGTGGAGTTGAGTGATGCTTCCAGGCTCATAAAGCTAGTGAATTACAGGAGAAGATTCCAACCAGCATCTGCAGAATCAGAGAGATTTCCATCCTACATCTCACAACTCCATGGACTTGGATTCTCTGAGGAAAGCCAGTCACCTTTCCTGACTGTAATCTTGCTCATAGCAATCATAACTTCCAAGTGAAGTCTTACTCCCTGTCTCTTTTTGCATGCCTGACTGAAAATCTTTTTTTAAAAGATTTCATTTATTTATTTCTAGAGAGGAAGGGAGGGAGAAAGAGGAGAGAAACATTGATGTATGAGAGAAACATTGATTGGTTGCCTCTCACACGCCCCCAACTGGGGACCTGGCTTACAACCAAGGGATGTGCCCTGATGGGGAATCAAACTAGTGATATTTTGGTTTGCAGTCCTCTGAGCCACACCAATCAGGGCCAGACTGAGAATCTTTTTGGTCTTGTCTTTCTCCTTCTATGGGTCTGTGTTTTTTTTTTTTTTTTTTTTTTAATTTATGGTTTGGAAGGAACAGGCAAATACTTGGTCAGGCTCAGGTTCTGGCAGTGAACCACCTTGACTTTGATATGCTTCTGTTGTGAGTTTGCCCAGAAGACAAGAATGAAAGGATTTCCCACAGAGGGAACATAGACTAGAGGTTTCACATGTAATTGATTGAAATTTGAGTTTACCCAGATTTCCATCATTCATGGCCTCAACTGTTTAGAAGAAGTGGTATCTTGCTTAATCATTTCCCCAACCTTTTAATCCTTTCCCTGTTGATAATCACTGCCTAGCATATTTCTTGCTGCTGAGACAGTGGGCAGGCAGCTGCTACAGCTCATAGCAGAATCTAAGGTTGCTCCTCAGGGGGTTGGCAAAGGATACCCTGTGAAACTGAAGGTTTAGAAAAAAAATGTGTTTGCTTCCTTTACTCTGGAGAGTCTGAGAAATCAGTCCTGGGCTTTCCCTTTCTAAATTGTTTATGCTTATAAAGGAAATAATTAATCTGTGTGAAAGTGGATTTTTTCTAAGCATTTTCTGCTTTGATGGCTAATTTACATGTATGGTATAGGAGCTTTGCAAATTGACTTGGAAGCTTTGTTCTGTGCAGCCTGTTTATACTAATTGTGTTTCTAGGATGTCTTTACTAAGTAACATAGGGTAACATTTGTTATTAATTAAAAATAATTGTTAACTAGTTATCACTTTCAAAAAGCTAGTCAATTATCTAGTTATTTGACTACATTTGGAATTTTGGATAACTGGAATTGCCACTCTCTTCCAGGTAGTTAGTGTCCAGACTCCCTCCCCAAAGAGGGCCACTCAGAGTCATCCAAGAGCATCACACAGACTAAGCTAGATAAGGCAGAAATGCATTCACGAGCTCTTAATGGCCAAATATGGGGTGTAATGAAAGGATTAATTCTGGATTATAAATGTATCTTTTAGGGTCCCCCTTCCCTCTCAATGGTTTCATTTCAAGTGCCAACTCTGATTAATTGATGGTGGACCTTATAGAAAAGAAATCTCTCTGGGGAAGGATTCTGAGGCTGTATCCAGACTTGTAGAGATAAAGGCTTTCATTGATTAGCAGTGTGTGCCTTGGATGCAGCAAGAGTCAGATATGGTCACACCCTGGACACCATCCCTGTTGGGCTGTGAAGTTTTAGATTCTATGCAGCTGCCTCGCAGAAATGATAGAGAAGAGTCTCGTGCATTTGTTGTGGATGGGGCTCTAAGCAAGGTACCTGTAGCTTCTGTCAAACCCTTCTTAACCTGTGTAGGCAGGTTTTCCTTAGAGTAAATCTAATGTGGTCTGTTAACGTGTCCTGGTAGGTTATTTCCATGTATAAATAATTTACTCTTCAATATCTTGAATTTTCACATCTTGATGCCTTACTTTAAGATATCTCCTCTATCTGAAAACAGTCATTTCTTCATTTGGAAATTCTTCTCACTGTTCATGGGCGACCTCAAATACTGTCTCCTTTGCTGTTTACAAAGCTTTCTCTGACCTTCTCAGGCAGGAAGAATGACTCTCTTTTTCATCTCTCCGAAGCCTTCAGTTGACTCTCTATTTACCACGCCTGCCACATTGCTCCATAATTACTTTTTCACATGCCAGAATCTAACCCGGAATATTAGACATGTGTTTGTAGACTTCAAGTGCATTAAGCATTCTTCTAAAAGCCCACAGTTTGTTAAAGCTGTTGAACTTCTAAAGTGTAATTATAGAGAGTACAGTGGGATTAAATATGATGACAATGTTGACTGGAAGGGTAGAGGGAGGGAAATAGTAAGGAAAAGAGAAAGATGTAATTGATGTGGAGTCAGCAGAGAAGACAGTAAAACTATGAGTGATCAGGGAAGAACATTTAAAGACAGAACAAGGGAACAAGTCCAGGCCAATGCAGGCCAATGCATGTAAGTGTGTGTAGAGCTTCTGAATGCCCTCAGAGTGATAGGACACTATTGACTCTGCCCTAGGTGGGTATGGGTATATTCAGTACACTCAAAGCTTTGCAAGTTTATTTGACAGTAGTAGAGTAAATTCTTGCCTGGTGAGAAGAGAAATAGTGGGGGCTCAGATGAACTAGAAAGCATACTTCCTTCTAAAGCTTTTCAAATTCTCATTTAATAACACTGTGGACATGGAAGCAAGCGTGTGCTAGGAGAATTGAGCTACAGCCTTTGGAACACTTCTGCCTATGTTAGATAGTCTTCAATAGGGTGTGTAGAAGTGAATAGTCTATTCAATTAATATATTGCTCTCCACTGTCTTGAAGAAAGTACCTCTTCCCAGGTAGTGCTTAATTCTCTTAAAATTACCTGAAAGTTTATAAAGAAATTTCATGTGTTTCATTTCAATGGAGACTTACCAATTTCTGAAAAAATCTAGCCCAAAAGGACATAGAACTGTCTTAATTTTAAACATGTAGTAGCTCAGAGAGGTTACGCAACTGACTCAAGGCTGAAATAAATAGCCAGCTAGCCTTTAAACCTGGATTCTCAGTGTACTGAGTCCCATGCTTCTTTTTTTTGAACTTCCATAACATTTTTCCTGTATTTCTTTTACCGCATTCTTCCTTTATTTTATTAACTTTATGTATTCTTATTATATCTCTCCCATTAGACTCCAAGCTCCTTGAAGTTCTTTGTTGTCTGTTTTTCTGTTGAAGCCCACATGGTTCTAGCATAGTGCCTTGTTCTTAGCAAGTATGAAATATACACGTTAGTTTTAATGAGCCACTAATGAGGGAATAAAAGAATGCAGGGATTAAAGAATGAGATAAATAACAGAGCTAATAATCCCATAATAGTGTCAATTTAAATAGTTTTCCTTTTCTCGGACCAGCTCTTGTATGTTAAAGGGTAAAGAAAAACCCACCTGAGGTACTCAACTGAGGAGACACATGAAGGAAGAAAAGAAGCTATTGAACTTAATTGAGGAAATAGTTAGACTTCCTCAAATGGGGAATTTCTGATGGAGAAGGCAGTCTTGGGCCAGAAGCATTAGAAGAATGAAATTGGACAATCCATTATTAGGCTGAAGGCTTTTAAAAATGGAGGTGTGAACTTTACCATCCACATAAACAGCCAGGCCTGAAAAATTGAAGGTCCGCTTTAAACTGTGATAAAAGATCTACATTAAATGATGCAGCTATTTAATGGGTCGGGTAAATCCTGAGCCATTGTGAACTGGCTAAGGAGCTTCGTAGGGAGTGGAAGGATAGGAAGCAGGAAGTGGGGAGGGGTGTTGTCCACTTTCTCAGGGAAAGAAGTAGTATTTGTTAAGCTTCCTCTGGATGTCAGTTCCTACGCCAGTAGTATGAATGTGAAAGTGTTCAAATGATAGGAAATCAAGACTCAGCAAATGTTAGTAATAGCAGAAGTGAAACAGCTGATAGCAGAGCTGGGCTGTCTATCCAGCCATACTGAACTTTTCTCAGGCTCATGAATGTCTCACACTCTATCTCATTTCCAGGGTTCTTCTGCACATGCTGATCCCCTTTCTCCTTCCTCACCTGACCCTCTCTACCAAGTTCTATTTTTTCCCCTCTAAGCTTACATTACTACCCCTGCAAATAGTTCCCTGGCCCTCAAACAGGGGAAAGGTATCCACTTCTGTGTTCATACAATAGCCTATAATACTACCAAATATGATGTATGGTATTTCTCATACTGAATTGGGATTATTTGCTTACTTCTTTGTCTCCTTCTTATTAAATATGAGCTCTAAAAGGCAGGGACTGCATCTACTTTTCTTGTTAGTCTATAGCACATAGCATAGTGCATGACACATAGTAAGCAGTCAGCAAATATTTATTGGATGAATAAGTAATTAGATGTTCGTTCTGACTCAAAGCTTATGCCTGTTCTATTCTTATTACATATACCTTCCCCTGCTCTTCCCTTCTTGGCTAAGCCCAATTCCCATTTGGCTTTCAGGGAAATTCTCTTTTCTTTAATGTTTTCTCACTTGACTTTTATATTTCAAGTTAAGTGTTTTGGATTAGATATTAAAGTACAACATTCTAGGATATTAGCTATTGTGCCAAGCTGCCAGTAATCTGGCAATTGCAGAGAAGGTCGAGTTTGGCCTGCTACTACTGCCAACACAGATATCCTTTATGATTCTTTTGCAGACACTATTAGATGATTTGTCAGATGAATTTCTTTACCTGGAAGTACAGTGCACAGATGAGATAGCTTTCTGACAGTGGGTGGAGGGGAATGTGATTAATGGTGTGAATGAAAGTACCATTAAAATTGATTTTTTTTAATCAATAGAAAATCCTAGTTCACACACATAAAATATATTCTACCTACAAATGAAGCCCTTGCTTCAACTGTCGGGAAATTATGTTCCAAAGGTAAGTCATTCAGTAAGTACTTAATGAGCTTTCTCTGTTATTGTGCTGGGCCCCACTCAAGTGGAGCTGGGGTGGTGAAATATAGATTGTGGGCCACACCTGGAGGAGCTTACAATATTATTGTAGGGATGAGATGAACATATGTGAAATAATTAAGAAAGCAAGAAATCATACTATTTAAAGCCAATTCATGAATCATGACAATAAATATAAAAGGATTTTGAAGAAGGTTGAAATTTATTCATTTGCTCACTCAACCAGTGTGTATTGATTTTTGGTTGCGTGCAAAACACCGTGTTAAGCCTTGGGGAGGCCAAGATCAATCCAACCAATCTCTGCCACTAAAGAGCTGCCAAAGCGTTGAGATTACACAGACAGTTGTGACAGTGATGTGAGGGACAGGGATACTGAGAAGCACACAAATGGCTCTTCCAGAGAAGTCAAGGATGCTGCATAGAGGTGATGACTTTTGATCAAGTCTTAAATCAGAAATCACAATTTGCACTTTCTCAAGAAGGAAGTAAGCCAGTTTTTTAAAAAATCTTGCCTCTACATCATATTGACTGTCTGTTATCATTAGCGATAGATGTTAAATTGTATATGCTGAAAGGGATGAAGAAATCAGAGGTATTTTACTACAAAGGTCATATTGTATAGAAGAACCTTGTAGAATGGGAAGAGAAAAGAAAGAGAAGGAAAATAGTTGCTTTATATTATTTCTCTGTATTCTGTTGTGTTTACCATTTGGTACTTACACAAGTTAATTGTAATCTAGCATTCTTTTCCTTTAATCTTCTAGCAATACTTTATGCTAGAAGTATTACTTCTAGCAATACTTAATGCTTTAATGCATTAATTATATGTTGATTGTATTCAACATCAGCTGTATTTTATGTTTGTATGTTCTTTTATTGGATTGGGTTTTTTAGATTGCAGGGACTAGATTTTATCCTTTTTATTTTCATGCTGACAAATAGAAGGAAACATTTATTGTATGCTTATGTTTCACTAACTGTGCTAAGTACTTTGTATGTGATATCTTAATCCATTCAATAATTCTACAAAGTATGTTATATTCACTCATTTTACACATGTAAAAACTAAGGTAAAAAAAGACTAAATGTTTTGCCCAACATCATATAGCTACGAAGTAAGGTTCTGAGATGTGATTCAGACCTAGGTTATTTGCCTCCTCTACTCTTTCTATCACTACACACCATGTCAGTTTGAAAATATATAGAATGTATTTTTTCAGTATTTTACTGTACTTTTTATTATCATTTATCCACTGGTACCCTCTTCCACTTCCACCCCACTCCCCTCTACAATGTATTTTCATAAAAGATAAAACACTGATTAGTTCTCTTAATTTAAGTCGTCTGTCTCATTCATTCATTAATTCACAAAATATTCTGCCACATATTTTGGATTCTAAAAATAAAAGACATTCATTGCTTTAAGGAAAAATATTGTTTAGTAGAAATAAGGTATCTTGAGACCATTGGGAGCTTTCTTAATTTATCTCTTTCAATAAATGAAAATTCTAGTAGGGTCCACTATGTCTATCTTAGTCAAGTCATTGACAAAGAACTTTCAAAGTAGTGTTTTAAAGGAATTTAAAGTTAATTAACTTTTCAGTCCCCTAATCAATTTCAGGCCAGAAGTCTTCCTATCAGAAGCTAACTTGCACTATTTGCAAATAGTAAGTATCATTTTTTTCTGGGCAACCATAACCTCACTGCTATTTCTAAACTTGGCCCTTAGGGATTATATATATATATTCATATATATATATATATCTATCTATACACACATGCATATATATACATATGTACATATATATACATAAGTATTCTCTTTGTTTATTACTTGTTTCTTCTAAAAATTAATTGTAATCTAGTGTTTTTTAAATCTTCT
Organism: Trachops cirrhosus; assembly: GCA_028533065.1. Taxonomy (NCBI): domain Eukaryota; kingdom Metazoa; phylum Chordata; class Mammalia; order Chiroptera; family Phyllostomidae; genus Trachops; species Trachops cirrhosus. The sequence continues at coordinate 49,943,607 of CM052543.1, read as the reverse complement.
AGCAATACTTGTACTTTAATGCATTATTATAATATTTGATATTAAATTATAATATAATTTGATGTTATATATGTAATATATATTATATTTCTTTAACTTAGTGGCTTTACATATTGGGTAAATAACAGCATGCTTTACTGGTGCAAACCTTCATTTTGAAATAACAAAATGTCAGTGAGCTACGGTTTGTACAATGGGTCAAAGGGTCTTGGGTCATCCTTTCAGACAAGATGAAATGTGAAAGAGCAGCCTCCTACTTGGAGTGGGATTAATTTGAGTTGAGATGCTAAGAAGTATCATTCTGGGGTAGATGAGGAGGCACAGAAAAATGGGAGTAATTTTTATAATGGAGACTGGTTGAAGTCTGAAGACTAGACTAAATGTATTCTGATTTGGTACGAAAAGTATACTTATTAAAAAAGCTTAAATTTTTGCTTACATTTCACAGTAACTTCCTTACATCTATAGTATATCATATATTTAGAAATGCTATATGAATTTTTTCTCTTTTTCATAGGCTCCTCCCCATCTCTAAAACTTACTAGTTTTCTTTAAGAAAACTATCAATACTATTGAAAATATCAATACTATTCTGTTGGCCAAAAAGTTCATTTAGTTTTTCCATATGATGGCTGTAATAACACTTAGTTTTCTTTAGCTTAGTTTTCTTTCTTTTACTTAGTTTTCTTTTCTTTGTTTCATTCAAAACAAATTTGTTAGATTTACTGTGACAGCTGTCATATCAGCATGCATTAAAAAACTTATCAAAATTGAATTTTTGTGCAGCCATTTTACTATATGGAAGAAAATATGCAACATTTTCAGTGTATTATGTTTTATTATTTCAAGAAAGGTAAAAATGTAACTGAAACACAAAACAAAGATTTGTTCAGTGTATGGTGAAGGTGCTGTGACTGACTGAATGTGTCAAAAGTGGTTTGTGAAGTTTCTTGGTACTACTGACATTTTAGCCAAATAATTCTTTGCTGTGGGGCTCTTTTATGCATTGGGAGATGTTTAGCAGCACCCCTGGGCTCTGCCCACTGAAAACCAATAGTGGGAGGTAGCTGACACACTCAAAATATACAAATCAATAAAGTTATTGGTGAAAATGAAAAATGTATCTTTTATTTTACAAAAAAACTAAACAGGCTTTTTGGCCAATCCAATACTTCTCCTCACACTATTTAACTCTCTCCTGGGGGACTCACTATATACACATCCGGAGCTAGCTATTTTCCATAATCTTCTGTTGTCTTGATCTCACTTTCTTACATTTTCAGGAACCTGGCCTAATCAGTTGACTCCATTTTTGCCTAGAAATTTGTTTTTATAAAAACTTATTAGTGACTTCCTAGATGCCAAATATCATCTTATTTTGACCTGTTTGTAGCATTTGAATTTCTTGTCACTCCTCCCTTCTCTTCTCTTGACAGCACATATTTTTGTTTCCCTTATTTCCTCTATGACTATTCTTTTCAGTCCCATTTGTGGATTAATTTTTACTTCCTTTTACTTATCTAGGAAGAACAGTAGGAAGGACAGTGTGCAAAAGGAGAAAGATGCTGAGAGGAGACAGGGGCTGGAACAAGCTGAGCCTGTATTAGGGAAGTTGGTCTCTATCCTGAGAGAAGCTAGAAGCCTTTGAAGGGTTTGAAACAGGGGTGTAATGTGATCTGATTTACAGTTTAGAAACAGGCAAGTGGGGTAACTAGTCACAGGAAAGGATAAGCTTGGAAAAAGGAGACTAATAGCTTAGACTACAATAGTAGCAGTAAAAATGAAAATAAGTGAATATATTCAAGGTATATTTAGGACATAGGTGATGGATTATATGTGAAAGGTAACAGTGAGGTAGTTTATAGCTTCAACAACCTCATCGATGGCAGGACCATCTGCTGAAAAGTGAAGATATTTGGTATATATTACTGGGAAGGAAGTTAGTGAAGCTGGTAGTTGAAGGGTACCCCACTTGGTCTCCCCATATCTCTATTTCTTCCATGCTAACTGAACCCACCTGACATGGTTTCCTAATGATGTTCCTGATGTAGAAGTGCCATGACCTTTTGGCAACCCTCATTTTCCCCGACATTATTGTACATATTTTAAAGGATGAAATATGTGATGACCTTTTAAATATTGAGAAGACTATTACTTGGAAGTAGGGTGAGAATGACTTGTGTGACCCTAGAGAGGAGAATAAGGACCTACAGGAAGACAGACTTTAGCTGAGCACAAATAAATAATTTTATAATGATTAATGAAAAGGAACATGTCAAGATAGGGTAAGCAAAGCCCATGTGATTGGAGTTGTTGGTGCAATCCTCTGTGACCATTTCATGGAGGTTATTGTAGAGAGAATTTATACATTGGATGGGGCAGGATCTCAGAAGGGGTGACTGGATGACCACTAGGCTCTATTCTAGCCCTAAGGTTCTGTGGCTCTGTGAAATTTCCATGTTCTTCTTCCTCCCATTGTGACAAATACAGGGAGTTCTAAATAACGATGGCCTGAAGAATCTCTCCTGGCTGCTGACTGCTTATTCATTCAGAATTTTGTCGTTTCTTTCAGTGCAGGCATGAGAGCACCATTTATTCAGAACAGTCACTCAGCAATAAGACACCAAGAATACATTAATGAAGCTACAGTAATTGAGGATTTTACCCAAGTGTAACTCCCGGCCCTAACTCATGCATAATTCTTCTTCAGAATAGATTGTGCCTTTCTTAGCTAGCACAGAGTGGCTGCCTTAGAAGAGCTGCATGTTTTAATTATGTGAGAAGATGTTTCTTATTTTGATGATCCAAACAAGGGAATTGTTTGCTTCTGGAAACATAGATGAGTTTTGAACACCAGGTGCACTAGGAGTTAGGGGGAAAATGATGTCCCCCTCCTCAGATATTTTACTAACTCTCCATCTACATTATCTCAAGCCTGTCTTTTATATAGGTAAAGAATAGGTATTTGATTTTTAAATTATTATTTATATTAAGCTATTGATTCACCTCTGTCAATAAACAGTGAGGAGCCGCATTTAGCATCCACAGTTATCGTGTGAATCTTTTTATGAAGCAAAATGGGCAAATTCCTGTGATCTCTGGGAAGCAGTTAGACTTTTAAAGCTGAGAGTGCATTGCTGTTTCCAATTTGGTATGCTAAAAATAGGGCAGGGAGTGTGAGTTTCTTGAAAGACAATTTTATTTTTAGTCACTCTTTGAGATTGTTCAAAATATGATGATGGTCGCTACTAATTTTTCAAATGCATTGTAAGTGTGTGAAAGCAGGACCCGTGCTGTCATGTTTATCATTGTGTTTTGTACATCTGACAAGGTGTCTGTCATGTAGTAGGCAATCAATAAATATTTTTGGAAAGCAGAGGCAAACTGGGATATTGTCTAATATCAAGAAAGCAAGCATGGGAAGGATATCCAAATCTTGTCCGTGATGGAAAATAGAAGTCATATTCATGAGGAAGGCCAGATACTAACCATGTATAATGACAGAGGTCAAGTCCAAGTGAGAGACTTATATTTCATGACCAAAATTTTCTGTTTATATTAGTAGCAGTTAACATGGGGCAGAAATATGACTGGCTGGTCAAAGCTCAGACCTTATAAGTAAGCTTCTTTGAAGCTTAGTTTTAAAGGCTTCGCTAGCTGTCTGAGTCCATTTCCACCACCATGGATATTCAAGGAATTGTTTTAGGTAGATGGTTGAAGATACTTAAAAATAGACAATTTAGCTGCTACCCTTACAGGGCTGAATCTTCTCAAGGGAGGAAATCTTTTGTACAAAAATACAATAGAAAGAAATATGTGATAAATATTAAAGTGAGCAGTATTTTATAATAAAGGGATCATCATGGGTTGCTGAGAGCAGTCCAGGATTCATGGGCAGGCAGGGTTTATGCCAGACTTTAAATATATGCTTTGGACTTGCCTCATCCATGAGGAATGGGAAGGCATTTTAGGCAAGAATCGGGCATGGATGCAGGAATGCTTATATTGTGCTGAGTGTCCACACGTCTAAATTTCAGATGGTTCCCATTAAAACTTCCCTGGAGCACAAATGATTCAGTTTCTGAACACAGATGTAATCTCAATCAAAATGGTTTACTATGTGAAAAAAGGAGACTGGGGTTTTCAGTGGACATGTTTGCCCTTGGTAAACACAATGCTGAGTTGTAAGTCTCGCTGCTAGCAACAGTGGAGTGATTCATAGTGATGGTAACATCAGCTGCTACTTCACTAGGCTCTATTTGTGTCAACTTATTCAATCATTCACACACTTGACACCCTGGCTGGTATGGTTCAGTGAATTGAGCACCAGCCTGTGAACTGAAAGGCCTCTGGTTTGATTTCCAGTCAGGACACATGCCTGGGTTGCAGGCCAGGTCTCCGGTTGGAAGTGAGCAAGAGGCAACCGGTTGATGTATCTCTCACACATTGATGTTTTGCTCCCTTTCTTTCTCTGAAAATAAATAAATAAAATCTTTTTAAAAAAGAACTCTACAAGCAAGTACTAATATCATTCCAATCTTGCAGATGAGGAAACTGAGGCTCAGAGAGATTAACAAGAAAAAAAATAAGAAAATAAATTTATCCATAGTCCCAGAGTTGGAAAATACCTACTTATTACACAGGGTTTATATTGAGGAATAACAAGAAGTTGGAAGAGAGGCAGTGATTTGATGCCAAAACTTAGATTAAGAAGTTTGGGTTTTATTCCATCATCGTGGGTGGTTGTTGAAGACATTCCTGTTTTTAATGCCGTGTGGGAACTAGGTTGGAACCCAATTCACCTCATCCCATCAACATATAAGCAATGACTGGCTAATACCCAGGACTGTGAATCTGTAGCAAATGAGGTCAATGGGATTTCCCATCTCTTGTGGCTGTTCATGCCAATCGCAGTTCTCCAGAACTGACACACTGCATTTCGGTTGTTCTCCCACTGATTCTTTAAGGCATCTTAAAATGAGAGAGATCATCTCACTCCCATTCAGAGCAAATTATTAGTATTCAGCCAGCTTGCTTTACTTCCTTGTCTGCTAAAAACCCACAGGTGACCAAATTTCAGGATGGCTCACATTGGAATTTCTCTTCAGAACAAATGATTGAATTTTTGAACAAAAACCTTAGCTTAACTGGAGAATGGTTTGCTCTCTGAAGAAAGAATCCTGGGGTTTCACAGTGGACTCCTTTGCTGTTAATAAACCTAACTAAGGATTATTGCTAATTATTGTAATGACAGAAAAAAAAGCCTCATCCTATTGCACATTTCTGTAGTCCCTAAGACCTAGCACAGTACTTGATGCATGGTAGACACTAAATAGGTATTTCTTTAATAAATGACAGGACATATAAATTAGAATTAATGATATGTGTTCAGTTTCTAAATATCTGATTTGAGAGAAATTTTGTAGCTATTGGAACAGTTTTGAACAATACAAATAAGAACTTTTCCAGCTGCTTCTCTCATGAGTTGTACTATCACCTAGGAAGAATGGGGCCAGTCTGCCAATTCTCCAGTGAGTAATATTGTTGACAAAGAAACTCCTCTTTTTCATGTTATGTTATCATTTCAGTGTAAAAGACCCTGCTGTTCATTGGATCACACTTTCCAATGTTGCCTTTCTGTAGCCTCCAGAAAGACAGTGTGGTTCAGAGAGGAAGCAAGTGGGGTCACCTAATTAAAGTCCTTTAAACACAGAGGCTTTTAGAAAACCTATTTTCAGAACTCTGTTCCTACAATTATGCTGTGATATAAGGCTAGTAAATGGTCACTCTGCATCTCAAATTCTTTATTTGTAAAACTGAAGATAATAATACCTTCTTTACTGAATTCTTATGAGGATAAATGAGGCAATTGTGTAAAGCACGTGCCACATAGTAGGTACAAAATAAATCTCACTTCTTCATTCTTTTTGTCAAGTGAATAGTTTGTACAATTAAATAATAAGTTTAGCTCTGCTAAATTTGGTCTGTGTGGAGGTTCTAGCACTGAGTTACTATGACAACTAACTTTTTTTCTGGAAAGGCTTTTTCTCTAGATTTGGTACTTTTTAAAATTAAAGTGCTTTGTTAAAAAGCTCTGAAATATCTGCCAAACACTATTTGTATTCCATCTCTATTAAAATTTTTCTTGAAGTACTATTATTTTATTTTACTGTAATAGAGGAGCTGCTTTTCCCCCACCCCAATAAACATACCTGGGATGCTTTTTTCCATTTATTTAAAAATGATTCTTTTAAATATATATTCATATTGAAGCATTCTAATCAAGGATTACCCTTAAGACATCAAGAATCGTAGAAGATCAAGACTATTTATTGCTTTTTAAATCAAGGATGGCAAATAAATAGCACAAATTTATGTACTTAACATATTCACATTCATGGTATATTTTCCCCTAATATCCCAGTTTTTATCTCAGAACCTTTCTGAACACAACACTGCAAAAATCACCTAACTATCCAAAAGTTAGTGTTAACATATAAATTCATACCATGTCCTTCATGGACTAAGCCATCAATGAGGTTCAGGTACCCATAAATGTTGATTGGTATTCTGCCCGAATTGTATCATTCTGCATCATTTGCTATGCAGCGCTTGGGTTATCATTGCCTTCACTCCAAGGATCTCTTTGAATATGTTTCTACCCCCTGAAGTTGGTAACACATTGACTCTATGAGATTTGTTGTCATTTATCAGCCCTAAGGAGAAAGGTTGGGGCAAGACACGATGTATAAGAGGAAGGAGATACAGCTGCAGGTTTACTGCAGGTTGGCTCACCCTTAATCCAAAAGGTGAATATACAACTAGTGTTTATACTTAACTGAAGGAATTTAAGTTGAACCATAAATTCAATATTTTTAATTTTAAATCATTTACTTACCAACTTCATGATTTTTGTCATATTGTTTTGAACTATTATTCAATAAATCTGATTAACATGGCTTAATTTTACTTGAAGTTTATTTAAACACAAAAAATTTATTTCTCCATTATGATACATGTCTACATCAATGCACATCATAGAATGTAACTATAAACATAAACACTTCAAAAATTAGCCTGCATCAAAGCATTTATCTCAGTCTGCTGAGATCTTGCTTCTAGACATATCCTCTGTTTGGCTCAATTAAATTTTTATATGAAAAAATACCAAGAAAACCCCAAATTAGATTATGTCATTAAATTCTACTTCAAAACCTTGTCCATTAATAACTCTAAGAAGCTAGTTCTTTCTTTGTAATAAAACATATATGTATGTTTTTTAGCGGTTGGAACTAAAATGGTTCGATTTTCAAGAGATCCATACTTCCTCCAGAGTTTGAAAACAAAATGAAAAGGAGTAGGGATTACCAAGTAGGTACTATGAGTTTACATTTTACAGCTCTAAGCCCTTATATATGACCTAGGCTTGATCAAAAGACTGATAAACATCTCTGTGAACCAGAAATGGACAGAAACATACAGTTGTTGATGGGGACTGAAGCCATAAATCTCCTGGGCTTCAAATTTAGCAAGAACATGATTCATCGAGTTAACAAAAACTGAAAAAAAAATACATGTGGCAAGGGCCAGAGTCAGGCCCACTGTATTACACGTCATATATTCGTACCATGGAGTACTGTATAGCATTACAAGTAAATTATCTACAAATACAACATTATGCATGGAGCTCTCAGACAATATTATGTGAAAGAAGGCAAACAGAAAAGAGTACCCACTGTAAGATTACTTTTCTAAGGTACAAAAATGGGTGCAATTAGTCCATGTTGTTGGAACTCAGTATAACAGTTACCCTTGAGGGGAAGTGACTAGAACAGCAGGTAATGTTCTGTTTATTGCTCTACATGGTGGTTGTACATGTTCTGTTTTTGACATTCATCCATGTACAACTGTTATGTACATTTTTCTATACATAAAATTTAAAAGACACCATGGATTCCTTACAGAAGTTCACAGAAAACTATAAAATAAAAATAATTCCACATACATGTTATAGTAAAACTACAGAATATCAGAATGAGACCACCAGAAAGTGAAGGTAGTGTATCCTCATAGGTACCATAATTAGATGGAGGGTGGATTTCTGTCAACTACAATAGACACCCAAAAGTCAGTGGTATAACATCTTCAAAATACTGATGGAAAGTAACTGTCATTTTCAGATACTACATAGATCTAGCTTAGCCATCATTCAATATTGAAGATAAGGAAAAAACCCAGACATTTTCCAATATCTCAAATTTACTACCTGTAGACTCTGGCTGAAAGGGTGCACTTGACTAACGGTAGAGGTGAATTTGTGTTAAACAAAAAACTCATTAAAATATATTTGTAATTAAATACTTATTGTAAAGCATAACTTTTGAAATATAAACCAAAAGTGTAACTGTCATTTAGACAGAAAAAAAAAACATGAAAAGTGAAAGATGGGGAATATTTAATAGATAGTTAAAATGCTGTGATCCTTGAATTTTTCAAGGAAGGATAGAGATAATGTATAATTTAAGATTTTATTAAATTATGAAGTAAAATGTACAAGTTAAGATTCAAGTAATTGACTCATAAATTTTATATCTATGTATATATTGAGGAAAACTCTTATATATCTGCACAAGAAGACATATACAATGTATTATTTACAATAGTAAAAAACTAAAAGTAACTCATAGGCCCATTAACAGAAGAATTATGTGTATGATAGAATACTGTAACACAGTTAAAATGAAAAAAAAGATGTCTATATAAAAATATGTGAATATTTTTTAAATGTTGAATAAAATAGTATGTTATAAAAATACATATTGTATAATGACATTTATGCAAACATTTTAAAGCCATCCAACAGTAATATATATGTGTACACATTTACTAAAGCTTCAGAAACATGAATTAGATGAATACATGATAGAAATTACTTCTGGAGAGGTGAAGCCAACTACTTATAATATATTTTTAGAAATTAATAAAGCAATGTAAAATGTTAATATTTTTGTTATAGATGATGGTTACATTGGGTGTTCTTTTTTCTTAGCATTTTTCTGTATTTTTTAAGTGAAAGAATTAGATAAGTATTATTTGAAAATTGATATTATCTAATACTCTAAAATTATTATCAAAACAATTTCATTGACATGGTGAACACCATATAGCAAGATAGAAAAATCATAGAAATTTCTGTGAATGAGAGGCTGGTTGGTGAGCCGCTGAAACCAATTGGCCAGAACCTGAGGGACCAATTTTTGAGATTGCAGTATTTCCCCCAAATCAAGAAGACAAAGGTTTTCTCTTAAGAAGACAATTTTTGGTTTCCTTTGAAGAAAATAAGGGAAAACAATAATTAATGGCTTTAATACCATCCTTTAAATTTAAACATTTTTCTTTAGATATCTTGTAAACACTTTATATACATAGTTTCTTTGACTAATCATGCCAACTTTTCTTCCTCCTCATTGATCTTTTCTCTGCTATATCAAAAGATAGTCAGCAATCAAATATTTGATTCAATGAAAAAACAGTCAGGGGTGAAAAACCTCAGTGTTTCTGGCAGAGACTAGTAAACCGATAGGCTATAGATCACTTGTCATGTGCCACTATGAGGTAGGGAAAGGTATTAATTTGAACTTCTTAAGTTTTTTCTTCTAAAAATGTTGGTAATTTTCAGTAAAGGACTTCTAGGTAGATTTAAACAACATAATCAATATATTTGTATATTTGTTTTAGTTCTCTGTGTTATTCTGTCATAGTTATGTAAAACAACTATTGTTTAAACAAACTATCAGTATTTTATATATGACATTTAATTAAATAAGTGCATGTTCTGGGTATACATCTCTTACCAGATTTTTTCATTTTTTAATTATATTTTATTGATTGTGCTATTAAAGTTGACCCAATTTTTCTTCCCCTTTTGCCTCCCTCCACTCAGCACCCCACACTTCCTCAGGCAATCTCTACACCATTGTTCATGTCCATGGGTCACGCATATAGATTTTTTGGCTACTCCATTTTCTATACTGTACTTTACATCCCCATGGCCATTCTTTAACTACCTATTTGTAATTCTTAATCCCCTCACTTCTTCACCAGCTTCCCTACACCCCCATCTCGTCTGGCAACCATCAAAACACTCTCTGTATCCATGATTCTGTCTCCATTGTTCTTGTTTGCTTAGTTTGTTTGTTAGATTCAATTGTTGACAGATATGTATTTATTGCCACTTTATTGTCCATTTTGATTTTCTTTTTCTTAAAAAGTCCCTTTAACATTTCATATAATAATGGTTTGGTGATGATGAACTTCCTTTAGTTTTTTTCTTGTCCGGGAAACTCTTTATCTGCCCTCCAATTCTAAATAGTAACTTTTCTGGGTAGAGGAATCTTGGCTATAGGCCCCTGCTTTTCACAACTTTGAATATTTCTGAGCACTCCCTGCTGCTATTCAAAGTTTCTTTTGAGAAATCGGCTGACAGTCTTATGGGAATTCCCCTGTAGATAACTAATTTCTGTTCTCTTGCTGTTTTTAAGATTCTCTCTTCATTATTAAACTTTGACATTTTAATTATGCTGTTCTTGGAGTGGGCCCCTTTGCATCTATCTTGTCTGGGATTCTGTTTTTCCTGAACTTGCATGTCTATTTCCTTCACCAAATTAAGGAAGTTTTCTTTCATTATTTTTTCAATAAGATTTTCAATTCTTTACTCTTTCTCTTCTCCTTCTGGCACCCCTCTAATATGAACATTGAAATGCTTGAAGTTGTGCCAGAAGCTGGTTACACTATCCTTATTCTTTTGGATTATTTTTTCTTCTTCTTGTTCTTATTGTTTTTTTTTTTTTTTTTTTGCTTCTTTATGTACCACATCATTGATTTGATGTGCAGCTCATCCACTCTACTGCTGTATCCCTGTAAATTGCTCTTTGTTTCAATTAGTGAATCCTTTGCTTCTGACTGGATCTTTTTTATACCGTCGTGGTCCTCACTAAGTTCCTTGAGCATCCTTATAATGAGTGTTTTGAACTCTGGATCTGATAGATTGCTTATCTCTCTTTTGTTTAGTTCTAATTCTGGAGTTTTGATCTCCTCTTTCAATTGGGCCATGTTTCCTTGTCTCCTTATTTTGGCAGCTTCCCTGTGTTTGTTTCTATTTATTAGGTAGACCTGCTATGACTCCCTGTCTTGGTACTGGGGACTAATGTATAGGTGTCCTGTAGGGTTCAGTGGCACAGCCTTCCCTATCAGTCAAGATAGGCACTCAAGGTGTGTCCTTCCTGTGGGCTGAGTAGACCCTCCTCTTGTAGTTGAGCCTTGATTGCTGTATACAGGCCAGTGGAAGGGATTTTGCCAGGCCAATCAGCTGCAAGGACTGTCTGTGACCACTGACCGCAAGCATCCACCTTGTATGGAGTATAAGCTGTGCAGGGGCAGGATGGTGGAGCTCCAACATGGTCTGTAGCTGTCCACTGGGTGTGCTGACCCTGGGGTTTCCTGGGTGGTACAGACCAAGGTCAGCCCCCAACTGTGTTTTGCCCTGGGCCACCCTCCCTGGGCTATAAAGCAAGCTGAGTTGGCTGCTACTTGTGTTAGGCTTGGAGATTCGCAGGTAGAGCCGAGCTTTCAATCTAAGCTGGCTGTGTCTAGTACCTTGAGGTACAGGGACCTGGGGGCTCACTGAGACTGGATGTTGCTTGTTTGAAAACATTTAGAAAGTTTTGAAGCATGAGCCAAGACCAACCATTCATATGGAAAGGCCTCTGTTAACACCTGCATGTTGGGTAGGATGGAGCCTCATGGGACCTCCAGGTCAGGGCAAGCAGTGTTAGCCAGGTTGATGGAGCCTCAGATATGGCATCCACTTGCTGGCTCTGTGGCTTTGTGAAGGGAGGGTTCAGAAAAGGGACAATGGCCTCTGCCCACCTTTTTGCCTGGGGAAAGCTGTCCCCCAGCTCTCACTTTGATGCCAGATACTTAGTTCCTTCCTGTGTGCCTTTGAAGCTACTACCCTAGTGCTAGAGCTCAGAGGAAATGAGTCTGAATAATTCTATGTGGGTTCTTTAAACAGAATTGCTTGGGACTCTAGAACTTTCTTCCACCAACTCAATCCCCATTGGTTTTTGCAACCAGAAGATATGGGTACTTATCTTCCTGGCACTGGAACCCTTGGCTGGGGCCCTGGTGTGGGGCTGAGCTCCTTGCTCTCAAGAATTCCTGCCAGGTTTATTCCACACATGGATGTGGGATCAGCCCATTTGGCATCTCTGCCCCTCCTACTAGTTGGATAGATGTGTTGTTTTTTTTTTTAATTGTGTAGTTGTCAGACTTCCATTCAACTGGATTTCTGATGATTCTAAGTGATGGCTGTTCTATAATTTAGTTGTAAAGTTGATGTGGTTGTACAAGGTGGCGAGCTATGTTTACCTATGCTACTCTACTTCTTTTACTTTGCAACCTTTACAGATGTGCTCTCAATCTAGGTAACTGGATGTCTTATATGGAAACTGTGATTCCTTGAAGCACATTGTTGGAAGTTTTTTTAAATGTTTTGCAAATTTTTAAAAATAATTGATATACATCACTGTACAAGTTGAAGTTTTATAATATGGTGGCTTGATTTACATATATTGTGAAATGATTTCCACATTAGGTTTAGTTATCACCTGTCATCTCATACAGCTACAATAAAAAGAAATTTTCCTTGTGATGAGAACTCTTAAGATCTATTCTCTTATCAACTTTTTTATTTATCATATAGCAGTGTTAACTATAGTCAGTAGGTTGCACATTACACTCTTAGAATTTATTTATCTTATCACTGGATGTTTGTGCCTTTTGATCATCTTTCTTTAATTCCCCTTGCCCTGATCCTTTGTCTCTAATAAACAAGCAATAAAATAAAAAATGAACAAGTGAGACTGTAACAAATTAAAAAAAGCATCTGTGCAGAATAGGAAACCATCCACAAAGTGAAAAGACAACTTATAGATGGGAAAAATATTTGCAAACTGCATATGTAATAAGAGATTAATATCTAAAATATATAAAGAAGTCATACATATTAATAGCAAAAAAAACACCCCAAGTTTAAAAAGGCAAAGCACCTGAATAGACATTTTTCCAAAGATATAGGAAATGTCAACAGGAACATGAAAAGGTGCTCAATGTCACTAATCATTAGGGAAATGCAAACCTAAACCACAATGAGCTATCATCTCACATGTGTTAGAATGGCCATGACCAAATAGACAAGAGATAACAAATGCTGGAATGTGTGTTGAGAAAAGGGAACCCTTGTGCACTGCTTGTGCTTTAGGGATGATTTCTAAAACATCATTACCAAAACCCATGTCAGATAGCTTTTTTCCTATGTTTTCTTCTACATGTTTTATGGTTTCAGAGCTTACATTTAAATATTTAATCCATTTCATGTTAATTTTTCTCATGTAAGATAGGGGTCAAGTTTAATTCTTTTACATGTGAATGTTCAGTTTTTCCCAACAACATTTATTGAAGAGGCTTTTTTTATGCATTTAGTAGTCTTGGCTCCCTTGTCAAATAATACTTGACTTTATTGTCATTCCTTCTTAAGGTGTAGTTCCAGAGCTGGCACAATGTCACTTCTATTGTAGTATATTAGTTAAAGGCCAGCCTAGCATCACTGTGGGAGAAGACTACACAAGGACTTGAATACCAGCGTTTGTGGTTCATTTGGGTCATTTTTAGAGGCTGACTGATATAGCCTGCCCTCCAGCCTCAAATAATCTATGTCCCTCTCATATGCAAAATACCCTTTCTGCCAACCCCAAACCCTCAAGTCTGATCCCATTAAGGCATCGAGCTCAGGCTTCAAGTCTAAGATCTCATCATTTAAGTAAGGTGTAGGAACAGATAAGATTCTACAAAATTTGAAGACGCATGAGCCAAGGACACAAGTTATGTGTCCCCTGCATGCCCAACATAAAATAGTGAGACAGAGACAGGACTACTACAATAGAACCTCCTATTAAAAAAGCTGGGGGTTGGGAGGTAGATAGTATTCACTAACTGCTAATAATTATGAAATCCAGCAGGGTGTATGTTACCAATTTACTTTTCTGGAGGCAGAAAATGTATGGTGATTAGGTACTAGTTGTTCTCTGTGAGAGTAGTTCTCTTTAGTTTTCATCTTTATTATCTGAACTCCTGGATCTGTCTTCTGAGTCATCTTTTTCTTTCCATTAAAAATGGCCTATGATAGCCCTGGCTGGTGTAGCTCAGTGGATTGAGTGTGGGCCTGAGAACCAAAAGGTTGTCAGTTCAATTCCCAGTCAGAGCACATGCCTGGGTTGCAGGCCAGGCCCCCAGCTGGGGGTGTAGGAGTGGCAACCACACATTGATGTTTCTCTCCCTCTCTTTCTCCTTCCTTTCCCCTCTCTCTAAAAAATAAATAATTAAAATCATTTAAAAAATAAATAAATAAATAAATAAAAATGGCCTATGATAATCCTATCAAAAGACATGGGGGGCCTCTGAATGGTTAAGAAAAAAAAACCCTTACATATGCCATCTATGAGACTCACTTTAGATTGAAAGACACACACAAACTGAAAGTAAAGCAATAGAAAAAGATATTTTTTGAAAATAGAAACAAAAAGGTGGGGTAACAATACTTATACCAGACAAACATAGACTTTGAAACAAAGGCTATACCCAAAGACAAAGAAGGACCCAACAATTCCACTTTTAGGTATTTATTTGAAGAAATCCAAAACACTAAATAGAAAAGATATATGCATATCATGAATATGCATATAATGAACATGCATATCATGTTCATTATAGCATTATTTACACTTGCCAAAATATGGAATACCCATCAATAGATGACTGGATAAAGAAGTAGTGCATAGGTATAATGGGATATGACTTAGGCAGAAAAAGATTAAAGTTTTCCCATCTGCAACAACATGGATGGACCTAGATGGCATTCTGCTGAGTGAAATATGCCAGAGAGAGAAAGACAAATGCCATGTAATTTCCCTTATGTAGAATCCAGAAACAAAATAAATGAACAAACAAAATAGAAGCAGACTCAGTATAGAAAACATTCTGATGGTCACCAGATGGGAGGGCAGTTAAGGCAAAGAGGTGAAAAAGGTGAAGAGATTAAGAGGTAAGAATTGGTAGTTACAGAATAATCATGGGAATATAAATTAGAGTATAGAAATTTTGTCACTAATACTGTAATAACTATGTACGGTGTCAGATGGGTACTAGTTTTATTGAGGTAATCACTTTGTAAGTTATATAAACTTCCAATCACTGGGTTGTACACCTGAAACTAATATAATGTACATCAACAGTAACTGAAAAATAAAACACACAAAAAAATGGCCTATGTTTACAGTTGAGAAGCTTTCTTATCCTCTTTCTGACTATAGGAAGTTGGGAACCTAATGTCTCTTTTCTTTGAACTGTCTCTGTTCCTTTCAGTCTAAGCTCATATAATTCTTTTAAAAACTTTGTTGGCTCCCTATGTGTTATGTTATAAATAAACTTTATGAAATAGAACCATAAATCTCTGAAACAGGCCCCATTCAAATTTGGGTTCAGAGTCTGAATTCAATGAGACAATATCATTAATTGTTTTAGAAGCTGTCTTTTCTAGCCAAGAGAGTGTATTAAGCTTGGCTTCCAGTTTTTCTGAAGTTTAATAACTTTGATCTAACCTTTATCCTAAGGCCATGTTTTATTTGCGTTACTGTGGATTTTTTTTGGTCTAAAGCCATTTCTAACTTTGAAAGTCTGGGTGGCTGGCCAACTAAGAATGAGAAACAGTCTTTTTTCAACCTAGCAATCCCTGGGTTGGTAATATTTCTTTGAGACTTTGTTTGAAAACTGAACAGTCCCCTTTTATTTTTCCATTCCTATTAGTACAAAATTTTGTATTTGTATTTCTACTTATTAATACAAAACTAAAAAATACAAATGACATGAAAGACAACAGTTGACACTTTCAGTGTTCTTTCTGGAAATGTCCTTAGTCAAATAGATAGGTCATTTGTTGTATTTTTTATTTTTCATGTCAATGCAAGAGATAATGTCAAACTTTTTATTACAATATAACACAAAACTACCTTTCTCTAGCCTCCAATAACAATGTCTCCCCTTTCCTTGCAGATTTCACTAACAATCTCCTAACTTTTGCTTGCCACCCAATTCCATAGCCACTGCTGTATGTTTTAGGTTTTTGTTATGACAGGACCCATTTTCAGACATCAATATATTTATTGTTATGAAACAAAATATCCCAAGTTCTAGTGGCTTAAAATAACAATTTATTATTATGTCTAACTTTTCTGTGAATTAGTAGGGCTCAGCCAGGAAATTCTTCTGTGGTTGTGACTGGGGTCTCTCAAGTGGTTTTACTGAGATAGCCTCTGAAGCTGAACTCATCGGAAAGTTTGACCGGGATATTGAGATAACTGCCTATAAGAAGTTGGAGAGCCTCTCTTCTCTGCTTGTGGTCCTTTCTCACATAGTCATTCTACATGATAGCTGGACATGGGCTTTCTAACAGAGTAGCCAGAATTCCTTCATGGAGATTAAGGCCTCCCCAAAGCAGAAGCTGCCAAGTACTTTTTTTAAGGCTTAGGACCAGACTGGCATAAGGGAGCTTCTGACACACTACATTAGTTAAAGCAAGGCATAGACCAGTCCAGATTCAGTGTGGGAGAGGAGTACATAGGATTTGAATATCATAAAACAGATTTTAGTGAAGGCAATCCTTAGAGACTAGCTACCACATACCACATATGCTATGATTTAAGCCAGCAGAAGGTTACTTTGATTGCTATAGGGAGAATGAAACGTGTGGGACACCACTGAAGCAGCATGAGTGAGAAATAATTGTGGCTTACCACAGAGGGGAGGTAATGGACATGGGGAGGATCAGCCTGCTCAAGATATATCAGGAAATAGATTTGGAAGGACTTATTGATATATTGGTTGCGAAAGATGAATAATAGGGAGATTCAGAAAGTAATTCCTAATTTTTAAGGATCTGCAACAGAATGGAAGGTGTTGCCATTTATTGAGATGGGTTAGACTGGGATAGAAAGATGTTTGGGGCATTGACAACCAATAGTTGTTTTTGATTTGTTAAATTTGAGAGACATCTCATATATATGTAAAGATTTTATTTATTTATTTTTTAAAATGCATACAATTATCAAGTGACTCTATTTTTTATTTTAAGAATTTATTTATTTATTTTTAGAGAGAGGGGAGGGATACAAAAAGAGAGGGAGAGAAACATTGACTGGTTGCCTCTTGCACGCCCCCAGTGAGGGACCTGGCCCACAAGTGAGGCATGTATGCTGACCAGGAATTGAACTAGTGACCCTTAAGTTCATAGGCTGAAGCTCAATCCACTGAGCCACATCAGCCAGGGCTATATGTAAAACTTTAAGTAAAGGTATAAATACACAGATCTGTGGCTGAGGAAAGGAAGTGGGGGTAAATATTCCATAATCATCAGCTATATATGATATTTAAAACCCTAAGTTTCTAAATGAAATCACTTAGGAAGAAGAACAGGTGAAGAAGAGTAGGGGGTTCAGAACTGAGCCTAGGAAACTCCAGTGTTTAATGGTCAGGAGGTAAAAAAGGAGCAGACAAAGAAGCTTGGAGTAGGGAATGATGATAAAAGACTGGGATTCACAGAAGCCAAGAGAGGAAACGGTTTTAGTAGAAGGGATGGGTTAAATGATCTAAATTCTGCTGATAAGTTCATAAGAAGAAGACTAGGAGGTATCCATTGAATGTCTTCAGGGACTACCTCATTTCATCCTAAGAAATAATTAAAATATAAATTATTTTTATATAGTCATTATGTACTTATTTCTTTATTGTCTTTGTCCTCCATTAGAATGTAAGCTTCAGGACAACAGGCACTTTTGTCTGTTTGATTTATTGTTGTGTCTAGCACCTAAAATCGAACCTGACACATAATATGTGCTATTCACTTATCCAATCACTCAACAACACTAAGAAATTAATATAAGTATTCTCACTTTACAGAAATGGACACTAAAGGTAAGCTATGTTAGATTCATACAGGGCATAAATTGGATAACCATGTTTCAAATCCAGATATCTATCTCTGACCCTAACTGGGTAGTTCAGTTGGTTAGAGCATCATCCCGACAAGCAAAGTTGTGGGTTTGATCTCTGGCCAGGGCACATACAAGAAGCAATCAATGAATACATAAATATTAAGTAGAGTAACAAATTGATCTCTCTCTCTCTCTCTCTTTCTTTTACTTTCTCCCTTCCTACCTCCCTCTCTCTAAAATCAATAAAAAAACACAGATATCTGAATCTGAAACCTTTTATTTTCACTAAATCATTTGTCATCTACTAGGAATGTTCTGTCGCATGATCATAGGTTAACTGAGAATATTTTAGTGGTAAACTGTTAGATATATTTTAAAAAGACATAATAGTAATTGCTGTTTGATTAAGTCTGTGATTGGAATAATAAAATCTGTATTTGCTTCTGTGAAAGTTCTTTCTATCTTAAAATGCAGCTGTTCTTCAAAACAGCATTAATATTCACATTTGTTTAATTTGCATATAATTTGCATGTTGATCAATTCATTCTGTACTTCAAGTAACAGGGAAAGTGTTCACATAAGTAATACATTAAATGATACAACCAAAACAGTTATGCATTGCAAAACAACAGATAATTTAATCTACTATATGTAGCTTTTTTAAATGCATGATTTTTAAAATGCCCATACACATATGACCCTATATGTTACTTGATTTGCTTCATGTTCCTTGGCTTCCAATTAATTTGTTCTGTCTGGAGACCTAGAGACAGGATAGCAAGTAAGCAAAGATGTTAACTAGAGGCTGAAGATGTTAACAGGAGAAGATAAATGAAAATGAGGGAAGAGAAAGAAAGAGGTCTGGGGCTGCAGAGAGCTGAGGAGGATGAAGAGATGTGAGGGAAGTAAGGAAGAGGCAGAGAAGATCATGAGGGTATGTAGGTACCTGAAGTTCTTCGGAATGATGAAGAGAGTTTCTGGAATGTGGAGAAGGGCTCTTCCTTCCCATGTACCTGAGATCACCCAATAAAACCCAAACTGATAAATGCACTTAGTATATACTCCATGCTATACTAGGTGCTATGCTAGCTCCTTTATATGCATTGTCTTCATGTATCCAGTATTCCTCACTCCAGATACCTGCAAAATTACATATGCATATATATGAATCTTCTCATTATACAGATGAATAATGATGATAATAATGGTGGTAGTGGCTTAAATGTATTTAACGTGCTTAGTACCTATCAGGGACTATGTTCATTATATTCAATCCAATTATATTGGTACCATAAGATATATGGAAAAACTGAGTTAAGCAATCTCATCTAAGATAAGCTGAGTGAGTAGTGGAATGGAAATCTTAAGACAGACCTGATTACAAACTCCTCCTATTACCATCAAGACATACATCATTGGTAAGAATGTACTTACTTGTATCTCTCAGAGCCCTGTCACTTAGATATCTTGGCCAATTTTTATCCCATGTGTATATGTAAGGTCACGTAATGGATTTGGTGGTGGTAAATTATAGTGATATTGGCAGACTCTGTGCACACACATTCATGCAAGCACACACATATACATTCCGGTACATATATCCATCACATTTTTTCCCTTGGTGATTCCAAAACTTCAGTTATACTCAGTGTTACTCTTCCATTATAAATCTCAGAAACCACTTATTTAGTTCTTTCTCCTACTACTCAGTCTTTCTGTAAGAATGGCTGTTGAGCTGGTGGGTAGGAGAGCTTCAGAAAATTCTCCTAGCCTTGATAGTGGTCTGGATAGACATTTATGTATGGCTGTGTGGAGTGAAGGGGTTCAGGAACAAAAGATGAGCTCTTTGTCTCTTGCTAGTAATGACAAGGTTCATCTAGAACTTACCTTTTGAAGCCACCTTGCTCCAATAGTCAGAAAGTATGGGTTCTGCTTTCATACCTCAAATATTGTTCATTGAGGAGGTTTTGAACTTTGAATCTTTATATATTATGCTTTAGCTGGTAACAATGGACAAGTCCTTAACCTCCAGGAATTTTGGTTTTAACATTTATAAAGTGAAGAGAATAAATAGTACATACCAAGCAGGGTTGTTATGAGAAGCAGAGATAATTCATGTTAAGCATTTAAGATAGTGCCATGTTTATAGTAGAAACCCAGTAAATGTAAGTCATCCTTATTTTTGGGAGTTTGGACTTCCTGATCTTTATAATTCCTCCCAAACCTGTGATGCTGAGACTGGGAGTCTAATAGGATGAGTAGGAAAAGGAAGAGAAGACCAACCCTGTTGGTGGCAGTGTAAATTTGTATTGCATAATCATTTCAGAATGTAGTAGGTGAAAATAGCCGTAAAGATGTTCAAGCCCCATTGACCCAGGAATATCATTTCTGGAAGTTTATCTTCAGGAAATAATTTAATATAAGAACAAAACTATCCAAATAACAGTATTTATTACAACATTATCTATAATAGTAAAAAATTAGAAACCTCTAGAGGAGTGGTTAAATAAATTATAATGCATCAAATGAGGATTTTCTTAGGAATAATAAAGATCAGAACAGGGAAGTGTGTTTGTTATATAATGTTAAATCAAAAATAAAAATGATAATGCAGATTAGTTATCCCACAAAATATTATGCATATTATATAAGCCTAAAAAGTAATGCAGAAAAGTGGAGATTATCTGTGGTATGATAAGATTAAAAGGACAAAGTTTGTCCTCATTGGTGTGGCTTAGTGGATTGAAATTCAGCCTGCGAGCTGTAAGGTTGCTGGTCTGATTCCTGATCAGAGCACATGCCTGGGTTGAGGGCCACGTCCCAGTTGGGGGTATGTTTCTCTTTCTCTCTCCCTGCCCCTCTCTCCAAAAATAAATAAATAAAGTAATAAAAAGACAAAGTTTAAAAAAATTGGTTTTATTTAAAAATAAAATTCATTTTCTCATATAATAAATATTTATGGGATGCCTACACTTTCCCAGTTGCTCCTCTAAATATAGCAAATACTTCTGTCTACAAAAAAGGTAAAAAAAAGTTGAAAATTTTTACCTGGTGTTGTCGAGCACTTTGTAAATTTTTCAAAGCACTCATATCCAAATAAACATTTGATTTTTTAAATCAGATTTTCAAACTTAGTCAATGTTGGAAGCATATACAGTAACATGGAATATAACATGATACTCATCCATGTACTTAAAACACAGAACTAACAGATATTAATACTTTTTATTTCCATCCCAACTCCACTTCCAGGAAACCAAACAAGCACAATGAAAGCTGAATTCCCTTCATCCTCTTCATCTTCTTTCCTACCCAAAGTTAACCCTCGTATCAGTTATCTACCATTCCTACCCATGTTTTTATTTTTTCTATATACATATGTAACCCTAAACTATATATAATATTACTTTGTGGATTTTAAGACTTTATATAAAATATAGCATGTGGTATTTCTCTTTATGTGATTGTTTTTATTTCATTCATTTTTTATGCTACATACTGTTGCAATGAATGACTGAACAGTATATTCTGCCATCTCTCTACTGAGAGTTTCCAAATTTTGCTACTATGAACACTTCTAAGGTGAATATTCTGAAGCACATCTCCTTATGCACTTGTGCCAGAGCTTCTACAGTTT
The DNA here is from genome assembly GCA_028533065.1 of Trachops cirrhosus. Classification (NCBI taxonomy): domain Eukaryota; kingdom Metazoa; phylum Chordata; class Mammalia; order Chiroptera; family Phyllostomidae; genus Trachops; species Trachops cirrhosus. The sequence goes on along the minus strand of CM052543.1, from coordinate 49,921,866 downwards.
ACAGATAAAGTGAAATTACTGGATGGTGGATATGTGTATCTTCAACTTTAAAGCAGATTGCCAAGGTGGCTTCCCAAGAGGTTGTCATAATTGACATTCTTGGCAGTGTTGCATGTTTCCTCACATCCTTCCCAATACTGAAAGGATTTTTGCCTGCTTTATACATGTGACAGGGTATCATCCTTTTTATTTCCATCATTCGATCTGTTTTGGGTTTGGCACAAAATAAAGACAGGTTCCACTCTCAAGTCCAGTATGAATTATTGGTGAAGGAGCTTTTTCCTAGGCAGACAGAGACCTCATCCTGGGAAATAAACAATGGAGAGCACTTTGAAGGAGGCTCTCCATTGGGAGTAATTTTAGTGGAGGCTCAGGCTGTAGTGATTTGAGGTATATGGGGATTGTATTATGTACCTAATGAACTTACAGGTATTATATAAAATGTGAGTTATCTGATTCATAGTAGGAACTTAATTAATGTCATTTCCTTTTCTTTTCCAAAGAGTACTTAGGGTAATACCCCAAATAGCTTTCTCTTGGCTCTTGTGTGTAAATATTGTCAGGTCAGTGGTCCCCAACTTTAGCATGCATTCATGAGCAGAATCACCTGGAGGCTTTGTTAAGGCAAAAACTGCTGATTCAGTTTCTGGTTCAGAAGACCTTATGTGTGGCCTGTGAATTTGCATCTCTTAGAAGTCTTCAGGTGATGTTGCTCTTGCTGCTGGTCTAGGAACCATCTTTTGCAAATCACTATCTTATATATATATGTCAGCAAAAATGTTATGTCACCACTGTGTGTGTGTGTGGGGGGGGGGTTGGAGGATGAATGTTGTCAGGGTTACACTGATCATTCCACTGATCAATTCACTGATATTCCTTTCTATTTAATATTGGGGTTCCCCTAAATGCCCTCTGTTTTATTGAGGTGACATTTTCTATACTAGTGGAACACTGTTCTACCTTCTTTCTTCACGTGGCACATTTGGCTAATGATTCATGAAATCAAAAAGGATTGAACTTTTTGCTTCATTCTGCCTGTCTGACTCTGATTACAATTAAGCTAAAATAAGCAGGTTGAGATTTAGGGCAGTTTTTACTGATAGAGAGCTGCTTGGTACTGGGAGCCATCTAGGGGAATGGGTAGGGGTTGCAGGGTATTGGTTTTTATTTTTAAATTTTTATTGTGGTGAAGTTGTCATATAGGGTTATACACACTTCAGGCATTAAATATTATAATTTGTTATTTGTGTACACTATGTAGTATTTACACTCTAAGACTAGTTATCATCTATAACCATACTGTTGATCCCCTTTACTCCGTTTGCCTTACTTCCAAACCCCTTCCCCTCAGGTAACCAGTCTATTCTCTGTGAGTTTGTTTTTGTTTTGTTTTGTTTGTTCATTGGTTTTGCTTTTTTTTTTTTTAGATTCCACATATAAGTGAAATCATATTATATTTGTCTTTCTCTATCTGACTTATTTCACTTACCATGATACCCTCAAGGTCCATCCATCCATGTTGTTGAAAATAGGAAGGCTTCCTTCTTTTTTATGATGGGGTAGTAATCCATTATATATGATATATATGAAGTTTATACATATATATAAACTTCTTCATTATTTATCACAACAGTTCTACCCATCCCATCAGCTGCCCCATAGTATTTTTAGTTTTGGGAAAAGCCAGAAGTCACAGGGTGCCAAATTTGGGCTGTAGAGGGGCTGAGTCACCTGGGTGATTTGATGTGTTGCAAAAAAATTCTGCACAATATGTAATGCATGAGCAGGTGCATTGTCATGATGAAGCTGCCAATCACCAGTTGTCTATAGCTGTGGCTTTCTGAATCATTCAAAGAGTTCCCATGGGGGAATGTTCAAACTTAAATTTGATGCAGATTCATTGCTGTACACACTCAGTCATTTTGAATGAGATTTCCCACAGTCCACCTGCTCACTCAACGGCATCTACCAACCCAACTGACTAGTACAGTGAAGTCATCATTGTCCACTCATATGCATTCCAATTCACTCTCCTTGACTGCCTTGACATTGATATTGCACAGACTATTCTCATTATATTAACAATGGCTGGACTTTTCCAGACAGACCTATATACATGCATCAAGTCAGCATGTTATACCTTAACCTAACACAATGTTATATGTTGATTATATCTTAATAAAGCTGGGAATAATGATTAGGAATTTAAAAAAACATAGTTAACCTTCAAATAAAAAGTCATACTGTTGTCTAAAATATATATCTATTCAATATGATATACACCTTTGAAATAGATGGTTGCTTCCCAGACAAGCATTGGAGCTGGAAAACTGCATACCAGGATAAAGCATTACACATTCATACTAACAACAATGATAAATATAGTATTCATTGTAAAACTCTCTGGTGCAGGTTATTATGCTAAGATCTTTATATGCATTGGATAAATTCACCCCAATTATATACATACCCCTGAAAAAAGGTTATTATCCTTATTTTATACACGAGGGACTAACTATAGACTTAGTAAGTTTAAATAAGTTACCTAAATTTACACCTGTCAAAAAGCTAACTCCAAAATATTAGAATGTGGCCTGTCTACCTCCAGAGTTGAAGCTCTAAACACTAACCCCATAAATATTTATTGTTATCTTTACAGAGGATAGAGCAATTACCAAAACAAAAAGATCACAGCTGTCCGGGCATTGAAATCTGGCTCTAAATACGGAATAAATAGCCCAGAGTGAACACAAGACATTTCTTAAATAATGTTTCATGAAAAAAAAAGAATGTCCTAAGAGATTTTGTTTTTATTTTTTAAAATGGAAAAGGCAACTGGAACTCTACAGTTCAGGAAACTTTGCATGCTGTATCCCTGTCTTAGAGATGCACATTACATAATATGGAAAGTCGATGACAAGTCCTGCTCTTTCAAATATTAGTATTTCTAAATTAATTTGATGTGCACTAAATTTCTAAACTTTTTTCCAAATATTATTTCTATTAATTCCCTTCAGGGCAGCAGCATTCCATGGGATGTAGTACAGGAAATGATGGGCTAGAGAAATTATTTAATACATTTGTTTTCTTCTGAGAAAAGACTATAATTCTTGGCATTTGGGTTTTCCCAGCACTCCAGTTTCAGAGTGTGTATATTAGTCTTTGTTTCTTTCTCTATCATGCACCTCATGTCTCCATGCTCATCCTATCTCCCTGACTCTCTTCCCTGCATAGCTGCCTTTCTTTAAAGTGCAGTGCTGTCCATTACTTCACCATCCATTTTTCCCACAATGTGTTTATTTATGCCTTAATGCCTGCCAGGTTCAGCTGTGTGGTAGAGGCTGAAAAGGAATAAGTGGTAAAGGTTTACAAAGATGGTCCATGGGGCAAAGAAAATTTCAAGGAATTGATGGCACTGGGGACATGAATAGGAGAGAGAAAAGCTGTTCACTTTGAAGGTTAAGGTTACTGTGAATAAATAGGAGAAAAGGCAGAATTGAACATAGGTGGGAAAAGATCTCTCTCAGGAATGGGGTTTGGAAAGTGGGCTTTGGTGGGCAGCTCACCTTTTTCTATAGCTTTATGGAGTTACCTCAAAATCAATTTGAAGTTCAAACTTTTAGTTTGGAAAAAACGAAGGAGGGTGATTTGTTTTCCTTATCACATCCATCAAACATTATCTAGTGGTTCTTATTTTCAAAGTAAAAACTGTTATTTGAAATGGTTATTTAATTATATTAGAAATCTTTTCACCCTCCTCTGTAAAGGCTTCCCTAAAATTATAGACTTTAGAAATATCCAATGCAATTTCTTTCCAGAGTATTTATTACTTTCTACAAAAATATGAGTCCCTCAACCTGTGTGTATTCTAATTTATAAAGAATGTAAAATGCTAAATTTGCACATGGTAGGGGTAAAAATAAAAGCTTGCCCCCTTTCTTTTACACCCAATTTGATGTAAATGCATAGTCCTGTGCATGTTATCTTTGAGAAGTCCATAGCCATTTGAAAATCCAAAAAAGTGACTCAACTTCAGGAAGGACATGAAGTTTGTCCTGTGTGGAAAGCAATTATTTTTATTGCCTTTAAGATGGACTTTAACTCAAGAAATCATAGTGTTTGTTGCTTCTGGACTTGAGTCAAATTTCCAGTGTCTTAGTTTGATTTCATAACAACCTATTAAGGTAAGAATAATTAGGCTCTTTCTAAAAATGTGAAAAGTAAGTCTCAGAGAAGCTGAATAATATACTAAGGAGGCGATGCTGTCAATGTGCAAACCCTTTGTGGTCTAAGTCACTATCCTATAGGATGTGTGTAGAATACTTGGAGCATCACCTGGCATGTGGTAAGGGTGAGATGAACATTGGTTTCCATTCCATTCTATTTTATTTGTTATCCCATGAGCAGTAAATAAACATCCTGCTGAAATAAAGTTCTATGGCACTGGCTTTCAGCTACCTCCTCTCCCTGCTGTAAATTCATGAGCTCAGTAGCTTCAACTTGCTGGGAAAGAGAAGTGGTGGGGGTGGGGTACTCTCTGGTTCAGAGGAATCAGCCACAGATTTGCTCTCTCACATTCTCTCTCTCTCTCTTTCCCCCTTTATACTCACTAGAGAAGATTTTGAATTACTTTTTCTGTGAGTGTAGGTTCAATGAGAGCAAATTCATATAATCCTTCCATAATTCATTTTGAAAAATATAACTTTTGCTCATTAAAAACAGTCCAGCATTCAAATTAAGCAAAAATATATGCCTTATAATCACCATACAGTTCTTGTGCTTCATCTTGGGATGCTATGCCCCGGTACAGAAGAGCTTTTGCGTATAGACAGTAAAAGTGGTGTAAGTTGCTGAGCAAAATTGCTATTAGCAGTTTGATCACTTGTGTTAAATGCCATGGATATAACCCAAAGTGGGGGGTGGAATTGCTTCCTAGAGTGGAGGATTTCAGCAGTTTTGTAAGCTTAATACATTTTTCTTTCAGCAGAGTATTTGGATTTCAATCTTAGGTCTGTAAATAATATAAATAAATAATACAGTTAAGTACAGTGACTCATAAGTAGAATCAGACAGTATGTTATCACTGCACAATGTATGATTACTTATTTATATTGCTTTTCAATTTATATTTGTTGAATAACAAATTGTTCTGTTTTATAATGTATGTTTTTCTCTTTTAATCTGCTAGAATCATGAACCACCATCCTCTGTACCCTGCCTGGCATTGTCCCTATCTCAGGTTGTAGTTATGTGTATAATCATTTGGATGAACAGAGAGGCCACTCCTAGACTTCTGGAAGGACTGGGCTTTTGTTTGTGCTACTTCAAACATATTTATTTTTATTATCTGTAAAATAAACTTTAACCCAGAAGACCAAAAAGATTCACTGCTTCAGAATCAAAATCAACCTTACAGAACCAAAGTGCCTCAATTAGTTCAGCACTTGGTATTAGACTGGTGTGACCAGACCTTTATGCGTCTGATACAAATTCATTTAATTTGACATCTCCCTCTGAGTTGTCCCTGGAGTTCTTGCTTTTAGTGAAGTTTCTAGCTGTGATAATAAAACAGACGAAAAAGAAAGACAAGGGGAAAAAAGGAATGGAAAGGAAAGAAGGATACAGACTTTTTCTCTATGTGTGGGGGAGGCAGTGATGGCAAACACATGACCCATGTTGTCATTGCTTCTCCTGTGCCTTTGGAAGGTAGTTTGCAGTCACAACGTCTTTCCTCAACCAACAGTTCTTAGAAATTTGAACAGTACCTAGCATTTAAGGTCCTTAATTGATTGTTGAATGAGCTTATGCTCTGTTTCCCCAACTTAATTTCAAGCTCTCTGTGAGCATGCCGTCACTACATCTGCTTCACTAGGGGCAGTGCATCCAATGAAACTACATTTAAAACAGTTGCACTTTTAAATACTTAAATCCTCAGAGAAAACTAAATTGCACATTGGTGTTTGTCTTCCATTTAGATGTTGGAGGGAGGTGGATTACAAAATGAGATGGTAAAGGCAATTAGAAATGCAGACTACAGACCTTTTTTAGGCGGAGTTGAGTTAGTAAACAGTGAAATGTCAAAGACACAATGCAGGGGCAGGAAGGGTCATTTTTACTCTCTTTTCATTTTTTTAATGTTCTACTGTAAAGTGAAAAAAACATGGGCTTTAGAGTCAGTTTAAATCCATGATTTTTTCCTACTTGCTTGCTGTGTGATCTTAAATGAGCTTTTAAACTGTTATAGTTTGCAAAGATATAAAGAAAATAATAATTATCTTATTTTATTTTTGAGAAAAATCAAATAATGTAACATGGATAACATAGTCTTGTCTGTATTTTACTATTCATTGAAGACTTTGGAGGAAGGGCTCAGTAGATAAACAGTAGCTATTATATAGATAGCTGTTAGAAATAGTTATTTCTAATAAAATGTTTATTTCCATATTCTGTTGGAAATAATGTAAAAGAGAATTGCAGCTATGTCCCAAATTTGCCTCATCTCTGGCTTGCCCTTTGTTAATGACCTAAACTGCCTTTATGCCTCCTTGTACTGTCAGTCTCTGCAGAGTTGAAAGCAAACGAGGACATCTGTGTGGCTTTGATATTCAGAAACAGCACAATTCTGCATCTGTGTCTCGAAATGCATTCTCAAAGAAAGAGCAGTTTTCTTAATAGTATGTTGCTCCACTGCCCTTTTTGGTTTTTAAAATGCCCTGTGAAGTACTTCCTTTTTCAATATTGGGGAGGATGGGAGCAGGGAAGGGAGAGGCAGAAGGGGAAGAGAAAACAGAAAGAAACTGCTTTCCTTGATTAATGGTATGAATTTCCACAGCTCAAGGGCTCTTTAAATCTTTCATTTTTTTAAGATGGAAAATACTGAAAGTTTTATTCATAACTGTATCGATGTTTGTTGCAATGTCCTTGTATTTCATTAAGAGGGGTAAATTTTGAAGTGAAGCCAGGCTAAACATGTTTTATAAATTGAAAAGCGAATGTGTTCTATGGGAAAGTTTTTAGTTGGTTTTCCCCAAGAATCTAGGTATGATCTAATTAATATGTTTGCTTATAACAAAGATCCACTCATTTTTATAGTTATATAGGCATTGTCAGAGGTTTCCTGCATTTGAGTCACACCAGCTTCTTCCTCCTGACCCAGCTTAGTGCTACCAACTGAAGGCTGAAGGAGAATACTTGGCATATTGACGTCATTTGGGACTTGTGTAGGAAGGCTCCTGTTTTGCCTGATTTCACAGGGTGAAAGAGTTCACTTATCAGCTTGAAGATAAATTACTGAATACCATTTTTCACTCTTTTCCACCTACTTCCACAGCTTTTTCCTTTTAGGTTGGTTTCTGCCTGTTCCCTCCACCTGCCAAACAAAAAGTAGATGAAACCTGCTGTTAAAATTTTATTTAGGTCAGGTGTGAGTGCTACACCCTTGCAAAGACAGAGAGCCTTTGCATATTCACTCCCTGTAGGAGACATGATCTATTTTACAGAGTAGTTAACCTTCACTCTTGCTTGCCTCCTCCTACCAGGGCACGGAATGATGCTGTTAATGAAAAGGGGCAGTGGTTAAGAATTCTGTAGAGAGAGAGACCTATGTTTGAATGCAGCCTCTGCTACTTCCCAGTCACGTGGCCTTAGACATTCCCTCTCTGAGCCTGTAAAATGAAGATGATAAAGATGTGTGTGTGTGTGTGTGTTCACTAAGTATGCACACTAAGTATGATACCTGACACAAAGAAGTACTCAGTTCATAGTAGTAATGAATTTTTGATATTTTCACATTATATATTATATTAGATGTTTTTCACTGATAATGCCTGTGTGATTAGCAGTTACCCAACTTCATTATAAGAACCTGAAGTGCAGTATTTATGACTTAGCCTCTAATCCTTTCTTTGGACTTATTAAAATATATTTTGATTTTTTAAAAATTATATTTTATTGATTATACTATTAAAGTTGTCTTGATTTTTTCTCTTTTGCCCCCCTCCACCCAGCACCCCACACTCCCTCAGGCAATTCCCACACCATTGTTCATATCTATGGGTCATACATATAAGTTTTTTGGCTACTCCATTTCCTGTACTGTACTTTACATCCCCATGACTATTCTGTAACTACCTATTTGTACTTTTTAATCCCCTCACCTCTTCACCCATTCCCCCATACTCTCCTCCCATCTGGCAACCATCAAAATGCTATCCATATCCATGATCTATGATTCTGTCTCTGTTCTTTTGTTTGCTTAGTTTGTTTAGATTCAATTGTGATAGATATGTATTTTTTGCCATTTTATTATTTATAGTTTTCATCTTTTTTCTTTTTAAAAAATTTATTTACTTATTTATTTATTTTATTTTTCAAGTACAGTTGTCTCCATTTTCCTGCCACCTCTTTCCCATGTCCCACTCACCTGCACCTACCACCCTCAGTCCTACTCCCACTTTGGCTTTGTCTATGGGTCCTTTATACATGTTCCTTGACCACCTTTCCTCTTCTTTCTCCTGTTACCTGTCTCCTTCCTCTCTGGTTACTGTCAGTTTCTTCTTGTTTCAATGTCTCTGGTACTATTTTGCTTGCTTATTTATTTTGTTGCTTAGGTTCCACTTATTGGTGACATCATATGGTATTTGTCTTTCACTGCCTGACTTATTTAACTTAGCATAATGCTTTCCAGTTCCATCCATACAAAGCAAAGGAGCTCCTTCTTTTTTTCTTGCTGTGTAATACCCCATTGTGTAAATGTGCCATAGTTTTTTTTTTTTGATCCACTCATTTACTGATGGGCACTTAGGTTGCTTCTAGCACTTGGCTATTGTAAATTGTGCTGCTATGAACATTGGGGAGCATAGGGTCTTTTGAATTGGTGTTTCAGGATTCTTAGGGTATAATTATCTTCTTCTTTTTCTTAAATAGTCCCTTTAACATTTCATATAATAATGGTTTGGTGATGATTAACTCCTTTAGTTTTTTCTTGTCTGGGAAACTCTGTCTGCTCTTTCATTTTAAATCGTAGCTTTGCTGGCTAGAGCGATCTTGGCAGTGGGTCTCCACTTTTCATGACTTTGAATATTTCTTGCCAATCCCTTCTAGTATTCAAAGTTTCTTTTGAGAAATCAACTGACAGCTTTATGGGAACTCCCTTGTAGGTAACTAAATTCTTTTCTCTTGCTGCTTTTAAGAGTCTGTCTTTGTCTTTAACCTTTGGCATTTTAATTATGATGCATCTTGGAGTGCTCCTCTTTGCATCCATCTTGTCTGGGGCTCTCTGTGCTTTCTGGACTTGTATGTCTATTTCCTTCACCAAATCAGGGAAGTTTTTTTCATTATTTTTTCAAATAGACTTCCAATTTCTTGCTTTTTCTCTTCTCCTTCTGGTATACCTATGATGCAAATGTTGGACCTCTTGAAGTTGTCCCAGGGGCTGCTTATACTGTACTATTTTTTTGGATTCTTTTTTCTTCTTCTTGTTCTTATTGGTTGTTTTTTGCTTCCTTATCTTCCAAATTATTGATTTGATTCTTGGCTTCATCCATTCTACTATTGTTCCCTGTAAATTGTCCTTTATTTCAGTTAGTGGATCCTTCATTTCTGACTGGATCTTTTATATGCTGCTAAAGTCCTCACTAAGTTTATTGAGCATCTTATAACGAATGTTTTGACCTCTGCATCTGATAGATTGCTTATCTCCATTTCATTTAGCTCTTTTTCTGGAGTTTTGATCTCATCTTTAATTTGGGCTATTCTTCTTTGTCTGCTTATTTTGGCAGCCTCCCTGTTTTTGTTTCTATGTATTAGGTAGAGCTGCTTTGATTCCATGTCTTGGTAGCATGCCCTAATGTAGTAGGTGTCCTGTAGGGTCCTGTGGCACAGCCTCCCCTATCACTCAAGCTGGTACACTCTTTGTGTGGGATGAATACACCCTCCTCTTGTAGTTGAGTCTTGGTTGCCATTGGCAGATCAATGGGAGGGATTTACCTAGGCCAGTCAGCTGCAAGGACTGTCTGTGACCACTGAATGACCACCTGTTGGGGTCCACCCTGCCTGGTTTCAGGAGCTGTAACCCCCCGTGGCTAAGGCTGAGTGAGAAACCTCTGAGAACCAGGATGCCTAAGGAGACAAAACTTATTTTCCTGAACATGAGAGCTGCCTGCTCTATATTTGGCTCCCTTTGCTTGGTCAGATAGTCAATGACGGGTAACAATTCTCTGAAGAGAATGAACCTAAGACAGACATGATCACGTGGGAATAAGCCATCAGGGAAGAGACTCAGGGGGCTGTGGAAGTGAAGGGGTGATCGACATTACCCCTGCCCCCTTGGCTTTGACAAAAGCCTGAGTCCTTGTTCTGGATGTGAGAAATCCAAGTCTCCTGGCTGCCTTTGTGTCCTCCGCCTGACTCAGGCTTGCAGAAATAGCAGGGGCAGTGAGGTCCAGACCAGAGTCAGTGGACCCTGGGGTAAGTTAGACATGGGGCATAAAATATGGGAAATCCTGTGAGACTTGCTTGCTAGGATGCTCTTGGATATGTAGGCATGGGCAGGAAATGAAACTAAGCTTGTATCTGTTAGATGATAACAGCCCCAAACTCAGCATGAGCTCTTTTAACTCTTTGTAAAATATCTACCTGTTTTTGATCTTCCCTGCTAGACGATAATTCCACATTCTGTATCCGTTCACCTACCCAATACTACCTAATAAAAAGCCTGCTTGGGTGGAAAAGCTGGGCGTTCTTCACTCTAGAGAGTGGCATGCCATTCCTATTCCCCCACAGGACTCAGTAGTCCGTGTGTATTTCTCTCATATCATGAGCATCTGCAGCAGTCGTGGTCACCACAGGCCAGTGGCTGCATCAACCACCAACATCCACTGTCCCTGGAGTATAAGCTATGCAGGGGCAGGATGGTGCTGCTCAGACATGGTCTGTAGCTATATATTGGGTGCACTGGCACTGGGTTTTTCTGGGTGGTATAGGCCAAGGTCAGCCCCCACCTGTGTTTTGTCTGCGACCATCCTGCCTGTGGTAAAAACCACTCTGAGATGGCTGCTACTTGTGCTGGGCTTGGAGATTCCCAGCAAAGCCAAGCTTTGGATCTGGGCTGGCTGCTGCCTGTGCTGGGCCTGGGGCTCAGTGAGGCCAGCTGTTGCTTGTTTGAGAGAAATTAGGAAGTTGTGAAGCATGAGCCAAGACCAGCCATTCATATGGAAAAGCCACTTATTTGAGCCAGTAGGTTGGGTGGGGTGGGACAGAGCCTCTGGGGAACTCCATGGTGGATCAAACAGTGTTATCCAGATTGGTGTAGTCTCAGATACAGCACCAGCCTGCCGGATCTCTGGGTAAGGGCCCAGAAAAGAGACAATGGCCTCTGCTCTCCTTGATGCTAGATATCTTAGCCTCCCCCTGCATACCACTGGTGCCCCTCAAGCTGCTACTCCAGAGCTGGAGCCCAGATAGAGTGAGTCTGAGTAAGTCCATGTATGGATTCTTTAAGAGGGACTGCTTGGGGTTCCAGTAGTTTCTTCTACTTACTCAATTCCTGCTGGGTTTTCTAGCCAGAAGTTGTGGGGACTTATTTTCCTGGCACTGGAACCCTGGCCTGGGTGGTCTGGTGTGGGTTTGGGACTCCCTGCTTCTGAGATATCCCTCCTGAATTTTTATCCACCACACATGGGTGAGACACCAGCCCATTCCACATCTGTGCCCCTCCTACCAGTCTGGATGAATGTGGTTTCGTTTATTCTGTAGTTGTCAGGCTTCCATTCAACTGGCTTTCTGATGGTTCTGAGTGATGGTTGTCCTGTATTTTATTTGTAATTTTGATGTGGTTGTGTAAAGAGGTGAGCCATGCCTGCCTGTGCTGCCATCTTGACCGAATACTTTAATTTTTAATATAAACCTCAGTTAGGATATTCTATTCTATTTATTTGTAAACACACATCTCAAATTTTAGTATAGAAAATATGATCACTTTTGCCATAGGTAGTATGGATATGCTTTGTCCTACGCACTTTTTGATATAACTAACATTTATTGCAGGCCTTGTATTATGTGCATTGTCTGTGATATCTCTTCATCCTCAACAACCCTTCTGGAAGGAAGGGTTATTAACTTCGGGACTGGAGAGGAAATTAGTATTTAGAGCGGTTGAATAATGATCTAGTTCAACTGGACTTAAGTAGCTACAATAGAATTAAAACATTGGCCTCTTTAATTTTTTCTGGACAGGGGTTTAGCCCTGAGTAGGTCTGCGTAGGGCCAGATGTACTGTGTGGGTTCTTGACTTCATGTAGGGAAAATTTTACAACATGTATTCAGGTGACTATGAGGGTACATTTATTAAAGCTGGGGACAATGAAACAAAGAAGGGCTTAGCATAGAAGATGCACAGGAGAGCGTAGGCTGGGCTGGCTTAGTCCACTGGGGAGTCAGGCAAAATGGGGCTTTGGGGACAGGTTCAGGGGGTCAGCTCAGGACAAGCTGCTAGCTGCCCATTGCCTTAGAGTTTAGGAGACTCCTGCCTGTAAAAAAAAGAAGTGGGGAAGAAAGAAGGAAATGGTTAGGGCTGCTCCCCAGAGGGAGAGCTCTGCACTGGGTCCTTTGTCTTGAGGTTTTTATCTTTTTTTTTTTTTTTGGTAGGCAGGAATGTTTGCTTTTATCTTTTTTTTTTTTCAGGGGAGGTCTCAGGAGAGGGTTTCAGTAGAATATTCATCAGTTCTCCAGGTGTACCCTTTCAGGGTCCTGATTTCAACTGATTGGTCAGTGGCGGGGCAAGGGGCTTTAGTCGTTGCAGTTGGTCCTGGCATCAACCACATGGTTTTGCTGCTTTCCTGGGCTGGAGCTGAAACACAACAGAGGCCTCTCCAGGGAGGGAAGGCCAGGGAGGAATCTTACCCTGGAGGTGAGATTCTTTTTTCCCCAATTTTACTCCTGCTGGGCACTTGGGGCCTTCCATCCTGGTGACCATCCGTACCTGGCTGTAAATTGCTTGGACACTGTGTTCAGCTATCTGTCTCAGTTTTCCTATTCCACATGCCAAAGAATTTACTAGCTTCTCACTATTTTCTCTCAAAACTGCTAAACTCATTGTATTTCCACTACACCATGCTGCTTCTCCATATCTAAAAATAATGTAAAGTGACTTTACAGTTGTTTCTATCACACCAGACAGGGTTATCCTAAACTGTAATGATTTATGTCAACAAAATATACTTCTTGTTTATGTTACGTGTGCAGTATAGATCATTATTCTTGGACTCAGGCTGAAGGAACAGCCCCTATATTATTATATGAATGTCTTAAGGCAGTGAGAAACATGGCAAAGATAATACTCTAGCCCTGACCAGTGTGCCTCAATTGGATGGGCATAGTCCTGCAAAGTGAAAGGTCACTGGTTAGATTCCCAGTCAAGCACTTGCCTGGGTTACAGGTTGCAGGTACGGTCCCAGTTGAGGAGCGTACAAGAGGCAAGTGATAGATGTTTCTCTTTCATGTCAATGTTTTTCTCACTCTCTTTCTCCCTTTCTTCCCCTCTCTCTATAAATAAATAAACAAATTTTAAACAAAATACTCTGTGATGAGTCTTAAAGCTTCTAGTCAGAAGAGGTATATACTATTACTTCTGTTCACAGTCAGTTGACCAAAAACAAATCACATGGCCAAGCTCAGTATGTGTGAGGCAGGGAGGTGTCTTTCTCACACACTGAGATTATTGGGGAATGATAGCGAATCTACCATAACATTATATGTGATTTACTTATTTGCCTTGCCTAATTTTATTTTACTCAGACTTATATAAAAACATGTCTTCATTCCCTGAAGTGCACACGTCTGATGCTGGTAGGAGAGTCTGCGGAGGGCTCAGTAGAATCGACTTGCTGTTGACTTAGCTTGTCTAATGCACAATGATATTATTGGAAATTGATACTGTGCCTTATGTTGGCAGCATCAGTATACAGGGACTGTCCCACCATTTGCTAAATTTGTTTCTTTCACTGCTCTAATCTTTTGGCATACCAGCAGTTTGATACATAATTGTTTTGCATTTTATAGTAGCCAATGGAGCTAAAATTGTGTTTCCATGATAATATACTGAGCTAGAATTGCATTTACATTTTCAACCAAGCTAATAATATGGAGGTGATTTTATTGTCTTAGCTTTGACACCTCCACATCTTCATTCCTCCTCACTGATTCCATCACAGAACTCCTTTGGCTTTATTGGCAGCATAAATATGAGATCAATAACAGGAAGTTAAGTGGAGGAGTTAACTGGAGAATAAAATCAGAGAAAAATCTGTCCTTCTATCATTACTTATTCCCATTTCTCTCTTTAAAAGAGAACAGTAAGTTCATTTTTTTCTCCATTGTCTCAGCAACTATTCTAGTCCTGGTCTTGAGTACCTCAAAAGTGAAACACTACAAAAGCCTCCTAGTTTGCCTCCCTGCCTCTAGTAGCTTCCCCCATCCTTAGTCGTGAATGATATCAGAAACGACTGGAATCTTTTAAGAACCAGGTACCGAATGCTTCATGGATCCTGTAGATACAAATCTTGGCAGCTCTAGTAAGGGCCCAATCCCCATCTGTTTTACTCAGTGACACCTCTGTGACTCCTGTCACTCCTGCTTCTGCCTATCCAATCCTTTGAGACCCATTTCATCTTCGCTTTCTGTCCTAGCATGACAACTTGGTGTTCAGTTTTGAAAACTTCTTCCACCTTCATGTCAAAACTTGCCTATCAGGCTTTCTTTTTTAAATCTTCATTTCCAGTTCTGAGGTATTTAAGACATATAAGAACATATACATGGTATATATCTGTATTGTAAAGAATAATAAGATAAAAAACAAAAGAAGAAATTGGCTCTTGGTCTTTGCTTTCAAGTTCTGCTGGTCTCTAAGGTTTGTTCTCCTGGCCTGGCCCTTTTTTGACCATTTGCACTCAGTTCCAGCCCAGATCATGGTCCCCCAGGTCCTTCTTTGAACCTTCCCTATTCCTACAGCTTTACTCTTGAACTTTTGCCCTGAAACTCTCTCTTTTTAACCCCTGAGGTGGGGTTTACATCTATTGTATCCAGACTACTCTTCCAAAAATTCTGCTTTGTTCTGTCAGTGCCACCCTAAGGTCAAAACCCTAATGTTGTTTCTCTATTTCCTATTGAGTCAAGTCTGAATTCTCTCTCTCTGGTTTTTAAATCTCTCCATGAAATCTTATCTAAAATGAGAATGTACATAAAATTCTTAGTTTTTCTTAGCTGGTTTCTTAGCTGGCTTTCAGTTGAGGTAAATTCCCATTGTTTTCTCTTTATAATTGTAAGCACTTTCCTATCTAGTTCATCTTTTTTTTTCCACCAACTCTATCATGCTCCCTGTAATATGGTGTGGTAAGAGGAGCAGAGATTTCAATGTGGAGAAAATTTGGCTTGAATCTTGACCTCCATAATTTATTAGCTACCTAACTTTGGTTAATGTATATATCACTCATGATTTATGTAATCAGTCCTATCTTCTCTATCTGTCAATAGAGTTATTAATAAGCCACAGGAGTATTGAGAGAGTAAAGGGATGGGTTCTCTAAAGCAGGAGTGTCAAACTCATTTTCACCAGGGGCCACATCAGCCTTGCAGTTGCCTTCAAAAGGATGAATGTAATTATAGGACTGCATAAATGTAACCACTCCTTAACAGTTAAGCAAGAGCTCAGCACTGCTGCCAGCTAGAAACAAGGTGCCAGGCAGGACAAAACAAGGTGGAGGGCTGGGTTCGGCCCATGGGCCTTGTGTTTGCCACCTGTGCTCTAAAAGATGTTGAATATTATAGATAGTCTACAATTAGACTTCTCAATATTCCTTCATTCAGTCTCACCCTGTTCTATAGAAAAACCTTGTTAGAAAGTTCTTCTATTTCCTTCTTCATTGACTATTCAAGCTAGGACTTCATTATACAGAAAAAGGGAATTACAGGGAACTGGAAATATAAGATTTTCTCTTAGAAAGACCACTCAGACTGCTATGTGGAGGAAGGGCCAAAGGAAATTGAGACCAGAGGCAGCTGCAGAAGCAGGCTGGTAAGAGGACACGGCCCCATAAACCACAGCCATGACTGACAATGGCAGCGTGCCTCTGTGATCCCTCTCTCTACAAGCCACCACAGCTGACCACAGCACCATCTCCAGGCCCTCCTAGAGGCCCCAGATAGGACTGGACTGACTGACACAAGCATAAATGTTAAAGTTAGAAAAGGTAAAGGGGTCATAACTTGGGCAAAATTGTAATTATCAAACTGAGAAATTAAAGAACAGCTTTAAGGGGAAACTGCAGTTCTTTGTTTGGGGGTGGCAGTACTGACTACATGCCACGTGATAGGAATGAGTTTGTATGTTTTTGCCTCCAGAGGTCTTGTTGTCCATCTATCATGCTATAATAAGGCTATAAATGCAGAATGATTTCTGGAAGTCAATTACTTGAGCATGTGAATGGAGTTGAAATAAGGTGCAGGTTGAAGGCCAAAAACAAAAACAAACACCCAAAATACAAAACCTGAACACTGAGGGTGTGTTCTATGCATCAAATCATTAAATGTTTTTCTGTTTGGAGGGAGAAGAAACTAAGAGATAAGAGAAGAGATGGAACAGATCTAAGGCAAGACAAGGTAACAAAAGCAACATTTAGAGGGAAATTAAAAGAAGGGAAAGAACACATTCTGTGATTGACTGAAGAGATGAACAAGTGAGGCAAGTGTGTATGTCTATGGAAAAAACAGTAATTGAAACACTATATGAACCCATATAATTTTACATCCTGCTGGTTTATAACGTGATTTGAAATAAGGATGCTGAACAGAAGTTGCTAAAATCACCTGCTAATCCAAACAAACTAAACTTTAAAGATATCATTGGATGAGATGGTTGCCCTCAGTAATTATAGGAGTCTGGAATGAGTCTGACAGGCAGAAGAGAAATAGCAATATAAACAGCAGTAGGAGTCAATGAACATACCTTTATCACAGTTTACTGCATCTCCAGATTTAATTGCTTTTGTTTTCGAGTGGCTTTTTAAACAGCTCATTTTTCAGAGATGGTAACTCTTTCAGAAGAAACAGTTTACTTGAAAATGGTCTCATCAGGTCAAGAACTCTCTGGAAAATTCCAAGGTCCTTATGGTCTACAGAAGCCTCCTATGAGTGTCTTTAGTTTGCAGCTCAGTCTCTGTGCAGTGGAAGGTCGGTAGTACATTTGTTCTATCTTCACTTCCTCATACAAATGTGAATAGAGTAAGGGATCTTGCCACAGGGCTTTTAATGTGTGAACATCAAGCTGGGATTCAAACTCAGGTGTCCTGGTCCTGGGATGTGAAGTCCACAGGACTGGGTGCTACATCACCCTGTCCTTGTGTGGATGTCCAAAGCCCATACAACACTGGGCCCAGAGTTCAAACACGTGACTCCCCACCAAGCATTGTTGCTTGTTGGACTGTCAGGAGATTAAACCATGATGCATAAGTGATTAATAAGTTAATTTATAGGTTTTGAAGTGCAATTTCTCAGACCACGTTGATTTTTTCTTTCAGTTCTAAAGGTTCTGAATGTCATGAGCCTACAGTCAAGGTCGATTTAGGTAGAAGAAACACGTCTGGAGGAGAGCAAATGTCTGAATCCCCGTAATATGGGAGGTGTGGCTGAGGGGGAGGCCGCCTGCTGACTACAGCCCCTGTGGGAGTCTGCTAATTGTTAGCTTTGAATGTCTCAGCCACCCAATTCAGTCCATGACTGTACACAGCTCTTTGTGGTTTTCAGAACATGGCCGCTGATATCAGGCAGCTCTGTGGCACCTTTGGCAAGTACTGTACCCTTCCTGAGTCTCAGTTTGTTTGTTTTTTTTGTTTTATAAAAATGGGAACAATTTGACCAAATATGCTGAGTAGTAGCAAGGAGCATATGAAAACTTAGGTGATGCCTAAGCACAATGCCTCATCTCTCGGTGGTAGTGGATGAGTATTCATCTTTTTTTCTAATTTTCATAGAAGCAAGTTTTGCAAGAGTAGGGCAAACAACATCTCCAACACTGTCACTCACTGCTGCTCATAAATTACTCGAGATTTGCTTTCCTTTCCTTGGAAGTCTTAAAGTACTTACTCTTTGGAATTAAGTATGTTATACTTACTGAGAATTTTTTTTTAGTTACCTGTTTATAATTTTAATGTTTTTTTCTCTTCTATGTAAATCAGTGGCTGGTCCCCAAGTCTTCTGAATTCCCACAGCACCTAGCAAAGAGCCAGGACCCTAGCAAACCTTCATTAAATGTTTATCAGCTGCCTGAATTTGTGAAGATGTGAGCAGAAGATAAGAGCACAGCTTGAAGTCAGTGTTTCTCTGCTAGGCTGCAGTTCTGCCTGCAGGGTGTTTGGCTGTTAAGACTGCTAGGATTTTAGATTAGCTATGGGTGAGAGAGGCACAGAGCCAGGGCTGAGTTTTGGGCAAGAAGGAAATAGTACTGCTGAAACCCATCGTGCCAGCTTGTTAGCTCCATGCCCATGAACAGAGTGTCAGTGTAAGAATTGTCCAAATCTGTAGGGAATTTTTATGAGTTTCTTTGAGCCAAAGTGACAACATATACCAGGGAGCAAGATCTCCAATGCTCCAGCCAATAACAGGTTGCAGTTTTTTATATACATTTGAGATTAAGGAGAGAATGTAAGGAAGGTTACATGAAGGTGGGAGGAGGCAAAGTGGGGATTACAGGACAGTAATCATTATGTGCTCTTGTGAGGGTGGTCTGCTTTAGAAGGAGGGCTCTGAAGGGTGGTCAGGTATTAGAAGTAGGTGTCTGAAAAGGGACATTTGAAATGTGTGTTCATCTAGATTCACAGAGACAATGGACAAGGCTTGCTTAAGGCATAGATAAGCCTTTTCATAAAGAATTTACAGACCTGGGGTATGACCTGCCCAGTTAGAAATTTATGATCATATCACTCTGTGAGGTGACTTTCTGTAGAATCCCTTTTATTGTCCATAAGACATTATCTTAATTCATCTTTAGAACTCAGGTGTCTTTCACAATTCCTGGAACATAGTAATTAATCAATATTTTTGTAATCAGTGAGTGAAGCCATGCTATCTTTGTTCTTTATGTTAAAATTGTAGGTTCGCATGGTTTAGTTATCCCTTCAGCAAAGGTCATTGAGCACCGACTATGTACCAGGCATTGTTCTAAGGGCTTTTGTTCTAATGTATTGAACAAAACAGACAAAAATCCCAGACATAATGGGGCTTACATTCCAAGTAAAAATAATTCAGTAATTTTATTTTGTTATGTTAGGTGGTGATATGTGTGTGCTATCTGGAGAGAACAAAGCAGGGTCAGGGAGTAGGAAGAATGTGTCTGGGGGAGAGGAAAAACTAGAGGGTGCAATTTTATTTATTTTATTTTTTATTTTAAAAAATTTGTTTAAATATGAATCCCTTTATTTTTTATTTTATTTTATGTTTTAGATTTTATTTATTTATTTTTACACAGAGGGGATGGGAAGAAAAAAGAGAAGGAGTGAAACATCAATGTGTGGTCACCTCTCGTGCACCCCCTACTGGGACCTGGCTCGAAACCCAGGCATGTGTCCTGACTGGGAAGCGAGCTGGCAACCCTGTGGTTCACAGGGCAGTGCTCAATCCACTAAGCCACACCAGTGAGCGGTAGAGGGTGAAATTTTAAGTGGGATGGTTCAGGAAGGCCTCTCAGAGAAGGAATTTGAGTGAATACCTCTAAGAGGTGAGAGACCGACCTGTGTAATACTTGGAAGAAGGCAGAAACAATAACAGGTGGAAAGGTTTCAGTGCAGGAGCATGTATGGCACTTTTAAGGAGCAAACAGAGCAGTCTGTGCAGCTGGAGTGCAGTATAAATGTAAGTAATACCTGTAATACCTAGTAGCTCATCCTAAGCCCCTGATGGCCTTCTTCAAGTGGATTCCTAAGAGTTGGGTGAAATTGCAAGTGCCACACAGTGATCAGATATAACAATGCTATTCATCCATTAATTCATTTATTTCTTCTTTCATGAATTCATTATTTAACAAATACTTAGCACTTTTAATTAGAGTTTACATTTATTGAATACTTGCCCTATGCTAAGAAATATGTTTTATGTGCATTTTTAAATAAACTTCATGCAACCTAATAAAGTAGCTCCCTTTATACTGTTAGTTTCAGATGAAGAAACTAATGCCTAAAAAGTATTTTTAAAACATAATGTCTATCTTCAAAGGATTCATTGTCTCACAAGGGAATTGAGATACTTACACTTACAGTGTGCAAGATAGTTTATAAGTACTATAGCTCAACCAAGTTGGAGGCATTTAGATAAAGGAGTAAATGCCAGTTCCTTCCACCAGTTTTTTTTCTTGGAAATATAATTGTGGTTACAGTATTTTTTCTATGCTCTCTGTGTCTCTGAAAAGCCCAGCCATGTGTCAAGTTTTCCAAGTGCCAGTTCCTCTCTTTCCACAAGAAAATGTCATGTAGTTTAGAAGCACTACCATCCCAACATCTTAGCCACATGGAGTTCCTGGAAAGTCAGAATGTGACTCTGCCATTTCGGCTTGACAGTTTCTTTAAACTTCACAGGGCTCGTCTTCTAAAATGAAATATGGAGAAAGATGGTCCCTTGTGTTTCCTGAGAAACTTTCAGGGGGAGTGTACATTTTTTGAAAATAAATGGACTTTAATACTTGAGTTTGTTGCTTCATTGCATTTAAAACACTCTCGAAATCCCTATCTAATTATTTATGCTCCTTGCCCATTAATCTGCTTTAAAAAAGAATCTTGCCCCTCCTTCTCATTATTAATCATATCAGTCACCTCCTGTAGGTAATAAGTGTATTGATTTCACTATATATAAAATACTGTCTCAACACCCCTGGACATGGGAGGAGGAGCTAGTGAGTATAATTAACTGCTAAACATTTGAAAGGCACTCAGCCACATACAGTGTTCTGACATTCCAAAAGAGAGGGCTTTTCTGGTCCCTGCACAGAGTTGAACTGCAACAATTCAGTTGCTGCCCCTGGGCTGCATCTTCTGGAAAGCAAGGACATTATTCTCCCAAATGATTCTTTCATAATTTTGCTTTGATAAAGTACTCATTGTGTTATCAGTATGTGACACATCTCACCAAAAATATCGAGTTATATTTGGCAATGAATTTGTGTTGTGGGATATTCTGAATATTGGCTGATTGTGTCCAATCTGTCAGTGTGACATTCTGCAGGTCGCCTTTCTTGTCTAGAAGGGAAAAAGTCACCACCAGTTTCCATCCTGTGCTGAGCATGCACCAAGCCAAATCATCTGCTTGGGCCTTTAGCATCAACATGACAAATCATTCATCTTGATTCCTTTTTCACATTTGTGATTCTCTGCAGGGCTCAAGAAATTATTTTCAGGAAAAAGAATGTGTTATATAGTAGAAACAAAGTTCACCAAAAACAATGACAAATACTTAAGCCAAAGTATTAAAAAACATATATAAACCATAGGTCAGCAAATTATAGTCCAAGGGCTCAATCTGTCCCACTACCTGTTTTTATACAACTTGTTTTGTACTTGATCTGTTACATTTTAAGTATTTGAAAAAATAATAATATTTTATGAAACATAAAAGTGGCATTATGTTTAAATTTCAGTGCCTGTACATAAACTTTTATTGAAATATACCATGTTCATATATGTATGTATTGTCTATGATTTCTTCCACCCTGTAAAGACAAAGTTGAGTAGCTATGACAGGGACCATAGGAAAGCCTAAAATATTTACTGTCTGCACTTTTTACAAAGAGTTTGCTGACCATTGGCAGCCTTAGACTATCATTAGAATTCTATATATTGATGGATCACAAACTTGTAGTAAGTAAAATTGCCTGTATCTGGAGAAAAAAAAATAGTTGGTCAACTATTCACTTTTTCTCCATGAAAAAAATCTTATGGTTTAGTACACAAGTGAAATTACTTTGGAAAAATGACTATCACTAGGTGAAAATAAAAAGAAAATGGATGGTACTAATTTATACCATATCCCTTTGTGCCATATTTTATGCTTCTTTCCGCTTTTGCTTATATTTAATTCTTCTATTATTTCTGTTCATTTGCTCATTCATTCTACATAATCTACCTACATTTGTAGTCTATTTACTCCATGCCAAGTGCCTAGAGTAATGCAAATGAGAACAAGACAGAACTCAGACCCTTGCTAAGTTCACAGTCTATTGGAGAGATACTGAATTCAACAAGTAATCACAATGCATTGTTTTAAGTCTTTCCATTGTTCTATGGAATCCCAACAGAGGGAATGATTCATGGGAAAATGGAGCTCAGCTTTTCAAAAACAAAAAATGTATTGGAGCCCCAGCTGGTGGATTGAGTGCTGGCCTGCAAACCAAAGTGTCACAGGTTTGATTCCCGGTCAGGGCACATGCCTGTGTTGCGGGCCAGGTCTTCAGTGGGAAGCGCAAGAGGCAATCGCACAATGACGTTTCTCTCCCTCTCTTTCTTCCTCCCATTCTCTCTCTAAAAATAAATAAATAAAATCTTTTAAAGTATTAGAATTGGGGATGAATAACATGCATCCACACTTCAAAGTGGAAAAGGTCATTTTAGAAGCAGAGGCCAAGGTCCATTGGACAGAGATATAAAATAGTATGGTGCATTTTGAAAACACCAGATGTGGCTATAGTATAAGATGCCTTAGGGGAAGGGTTAGAAGTTGATTTTGGAATTTGGAGGGGAAGATTGTGAGGAGCACTTGTCAATGCAAACACGGGATCTCTACTGTATCCTTCAGGCAATAGAGAGCCAACAGAGATTCTGAGAGGGTCAAGACATGGTTATCTGTGCCCTTCAGAAAAATACTCCAAAGCAATGTAGGATATGGATTGGCAGAGAAAACAACTAGAGAAGGACACTAGTTGTGTGGCTGTAACTATATTCTCGTTCAGAGGCTAGGGTTATTGTGAGCTAAGGCTGTTATGAAGAAGCTATCAAAAAGGAATAGATTGTGTTGCTTATCTTTGTATTAAAATCAGCTTGAGACCTGCTAAGGGTTCTCAGATTTTAGTCTTGGGGCAAGGAGAAGGATAGGAGGCAGCAGGGAGTCCTGCTGGTATTTTCAGTGGTTGGTAGAAGAGTCTTAATTGTGGTTATATTTAAGTTTTGTTCAGTATACATGTGTAACATTCTGGATCCTTGTTCTTTTAATTCCACAATGAGCAATGACTTATGACCACAATGAGAGGTACTACTTTGCCCTTAAAACCCTGGCTCTGGCTTTCCTGAGACTGCTCCCTCTTGGGAGGGGCATCAGAGGCCACCCTTGTAGCAGATTTATAAATCTCCAAGGAGGACTCTGCAGGTTCCTGTCCAGAGGGGCGCCCAGATGTGTTGGCACCTGGGTGGGGCTCTGTGCTACTCAGCAGAGGTGCTACAGCCCTCTTCGAGTACCCTCCAGAGGTCACACCTCGTGTGATTACTTGTGATGTGTGGAATTCAGATGCTGCTGCTTTCAATTTCTGGACTGAAAAGCTGTTTGGATGAATCTAGGCATGTGCAGTCATCATTTCTAACATCCCCAGTGAGACTGCAATTTGGCTCTCCAGGGCTTCCTATTAAATTGAAGTCTGCTCCTTGGCAGGATGATGGGTAATTTGGAGGGCTTGTCTTATCTGGGATGTGAGGAGTGGATCTGGAGATTACAGCCAAAGTGGGTTGTAGGGAGAGGTTTTTATAGGATTACATCCCCTGTCTAAGAAATCAGGACAGTGCTAGAGAGGCAGGCATGAAAAGGTCACTTTTCAGTATATGGACTGTTTGAATGATGCTATATTATCTCGAATACTCACCGGTGACATTTGAATCTAAAGAAGGCTGGATGATGGCTTTTTTTGTCAGTGTCACCAAAGAAGAATTACTGACATGTACTGGAAGTCTGAGAGAGTTTCTTTTGTGAGGTGGCTACTTTGCCCAGATTTGGCACAGGAAGAAGAAGCAGCCTCATATAACAGAAAAATCATTGACTTCAGAGTTGGATCGATGTAGGTTCAACTACCACACATCTACTTATGAGACTTCTAGCAAGTCACCCCTTTGGTACCTTGTTTTTCTCATCTGTGTACCTTCACTAGTTTGTTTTGAGAATTGAAATTAATAGTGTATGTGTGTGCATGCGCATAAGAAGTACCTGGTAGCATGCCTGGTGAGTAATGGGCTCTCAATGAATGTGTTAGTTTTTGACTACCTTTCACAGAATGGTTGATCTCAGTAATGATGAAAATGGACTCCCTTTGAGCATCAATAGGTGGCATTCTTCATTTCTGAGAAGTAGGCATCCTGTCTTCATAAAAAAGTCCTAATTTAGAAGCAAAAGAGCTCAGCTTGATTCATTAAACTGCCAATCAAGATGAGAATTTGGGCAAGTCATTTAACACTTTAATTCTCAGGTCCCATGTCTATAAAACATGTACCTTACATGATTAAAATATACAACAAAAATTTTGTAGAGATGGACCCACTTTTTGTGGGCCCAAACCTTCCATAAATTGACAGGGAGAACTTTGAGAAAATGAACACAATTATAATTTCAAAATTAGATATAGGGCTTAGGAAGGGATTAATGCAAGTGAAGGACCTTCATTAGCTTTATGGTAAATCTGCCCTCAACTTTCTTGCTTGTAAGTATATTTATATAATGTATTTATTATAGTGCATATTTGTTGATATTTGGTGAAAAAATGAATATTAATATGTTAATGTGACATAACTGAGGTTTAAAAATAAGTAGAAAAATGATGGGGAAGAGGAGGAAAAAATTCATTGAGGGTTTTGATTCCTTTAAAATCTCCTCTAGCTTTATGTAGAGTACATCGATTTCAAAACAATAAACTTTTGATGAGTACATAGGTGCTAGGCATTATACTAGGCACAGGGGAAAAAGAGTATTACTTCAATTAATAAAAGAGACAGAATTTTTTAAAGGCAGAATACCTGTCAGTCACTGTCTTCCACATGGGATTTTCTGATTCTCCTGACTCAGGGAGAAGTATCATCATACAGTTTATTTATCAAAACATTTCAGAGCTCAAGATCTGTGAGAGACCAGTTGAGATTATTAGAAGGATTTATTCATGTATCAAGCATTTATTTAGCATGTACTGGTGCTCAGGATTGAGGGAGGCACTTGGAATTTATTAGTTTAATATTAATATTAGTACATACTTTTATTGTTATGATTGTTTTAAAAGAGAAGAAAACATATTCTCAACAGATGATGTCTTACAGCCCACTTAATTATTTGCCTACAGATTTACCTGCAATATCACCCACCATTTTTCTTTACCTCTGTTTTCATAAATGTCTTGCTCAAGGCAAATCCCTCCCATCTGAGCAGTAGATGATTTTCCTTTGGCATTCAAGGTAACACTGTCTCATTCCCAGAGTAATGATCTTAATCCGTTACTGGTTGAAAGCACTGCTGTACTTAACACTAGCAGATCCCATGGAAAACACTTAATAGCTATTAACCTAAGACTAGGCCAAGCTAGTCGATCTCTCCCACACTCCTGAGCCACAGACAACCACAGGTGGCTAGGGCAGAGAGGCAGGCTGACTATTGCACAGGCCATCTTCGTCAACTCGAGATTCAGATTTTACTGGATAGAGTAAAAAAATCCAGGGGATTTTTTGTGTGGATCTTTCCCCTCAAACAGCTCCCCAAATCTGAGAAACAAGCTTAGGAATGTCCATCATTAGTCAGCTATTATGCTGGGCAGATGTACACCTCTTCCTGGAAAAAGAAATGAAACGGGACTCTTTACTCCAAACTTAATGGGGCTGCTTCTCTCAAGACCTTGGTTCTCAGTGAGCAGGCAGCATGGCTCTCCATCATCATAGGGGGTGGGGGAAGAGCTTTTGCTTTGCAAGATCAATAACTAGCACTGATATTAAAAATGCAGCTCCCTGGGAAAAGCACATTGCTTTGGGGCACTCAAATAATTCAACTGAAATAGTTTCCTCCACAAAGTAGGCAGTAGGGTAGATACCAGTCTGAGGGAGTCTGTCCACTCTCAAGAGCTAAATTGCCCTGAGTGCCCTAATTTATGATATTTTTGTCTCAATTAAAGCACCACATGTTTGCATGGTGCTTTACAGTTTCCAAATCACTTTCACATCCATTATCTAATGTGCTCTTAGCACCAGTTCTTCAGGGGAGTAGAACATAAGAGGAAGTAGGTAATTAAGTAGGTAATGGCATCCCTATTTTACAGATGCAGTAACTGAAGCTCAGGAAGCTTGGGAAAGGCCATGTAATAGCAGAATGGCTATGATAGTTGTATACAAGCCGTTGAAGTCTAAAAAACCCTCTTTCCATTATATCTACACCTTTGATTTACAGTGTACAAAGAGCATTCGTTTATGTTACTTTCTGTACTTCTGAAGCAGTTTGGCTGCAGTGGTTGAGCATCTCAGATTTCTATTCCAGTTCCGGCATGACCATGTAGTAACTGTATGATGTTGAAGCAGACATCTGTCTTCACTGCCCTCAGTTTCCTTCTTGGTAAAACTGGGCATAAGAATAGCTTTTTTCTTGCAAGTCTGTTGTGTGAATTAAAGATCCTGTATAGAAGCTGCCTGGCAATACTCTGGCACTCAATACATGCTCAGAATTTAGCAGTTGCCATTTTTATTTTTAACCATTCTATGAATAAAAAATACTTTGACTACTTTGCAAATGAGAAAACTGAGGCCATGTGGAAAGACAGAAGGCAATTCAGTAGATTTCAAAGGTCCTTAGGAAAAAAGTATGTATAGTGGTGGGATATGGGAGGTGTAGATCCTAGCTCTGACCATAATTACCAACATTCCTGGTCTAGTTTGATCTCAGGTGAAGGCATTTAACAATTTGTCCCCCAAGGGTTTTCAGTGGCCAGTTTAGTTTTCAGCTGAATGGAGCTGGGAACGATAAAGTGGTGCCAGGTATTTCCTTTTTCCTTCTCCTCTGGAGGCAGCCCTGCTGGTTCACACCTTTAGTAAAACTAAGTCAGCTACTATCAGATCAAGTTCCCTTTGCTCCAGGTGCCAGAGTGTGTGCAGAGCAGCTCGCAAAGGTGTTGTATTTGTTCTCCAAAATGAGCTAGTGATCCCCACAGTGTCACTCTGCCATTCAGAGAGTATGACTGTGTTGAGATGTGTTAGCTCATTCACTTGCATTTACCCCAGGCAGGCGCCACTTGGCAGGACAAATTGAAAGCTGCTTGTGGCAAAATGAAAGTGTAACAGGCAATACCAGTGTCATCCCTATTGGGAACGTTGCTATGTCGGGGCCTAATACGTGAAAAATGCCATGGATGCATTTGCATCTCAAGGTGACAGAGGGAGCTGCCTTGAGTCCCCACTCTGGGATGGTAAGCTGTGTTTGACAGCTCCAAATCTTCCCACGTGTGAGAGGCATCCCATCAAAATTCATTCTCTACATTCCTCCCAGCTAATAGATGCGAGCAGTGGGGCAGATAATCCAAGACTCATTTATATATGGCTTTGGAAACCCTTGAATGAAATTTTCTGCAAATTGACCTTCTTAATTTAGTTTTGCTTAGACTCTTAATTTACAATTCATATTCTTCTTAACAAACAGAGTACATCTAGGGTGCAGGAAAAGATCTCAAGATGCATTCTTGTAAATTAACTTCAAATCAGCAATTCATATAAAGCATTAATAATAATGATTTACCTAATGCTTATTGAACATCTACAATATGCTAGGGACTGGGATAGCCTTGGTAGTGCAGCAGGTAAGAGCTTCCTAGGGCAGTAGAAATAGTTCATATAATTAGGTAAGCCAGGTATTTCTGAGCCCTTCTTCCGCTGAGAGACCTTGTCAAACCTTGACTGAACCATAGTTCCACCGCCTGGGACAGTCTGAAACTCTCCTCATATTTTCTGCATGTTTCTGTAACTTACTTTCTATTTCTTCCTGTTTCCAGTGCCCTGGTGATTCTGTACCTGCACAGATACTGTTCTCTTCTCTTCCAGTCAGTGCAGATATAAAACAAAGCCTTTTCCCCAGTTTGCTGCTCCCCCGCTATTTTATTTCCTAGAGTTTGAGAGTTGAAGAACTTTTCTGATGAACTGGATAGACACAATAAGATGGTCATACATTGCACATCATGGAATTTTTCTACCATATGTCTGGCTTCCTTGCCACCTCTGCCCCTGGTGCTGGTTTCCTCATGCTTCTCTTCCCCTTCCAAAGCCTTCTCTGTTTTCTTCTTCTGCATGCACCCCCTTTTCTGCTCTTCTCCCTGGAAGCAGCCCTATCATGGCAGTCATTTACATAGGAAATGGCCTTATCAAAGCATGTCTTTAAAAAAAAACAAATAGGGAGAAAGTCTATTCCTTTCCCTCTGGCCACAGCCATCAGGTAAGCCAAGATGGGCACTTACATATACATCCAGGAGGATGGAGGAAGAAGCAGTTCGATGTGATGTGCTGCCTTCTCAGGATGTGCTGCTGGCAGTACTGCCAGCTCTCTGTGCCCCACAGGGGCCCCTTGTCCCGCCAGGCCCAATAAAGCATGCAGGCTGGGAAACAAGGCCAAGCAAGGTTATTTCATATATTTGGATTCATGCGCGCCATGGTGGCTGCAAACACCCTGTTGCTAAGGGTGCAACCTGTAGCAAGCCTGTCCGTCATGGTGTTAACCAGCCAAAGCTTGCCTGAAGCCTTCAGTCTGTTGCTGAGGAGCAAGCTGAGTGTCACTGTGGGACTCTGAGAATCCTGAATTCTTGCTGGGTTGGTGAACATTCCACATACAAATTCTTTCAGGTTATCCTCACTGATCCATTCAATAAGGCTATCAGAAGGAATCCTGACACCAAATGATCACCAAACTGGTCAAAAGCACAGGGAGATGCAGGAGCAGACTTCTGTGAGCCACAAGAGCCATGGCCTTGGAAAGGGCTACAAGTTCCACCCTACTATTGGTGGTTCTTGACATGCAGCTTGGAGAAGGCACAATACTCTCCAGTTCCACCATTACTGCTAATATAAGTAATGTTTGTAAAATTCTTACCTAATAAACAATTTAGGACAGTCAAAAAATAAATAAAAATAGAAATAAACATCTTTTATTACAAGAGACTTTCCTAAGGAACTAACATCTTTCAGTACTGTTATAATCATAACACAGTGGTGTAAATGTGGTGAATAGCAATGCAAAAGCATTATGAAGCACAGAGAAAGAGTATCTAATTTAGCCTGGAGAGGGGGGTGATTTTAACCAGTGAGTGAAGTTGGCCAGACAAATACAGTGAGTGGGGGTGAGATAGGGAGGTAAGTCCTTCTAGGCAGAGGGACAAATATGAACAGATGTTCAGAGATGAGAACCAGTATAATATGTGGAGGGAATTGCAAGTAATTCAGTATTTCAGAGCAGGAAGGAAATGGAGAGAGTGGTAGCAATTGAGGCTCGAGAGGACAGAAGGGCTGGGTCAGGGAGGGCC
The DNA here is from genome assembly GCA_028533065.1 of Trachops cirrhosus. Lineage (NCBI taxonomy): Eukaryota > Metazoa > Chordata > Mammalia > Chiroptera > Phyllostomidae > Trachops > Trachops cirrhosus. The sequence goes on along the minus strand of CM052543.1, from coordinate 49,892,330 downwards.
TGAAGTGTCATGTCAGGGAGTTTAGATCTTACCACAAAGACAGTGGGGAGCCCCTGACAGGCATAAGCATGGACAGATGCACAGTAAGAGTTCTGTTTTGGATTGATCACTATAGTGGCTATGGGTGTCTGTAAACTATCGATCCAGAGCAGGAAAGTCTAGATTACCATCTACCCCATAATCAGTTCACATTTAAAAGGAAGAATTTGAGGTCCTCATGGTGACTTCCTCTACAAGACTCCACTTCTACCAGTCTGCCCATTGACCTCCCAATGGAGGCGCAGGCACAAAGACTCCTGGGCACACGCTGTAACTGGTCCATGTGGATGGCCACAACAAATGAGAATGCTTCCCTTTGACCCAGACATTCTCTGGAAGGAGTCTTGAAATATGAAAAGCAAATATAAAATGCAGAACTGTGAGATTTTAAGGCGTGGCTTTTTCATAGTAATGTTTTAGGGACCAAGTAGGCTATTTTTCCTTAGGGGTTGTCTGTGAAGGCAAATAATGAAGAAATAAGTAAAATATACTTTCTTTTCCTTCTGTTATAGCATCTGGCTCTGAAGTGGGCCACACCTTGCATTTTCAGATGATGGAGGATGAGAAAAGTTTAATTGCTTTTCAGTGGGAGGGTTGTGTGTGGTGGTAGGAGCAGGGGCAATAACACTGGGATACCGTAAACCTAAGTAATAGGAAATGTTTTCTGTTGGGTTTGTGATCAGGATAATAGAAAATAAGCTTTTTTCCACAAAGATTTAAATATATGATGTGTAAAGAATCCTGGCGAACCACGGATGGAGCCAATGCTGAAATGAGGACACCATCCCCCCAAAGACCAATTCTATCACTCTCAGATCAGCCTCAGAGTGTCTCATTGTCTTTCACACTACCTGGTTTTCTTGTCAGGTGTTCCCATTCAATCTGAGGATATGGCTTTGGGTGCCACACAGGGTTCTTTGTTCTGAGCCTTAGCTCTTTTGTCTGTCTCTTTTTTTCCTGTATTGCAGAAAATAGTAGAATGAGTTTGGTTCTTAGAGTAGACTAAACTGGCTCTTGATCTTACTAATATTATTTCCTGGCCAAGTTGCTTTGGCAGGGGGTGGTTATTATCTTCTCTGTGCCTCAGTTTCCTCATCTTGAAATGCAGCTGGTCTGCCATTTCTCACAGGTTGCTGTGAAGATTCCTTATAATGGATTGAGAGTATTGTCACACTGCCTGACCCATAAATGCTCCAATAATGACAGCCACTGGTAATATTACCCTCACATAAATTTAGCTCAGTTTTGGGACCACTGTTCAGGCCTAGTTTGTGTGTACATATGTTTAATTTTATATATGAATAAGCCTAAAATAAATGAGTGAAGCACTGGGATTCTGTTTCTCATGGATGCATTCCCACTGTGTATGTATATGTGAAGGGATGCAGAGGCCTTTTAAGGATAAACAGTCTTCCTAGTTAAGTATCAAAGATGAGATTAATATAGTTGGCTGGGTAACTGCTCTCAAAAGATCACCAAGACAAGGGAAAATGCTAGCTCAGTTTGGTGCCAGCCTTGTAGTTCAAGGCAGGAAGTTGCAACAACACAGTGAGCCAATGAAAGTGCCAGATGCACATGCACCGCCATGTGGCACTTCAATCTGCAGATTGCATTCAGAGGGCACCTCTCAGCCTCCTTAACTCCTTGTTGTAATTCTGCACTGCAGACAGGCACGTTCACCCACGCTCCAGAACGAGCCTGGAGAAAAACTTCCTTTTATGCCTCCAAACCATGAATGTTATCTGTTCTCAAAGGGTTTCACATTTCTGACAGGAAAGAGTTGCTGGGATAGTCTAAAAGAGAACCTCCCAGAGGCTGTGGCATTTAAAAGTCCATGATAAGTGATGTAGTTTTAAAGAAAGATTCAGGGGGTGATGCCAACATTTATATTTCATATTGCTTGTGAAATTGCTTTCAATTCCATCTCACTGAGGTCTCTGTACAGTAAAGATTCCTAGGTTGCTATGGAAAATATGCACTTAAGCTGACTGCTATGGTAACTAGTCACACACATATGGTGGAGAGGCATAACATGGCACAGGATTTGCATAACTAATTTGAGCATGTTAGTGAACAGTGCAATCTGTGCTTAGGAGGCTAAGCAATCAGGCTTTTTTATTTGATTGTGCACACAAAAGCATTAAGTATTAGTCTCTGCTGTTATATTGTAAGCTGTCGACTCCTGTCTGACTTCCGGCATCAGTCCACAAATTATGAGACTGAAGGTGTGGCGCTGTGTTTGTGAGCTTACAAATTGGAATCAGTCTCATTATTTTATAGTTACATTTCATTTTTCTGGAGCTCCAAGTCCTAAACCTCTTTTTCAGAGCACAAGAAGGACTTAATTAAACTTCTTTTAGTATATCACTATTTAATTCAACTTAATTTAATAAATATTTATTTGAGGTGCTGCTACTTGCCCGGATCACACTGTTTCTATCTTTCATGTCTGCAGTGCTTTTGTGTCTGTCATAACCTAGAATAGTGACTGATGTGTGGTAGATAAGGAGTAACCGTGGAAATGAAAACAGGGTAAGTTCAGGTTTCCTGTTCTCCGGGAACCTCCCTTGACACCCTTGTCCCCAGCCAGGTTGGGTTCTCTGCTCTCTTTTCCCATGATACTCTTTTCATAGCTCAATTATAAAATGTCTACATTGTTCTAAAATTGACAGTTCAAAAAATTTTGTCTCTTTTATTAGATTCCACGAGCCTTAAAAGGAGGAAGCTGTGTCTTATTTACATTTGTGTCTGCTTGGCTTGGCATAGTTCTTATCAGAGAGTAGGCACGTGACACATATTTTTGAACGAATAACTGAATGAAATGAATTAATAAATGAGTGAATGAATGATAAGCATCCAGTTGTAGGAAAGAAATATTACTCAGAATCTCTCCTATTTGTTTATTTTTTAACCTCCATATTCCTCATAAAATGATATGAAACTCCATAAATGACCTAATTGTCCTTTTTGTTAATATCCGCATACTCATATTATTTTTTTCCATAGAAGGATAAAGATTGACTTAATACAATGATACCTGTTCTCCTTCCCTAGCATCCTGTATCCTAAGGGCTGTCTGTATTCCTGTGCTGAAGGCAGAACACTCACATGAAATCCTCACCATGCTCTGCCTAAGTCTCCCATGGCTACGTGAAGCCATCAACTTCAGTGGGACCATCCACTCACTGTTCTCTTTTTCATTCTTGCACACACACATACACACCTCGCATATCAGCTGGTGTTGCAACAGCTGCAACATAGAGGTGCTGGGAGTGAGGCAGAGAGAGGTTATGGTTAAAAGATGACAAGCAAGGAGCTCTTTTTTATTTGTTACTTTGATAAACTTACTTTGACATGATTGTAGGTTCACATACAGTTATAGAAAGTACTACAGAGAGATCCCATTTACCCAGTTTCCCCCAATGGTTATGTCTTAATGGAACTGTTGTACAATATCACAACCACAATGAGGACATTGATAGAATCAGGAGACACACCACTCACATCACACAGGGATCTCACAGGTTTCCTTTTCATAGCTACACCTACTTCCCTACCCCTGATCCCTCCCTAACCCTGACAACTACTAATCTCTTCTCCATTTCTAGAATTTTGTCCTTTAAAAATGCTATATAATGAAATTATACATACTTTTTAAGATTTTCCTTTTTAACTCAGCATAATACTTTGGAGCTTTATCCAAGTTGTTGTTGTATGTGTATCAATAGTCTGTTCCTTTTCATTGCTGAGTAGCATTTCATAGTGTGGACATACTGCAGTTTGTCCACTGAAAGACTACCTGGGTTGTTTCATATTTGGTTATTATGAATAAAATGATATGAACATAAGTTTTTCTAGAAAAATACATGGCAGAGCAACTGTTAGTTTGAATGGTAGTTGCATGTTTAGTTTTGTAAGAAATTGCCAAAGTGTTTCCACAGTGGTTATAGCATTTCTCACTCCCAAAGCCAGGTGAGTGATCCAGGCTTTCCACACCCTAATGCACACTTGGTGTTTCACTGCTCTTTACTTTCAGAGCTTGGTGTGTAGTGACATTTCACTGTGGTTTTAATTTGCATTTCCTTAATGCCTAATGATATTAACATCTCTTCATATGGTTATTTTGCAATCTGTATGTCCTTCTTGGCCAAATATCTCTGGCCATGTCTTTTGCCTGTTGTCTAGTTGGATTTTTTTATTGTTGAATTGAGAGTTTCTTATATAGTCTAGATATTAATCTTTGGTTGGATATGTGCTTTTCAAATATTTTTCTCATTGTGTGGCTTGTCTTTCCATCTTCTTAATATGGTCTTTTGTAGAGCAATCTTTTTTATTTTGATTAAATTCAGTTTATCAGTTTTCTTCTTTAATGGATCGTATTTTTGCTTTAAGTCTAAGAATTCTTTGCCTAGCCGTAGACACTAAGGGTTTTCTTCTATGATTTTTTCTGGAACTTTATAGTTTTTAAAGTTTTACATTTAGATTCACAAGCTATTTTAATTTTTGTATAATGAGATTTAGATTCAGGTTTTTAGGTGATTTTTTTTTCTTCTGGATGTTAAATTACTCCAGCGTCATTTGTTGAAAAGGATTACTTTTTTATTAGTCAAAAATCAGTTAGGCACATTTGTCTCTTCCATTTATTTATGTGTTCATCTTTCCTCGAATTCTATATTGTTTTAATTATTGTAATTAATACTATAAGTAAGTATTAAAGTCAGTTAGATGATTTTTCCCACTTTATTATTTTCCAAAATCATTCTGTTATCATTATTATTTCCTCATATAAATTTTAGAGTAATCTTATCAATAAATACCAAAATTCTTGTTAGAAATTTAATAGGAATTATATTAAACCTGTACATAAATTTAGAGAGAATTAATATTTTACTGTTTGAGTCTTTTATTTAATGAACATTGTATGTCTAATGTTTTGTAGTTTGGAACACACAAGTCCTGCACATGTTTTAGTAAATGTATACTTAAGCATGACATTTTGGGGTGGGCAATTGTAAATGGTATTATATTTTTAATATTGGTGTCTACACATCATTGCAGTATATATTACTAAATTTTATTTCCTGATATTTTAAAAGGGCTTTTTGGGTCTGTATCTGTGAAGAATATTTCTCTGTAGTTTTCTCTTTTGTATGTCTTGTCTGTGGTATTTGAGCACTATAAGAAATGAATTAGGAAGTGTCTACTCCTCTTCCACTTTCTGTAAGAGATTTTATAGAATTGGTCTTAATTCTCTTTGAATATTTTTTAGAAGTTTCCAATATAATCATCAAGACATGGAGCGTTCTTTGTTGGTATTTTATAGGTTTTTAAACTTAATTCCCTGGATAGTTGTAACCCTATTAAAAATATATATTTCATATTAAGTTGGTTGTGGAAGCAGTTTATGTTTCGTGAGGAATTGGTCCATTCTCCTAAGTTGTCAAAGTTATATTTGTAGAGCTGTGTGTAATACTGATTTATTAGGCTTTTGAGAGGTCTGTATGATCTGTAGTGATAAGTCCTATTTTATTTTTTATATTAGTGATGTATACCTTCTCTCTTTTATTTGGTCAATTTTGTTAAATGTTTGTCAATTTTATTAGTTTTTTCAAATAACCAGCCCTTTGTTTCATTGATTTCATGTATTGAGTTTCAGTTTTGAGTTTCATTGATTTCTGTTCTTTATCATTTCTCTCATTCTGCTTTGATCTCATCCTTTTTCTAGTTCTAGTGAAGTGTAAAAAATATCTTACCTCCAATTATGTCCCTTTACGCTTCCCTACATTCACTTAGAACCACATCAGAAACATAATTTTTGTTTTCATCAACAAACAATTTAGAAAACTCAAGAGGGAAAGTCTTACCGTGTTATTTCTTGTTTCATGATATTGTTTACTGTTTTATCATTTCCTTTGTGTTTAAAGAACTATTTTTTAAAGGTAAATCTGGTAACAAGTTCTTAGTTTCCCTTTATCAGAGAAAGTCTTCATTTTCCCTTAGTTCCTGAAGAATTTTCACTGGGAATGGTATTCTGAATTGATGGATCTTTTCTTTCAGCACTTGAAAAGTGTTGTGTTGCTTCCTTGTGGCCTCCAGAAGGATTTTAATAAAAAAATCTACTGCTATCCAGATAGATTTCCCCCTGTAGCTAACACATCCTTTTCTTCCTGTTGCCTTCACAAATTTCTTATGTCTTAAGTTTTCATAAGATTGACTATGAGGTATCTTGTTGTAGATTTTTTGTTACTTCATCCTGTTTGGGTTTTGCTCAGCATCTTGATCTGCACATGTGTGCATGTGTGCGCCAAACGTGGGGCATTTTCAGCCATTATTTCACTGAGTGCTTTTCCAGATCTGCCCTATTTCTCCTCTCCTTCTGGGACTGTGATGACACAAATGTTAGATGTTTTGTTATCATCCCACAGATTCCCTGAGGCTCTTTTCATTTTGGGGTGGGTGTGGAGGTTAATTTATTCTGTGCTGTAATTTATACTCTTTTATCTTCCAGCTCACTGGTATTTTTCCCTCTTGTCCTTTCTGTTCCCTTATTGAGTCCATCCATTAAGATTTTTATTTCAACTGAAAAAAATTTCAGTTTGAATCTTCTTTATATCTTTTATGTGTTGTTGTTATTGAGACTTTTTATTTCTTTGCTGAGAATTTCTGTTTTCCCATTTGTTTCAGATATGTTCATGACTGCTTATTGAAACACTTTTATAATGGCTGCTTTAACATCTTTGTAGGATTATTTTAACATATGTGTGATCTTGGTGTTGCATCTATTAATTGTCTTTTATCTTTAGATCTTCTTGATTATTGGTGTGATGAGTGATTTTCTCTTAAATCCATTACATTTTACAGCAGAAGAAAGGAAGGCATGAGTGCTGCCTTATTATTGCCAAGTGGGGCCAAAAATGTAGGCTTCCCACTCAGTCTCTGGTGACACCAAGGAAGCAGGGTTCCTCATTACTGCTGAGCACTGTTGGTAGTTCCGACTCTCCAATGGGCTTCCATTGGAGCCTCTCTGGTATCTCTCCTGCTAGTGTTCTCTTCATGGCCTCTACTGACATCATGGTGGATGGAGGCAAGGAGAGGTGTGATCTCATTGCAGTAGGACTATGGTGACCACCTTCACCTTTAATCAGGCCTCCTCTGATCCCACTCCACTGGGGCGAGGGAGGGATGCTGTGCTTCTGCCATGTAGGGGTCAAAATCCAAGTTCCCCAAGTGGCCTGTAATGACACCGCTGTTGATGGAGATGGCTTTCTTATTGCCCAGTGTGCATGAAAGTTACAGATCCCTGCTGGGCCATTTTTGACACCATCCGAGCAGGGGAATTGGGGAACCTCATCAGAGGCTCACAGGTGTGGTGGTCAAGGCTCCCCACCTGGCCTTCCCTGGTGTGGGTGGTTGGGGCGATAGTTTTTGTGTGGTGTTTGGCAGCAGGAAAGTGATTATAACTTAAAAGTTTTCTGTCTTTCTAGGCTTCTCCTTTCCTTGCCCATTTGGTTAGAAGGGGCAGGCTTTTGTTAGGGTTTTTTGTTATCATTTGTGGGTTTCCTATTTCTTCAGCTCTAAATCTGAAATATATAAAGAAAAAAACTAGGGAACTCACCATCATGTTGTCCTTCAGTCCCTAGATCTCTAGCTAGTCTGCTTTCTCCACCTTTTAAGGTCTTCTTGTGTTGTTCTATATACAATGCCCCAGATTTGTAGTTGTAATTCACAGGAGGAATTGGGAAAAGTGCCTCTACTTCATCTTCCCAGAAGCAGAAGTATGTAGGTTCCCCTTTTATTATTTGCATAACACTTGGCATTTAACAAGTGGCGTTTTTCTGAGATCTGAAACATTATCACCACTACTAGTTGAGAGAGATCCTCCTAAGCTACAAAACCTGGCTGGAGATGTCACTGGAAACAGTTTGCAGTAGGCACGGGCTGTGCATGAAGATGAACAGTAAATGCATGCACGACAAAGACTCAGTCATTGGAAAGTAATCACATCTGCCCTCACTGTAATATTTACCCTGTGTGCACCATTTAATCATCGCTGTTAATAGGAGCAATAATAACAAAAACAATAATTTTACTATGACAGTGCCTGTTTCAGTGGTTTGAGTATGTCATCTGATCACTATTTTTGTGTGTGTGCTTTTCTGTGTGTGTGAGCTTATTTGGTATTTCCTATCAAGCCCTGTTCTAGGTTGCACTAGACATAAAAGAGAAGAAGATAGCTAAGGTCCATGCTCTCGTACAAGAGGCAAATAACGTTGGGTTGGCCAAAAAGTTCATTTGGCTTTTTCCATAAGATAGCTCTTGTAGCACTTAGTTGTCTTTAACTTCATTCAAAAACAGTTTGTTAGATTGTGTTTTGCCAGCTATTATATTAGCATACATTAAAAAAATCAAAATTGGTGAGTTTTTGTTCAGCCATTTTAATCTTGAAGGTGGAAGAAAATACGCAATGTTTTTTGGCATATTATGCTTTATTATTTCAAGAAAGGTAAAAACACAACAGAAATTCAAAAACAAATTTGTACAGTATATGGAAAAGGTACTGTGACTGATTGAACGTGTCAAAAGTGGTTTGTAAGGTTTCATGCTGGAGATTTCTTGCTGGATGATGCTCCACAGTCAGGTAGACCAGTTGAAGTTGATAGTGATTAAACCAAGACATTAATTGAGAAAAATCAATGTTATACCACATGGGAGATAGCTGACACACTCAAAATATTCAAGTCAATAAAGTTTTGGTGAAAATAAAAAATGCATCTTTTATTTTATAGGAAAAACTAAATAAACTTTTTGGCCAACGCAGTATATAAGCAAAAAACTCAGCAAAGAAGACTTCGGATAGAAACATGCCTTAAAACAAGAAAACCTGTGGTGGAGAGCACCTGGGGTGGCAGGGTCTACTGTAGGTGCTTGGGGGAGACCTGTGCAGCATGGATGCCCTCCAAGAGCAATAGCCCTCTACCAAACTTTGGTGCATTTGATCCTTATGAATAATTTTAAATATAAAGACTCAAGGCAAAAGTTCCATTAAAAAGAAACTTTTGCATTCTGTTGGAATTATTGTTTCATTTCAGATGTGTCATAGGTTGATGGTGGAGTGTAAGGTACAAAATGCTTAGAACCCTGAGTTTAGATCATTGCCCACTGATGTGTTTGCTCTCTGGGTAGGATCATGCTAGTTAGAAATATATAACTAGCTGATATATATCCCTTGTATCAAAGTTAAAGTAAGCATATGACTCATAGAATTAGTGCTTTCATCTCTCTGTTCATGGTCTCTATTTTATAAAGGAAAAACCAAAACAGCTTTCTGTGAAAAAGAAACAAGATAACTTCTCGAAGGGCAACCTTGTTGCATAGTAGCTGAATTTTAATAGAGAATATATACTCATCTTCACAATGAGCTAGCTACTATTTATTGAGCATCTGTTATGTGACTCACACTGCATTATGCACCTTAGATATATTTTACTAAATCTTCACAATAATTTTATTGGACAAGGGTTTGTTCAATTCTTTGTTTATAAATAAGGATAGAAAGACTCGGAGAGTAGGCTGCTTTTCTCTGTGTGCATCCTCCTACCCAGAACGATACCTGTTCTTCTCTCCACTGTTGCCTGCCTCATCTAGGGCTTCCTTACTGGCTTTTTTTTCTAGTTAGATTTGGACAAATGGTGGTCCTTGCCAGACATCAGAAGGCCAGAGAAGAAAAGGACTAGGATGTGCAGCTGCAGTTGTTCACCCATGATTGTAGTTCTTGCCAATCAACGAACACTGCTGCAAAGGCCCCAGCTCTCAGCAGACACAACTTCTCTATTTTTGCCCTTGCCCTAAGCCCTGGCCATAGTATAACGCCTTCTTGCTCTTGCTTTTGAGACCTGAGTGCCTCATTACTCCTTGTTTATTCCCTTAATCCTGCCCATACCTCCCTTCCTAAATTGTCTTCAGAATGCCATCTGAATTACCTTTTCTTTCTTTTGCGGACCCTATAGGCTATTATGCAGTTAAGTTGCACAGCTAGAACTAGTAAGCCTGGGATTCCTACGATTAAAACTTCAATCTGCCTGATTCCAAAGCTTATGCTTTTTCCACTAAAATTATAGTATGCTCCTTCTTCCCCAAACCTTAGTTATAGAAAGAGTTAATGATGCACCTAAGATGACAAACATAAACTTAAGAAGTAATTCTTCACACTGGCCAGGTTTTTAGAAATGTGTTCTCTATGGGTGCAGAAGCAGAAAATCTGTGTATGCAGATGTAATAAACTGTGTGGGGAATTCTTTTGGTGTGTTCTCATTACCAAATTCATCCACAATTAGGAAACTTTCTGATCATTATGGGTGTCCAATGTGGTGTTTTTTATTTTAATTAAACTACATTGGATCTGTAATCACTGTAATGTAGTTAAAAGGTTTGGCTGTTTAAGATTTTAAGTACTTTATAGTTATGTCTTATGATGATCATAATAGCATTTCTCACTGTGGGCATTAATATGAGATAATTGACCTTGGCTTCCATGATTTGCCTCCACCTTGGGGACATAGCCCCTATCATGGTCAATTATCTTACAGTAATTCCAAAAACAAAAGCAACTATTGCTTAATTAAGTCTTTTTCTAAGCACCTTCCAGGAGTGGGGACTGTAGCATGGCACATGCTAATATGGCCATTTCAGTGGAATTGCTGCCCCGCCCCAGGTAACTCACAGGAGTTGGGAAAGTATTTTGTGAGATGGGGCCGGTTAGGCATATTGTTATCACAAAGATAATTTCATATTGGAGACACTGCGAGGATGAATTAGGACTCCACTCTTATCCCAGGATCTCATGCTCAGTGCAAAAGAGGCAAAGCGCTTTGTCTTTGCCAGTAAAATTCAGCTCTCCCTACCCCACCCCAAGCTTGCTCTTCTGAGCTGCTTGGAATTTCTGCAAAGTGCATTTTAAGAGCACTACACCCCCATGTGGTGGCAATAATATTCCTGGGAAGTCATGTGTGACCAATAGGGACTTTCTTGTCATTGATGAGTTTTCTCATATCTCTAAAGATGGCATTTTTAGACCTCAACACAGAATATTTTTGTATGTTATAAAAAAACTTTTAAAATATTCTGTGTATAAAATTGTTAAAATCTATTTGTAAAATGTAACTTCTTCTTAACTTGGTATAGTCGTACTAGCTAGAAAAAAAGTGACTGAATCCATAAATTAAACAAATAGTTCAAAAAGTGTGTTTTTTAAAAAGATTTTATTTGTTTATTTTTAGACAGACAGGAAAGGAGGTAGAAAGAGAAGGAGACAAACATCAATGTGTGGTTGCTTCTTGTGCACCCCTCACTGGAGAACACAGCCCGCAACCCAGGCATGTGCCCTGACTGGGAATCAAACCCACGATTCTTTGCTTCACATGCCCATGCTCACTACACTGAGCTACACCAGCCAGGGCAAAAAAAAAAGTGTGTTTTGAACACCTATTAGGATAGTGTATTATATTGCATCAGAAGTGGTGGAAAAAGTGTTAGCTTGTGAATCAGAAGAAATGAGTTCTAGACCGAGGCCCTCCACTCACTTGCCAGCTGTGTGGCCTTGTCCATCCTTTTTAGCCTCAGCATCTTTGTCCTATCTCATTCGTCACTTTAACAGCTGTCAAGTGTGGAGTAACACTTTATTAAATTATACTTTAAATCCTTTTAATTGCAACAAGTACATTCTAGCTGCACAGACTTAAATTGTATAACTAGCTAATTTATTATGTAATTTCAGGGGCTCTGAATATTGCATTTTGAAACACCATCTTTAAAATTTTCTGTGTATTTTAAAACTAAAATTAATACAGATACCTATAAATCTATGTTTATAGTGAATATACATAAATAGTGGTGAGAAAGAGAAATTGTTGAACCAGCTGTGTTTCTCCTCTAAAATATTGTAGGTATTTTTTATGTTGCTGTGGACTGACTGGTTCTTAGTCTCTTTTTCAAGTTTGTATGTATGGCTTTGTGAAACCATCCAGTCTCCCCGGAACATAGTGTAAAACCTGTTTCTCTGGCAACAGTAATACATTTAACTCATTAGATGAGGTGGTGTGGTGTTCATTGGCTCTCTGTTTTATGCCCGATTTATCCTACAGAGGTATTTTGTGATTTAGACTAAATGTGTGAAAGAGCTTTTTATAAAACACAATGTAAATGGAAAGCAGTATTATTATCCAAGGTTCAGTTAAACCGTGTTTTGGGGTTATTATTTATTATTGTTACTGTATGGGTACAGGACAGAGAAGTGAGAAACCTGGTTAGGAAAAAACTATCACTTGAATGTTTCCTGGAAACCTTAGGATTTAACAATTTGTGGTGCAGTTTCATGTAGTAGAAGAAAGTCTAAAATATTTTTCCTCTGGATCTGAGGCATTGATAGGAGTTTTAAAATAAAGCCTCACCATAAAATGCTTTATCAACCCCTTTCCCTGATGCTCTTTAATGATCTTTGAAGAACAGTAGATGGGACTTAATGGGGGTTTTTGAGTGTTTTGTATACCTTTGGGTAGAGAAGGATCACCACAGGCACCATATGACAGCCTGGGGATTGGGCGACACCAAAGGATGACTATTTATTAGTGGTCTTGTCAGAAACTCCAAGAAAAACAAGTGACTATCAGAACATCCCTGTCCAGCAACCACCATGCTTTCTAGGCCTGCACCTCACAGGAAAGTTCAGAAACAAGGGCCTAGAGAGTTGATTTGCAAAGTGTTGCACCAAGATTATTTCTTTTATGCGTGTCTCTTTGTTTCACTCCTGTTCTGGGTGATTCTGTAGAGGACCCTTGGGTCCAAGTTTATTTTGTGTTTAGAAAACTCCATTTGACAGCATTATCTTTGAACCTCTTCCCAGTGAGCAGGGTGGAGCTGCCCTCAGTCACAACGTCTGTCAGTAACAGGGCTGGGGAAGGGTCTCAATGCGAGAAAACCCAGATGGCTCCCATCTGAGGACTTGGGTAGGTTTCTTTGATTCAACCCATTTGATTATGGAACCATGGTTCCTCTGCGACTCCGCCTGATGTTTAGAGAGCAAAACTTTTGAGAGAAACAATGACAGTCTTTCCCTTCTGATGGAACTTCCACAGTAGCAAGGGTGATAGAGAGCAACACAGTCATGTTATAACTATTAACACTTGAATATACGTATATACATACAGTGGAGAGAAACATTTTATATGTGTGTGAAAACATCATAACTAATTAAATAATGGCATACTAATGGAATATAAACAAAAGAGAAAAAATGCATTAGAAGATAATGAGAGTGAGTTTGGAGAATAACTAAGGGTCATGTGCATGTAGGTTATGACCCTGATTGGTATTATTGGGCCACAATGACAGAGATATTTCTGTCTATTTTTTATTGTTGTTCAGTTATAGTTGTCCCCATTTTCCCCCCATTACTCTCCCCTGCCCTACCCACTACCCACCTCCCACATTCAATCCCCCACTCCACCCCCATTGTCTTTGTCCATGTACATGTTCCTTGACCCTTCCCCTTCTTTCCCCTGTTACATCCCTCCCCCACCCCTGTCCCTCTGGTCACTGCCAATAGGTTCTTTATTTTCATGTTGACAGAGACAATTCTGAAAGTGGTACATGGATTACTTGTTGCATACATTTATTCAGTAAATAGTTTCTTTAATGTAATCTTTGTTGTATTTTTTCCATTGCCATTTAGTCCCCTTATACCCCCTCCTACCCCCGCAGTCACCACACTGTTGTCCACAACGCCCATGAGTTCTTTTTCCTTTTTACTCAATCCCTCCGCCTCCTCATCACCCCCACCCCCTAGCTGTCATGTATTGTCCAACTATGAGTCTGTCCCCATTTTCCTTGTTAGTTCAGTTTGCTCATTAGATTCCACACATGATGAAATCATATGGTATTTGTGTTTCTCTGATTGGCTTATTTCACTTTGAATAATGTTATCTAGGTCCATCCATACTGTTGCACAAGGTAAAATTTTCTTTTTTGTGCTTGAGTAGCATCCCATTGTATAAATGTCCCATAGTTGTTTTATCCACTCATCCACTGATGGACACTTGGGCTGCTTCCATATCTTGGTGGTTGTAAATAACACTGCAATGAGCATAAGGGTGCTTATGTTCTTTTGAATTAGTGTTTTGGGTTCCTTCAGATATATTCCCAGAAGTGGGATAGCTAAGTTGAAAGGCAGATCCATTCTTAATTTTTTGATGTATCTTCATACTGTTTTCCACAGAGTTTGCACCAGTAAACATTTTTTGACCACCATTATGTTTCAAGTAATGTGCTGGATGCTGATCATATATTGTATATTGGATTCGATGCTGTTTCCTCTCTGAATCTCTGAAGTATCAGTGCTCAATATATTTTCTGATCAAGACTACAACAGATCAGTCATTACAATAGCAGCTTCTGTTGCTGAATTAGGTGTGTTTGTTTGAAGAACAAAGAGCTGCTGATAACTCCCAACAAACAGAAGGCACAGTGTCTTGAATGTTAATCATGAAATGTGAAATTTGCTTCTCTGCTGTTTCTCTCTCTTGTTAACATGGTCATACTGTGCTGGTAATAAAATCTCAGAGTAATAATGTAAAAAAAAAAAGGCTGGTGAGCTCAGCAGAGAAAGTGAGAAATGTAATAGGGGAAGATCCCACTTATTTGTAGCCTTTTTTGTTTTGCTGCCTCACCAACTAGCCTGAGAGCGAGAAGTCAGTCAGCTGTGTCTTGTGTCTCGGATATTGTTTCTCCCCATTTATGTTCCCACAGAACTTTGAATGCACCTCTGCCTTGTTTACTGGATGTTCTGAAATATATCTCTCACTAGCAAGAAGTCCTCAAATATTCATGGAAGTCCTATGATGAACCAGGAACTAAGATAGGAATTGGGAACAAAAGAAATAAATTAGCACATTTTCTTTTTTAAATTACATTTATTGGGGTAACATTGGTTAACAACATTATATAAATAGCAGGTGTACAAGTTTATAATACAATTTCTTTATTCATGAAGCTCAGACTGTTTTAGAGGAAACATACATATAGGTGCATAATTGCCATACTAAGGGGGTAGAGGTATGTATTAGGTAAAGAGTTGGAACAGAAGGAATGAGCATTTCTTCCTCATGGGTAGAAATGGAGTAGAGAGAGGTTTAGAAAAACTTAGTAGAAAAGTTATAAGAATTTAAAAGGAAGATTTTTTTTAGAAAAAAAAAAGCCTTTTGTGCAGAAGGAACAGCATGTGCAAAGGTTCTGATGTATAGAACAAGTAATCGGACTTGCCTAGAGTAGGATACCAGTTTAAAAAAAATCAAACCATGGGAATCTGAAGCACTCCAGGCAAGGGAGTGAAGAGAGGAAAAGAGAATAGTGGAGGTGAATGCAGACGCAATGGGAAGTGAAAGAATCCCCCTACCCCAAAGGAAAACTCAGCAGAGAGGCTTGCAGGGAGCTGGTCTTGGCCATGGGCATGACTCTGCTCCTGGGCATGAGTGAGTGTGGGCCACATTCAAGGCAGCCTGATGGCACCCAGAGCAAACATCACTTTTGTGTTGGTTCTTTGAGCCTCATTAATGAATGAATATCCCAGTGCTCAGCCAGTCTAATTAGATTGGTTTGGGTTCCTAGTTAAGAGATCTGGATTTTAAAAACATTTCTTCCCCACCAAAACCATTACTCTTCAAAAGCCAGAGCAGTGCCGAGACTTATGTCAGAGACCTTCCCCCAGCCTGAGGAGAGTTTTGCCTATCTCTGAACCTAGGAGGGTGGTGTCCCAGAGAGATTTATAATGCTGCTTAACTCTGTGGCTGCAGGGTTAAGTTGGAGGATTTTTTTTTGCAACTCTGCTTTATTGCTGCTGCAGTGGAAATATTTGGTTGAAGCAGCCCAGCTCAAGGGGAGGAATGCTTCAGAGGGGATTGTTTGTGGTCCCATGGGGCATCATTCAGATCCTGCATGAAGAGGGACTGAAAGTAGAGTAGATGTTTTATTTGGGGAGATGGTGTATCTGTGACTAGAAAGAAGACAGAACAGAATAAGGGAACTCAGTGCTCTACCTTAGGAGGTTGTGATGAAATCACCAATCATCCTGTAATTTCTAGAAGACCTTTCTACCTGTATTGATAAGTTATAGAATGTTCCAGTTTGATTTATAAGGTGAGCTCCATATATGCCGCAGGTATGTGGTATTTACAGTATTTTCTATGTGGTTGGGAGAAACCAAATATCATATTTTTTGTGTGTTCTGTATAAGGCTGGTTTTATTAATCTCATTTTTTCAGGTACAGAATTCAGGGTTTGGAGTAGTTATAAATTATATCACTTGTTCCCTGGGTAACTGGCAGAGTTGGGATAAGAAACCAGATTATAACCCCGATTGACAAGGTTAAGTAAAATTTGAATTGTATATTTAGAATGAGTCATTATGTATTTTATCTTTAAGAAAATAATAACTCCCAGTTCTGTTTTTTCAAAAGAGCTAGAAGCAATGACAGCTGAGTAGCTATGAACAACCCTCTTGACTCCAGTGTGGTTTCTAAGTGTCATTTTCCAGAAAAAGAAGCCAAGGCTTCTTTAAAAAAATGATTTTTTAAGAAAAAAAAGCTAACTCTAGTTCTGGCATAGAATACTAATATGAATCTGGAATATCTTATATCAGAAAGCAAGTAAGCTGTCTATCAAGAAATGTAGTGTCACGTTAAATGAGGTCAGAAGCCCCACTGAAGAGGATTGCATGGGCTGAAATAAGGCAATTGGAACAGTGATGAGGATAATAATGTAATGACTTAAAACCCACCAATGTTTAAATCCATAATTCCAGAATGATAGTATTTAAAAATCACCTTATTATCAGCTTTGCAGGATGCTAAGGAATCTATTCATTATTTTAAAAACTCATAAGTAAAGGGAAAGAATCAAACACATATCCTGTTGGTTCTATACAAGCTGAAATTTAAGGTAAGAAATAGTTGAAAGGAAATGTCTTTTATAGCAGTATCCTGACTAATAGGGAAGAATGATAGACTATAATCATTTTAAATAAGTAGATCTAGAAAATATTTGTCAATGGCTGCAGCACCATGAAAGTCAGTCATGATGTGAATTCTGATGGAAATACACCTCACTACTTTTGAAGTTGTTTTGTCCAAAATATAGAGCTTGAGTGTGGTCAAGGATCCAGATCTAACTTACACTTCATACATGATACAAGGGACAACAGCATAAGACACTACAGTCAAGAAAATCCAGACTGTAGAAGGCTCTACAGGATAAACAATATTTTTTGAAGGAAAGAAAGGAAGAAGAAAATAGAGGAAAAGGAAAGAGAACATAGGTACTTGACTCATAGTCTGTGTTCTTGTTCCCTATAATCTATAGTATTTAATATGTACTTAGCTAAATATACTCTATGATATCTAATACATACCAGGATACAAAAGGATTTTAAGAGTCTGTGGTAGAAAACTTCACTTGGTCTCCACCCCCTTTAGCCATAGCTTGTGCCTAATTAGATTGTGCAAAGTGGGGATTTGATATATGTTTATTTGATTAAATCACATTGTATATGTGAAACATGCAGACAATTTCTTGATATGTTGAATATGTATGGAGGAAATTTTTTTATCCTCACCTAAGGACATGCTTATTGATTTTGGACAGAGGGGAAGGGAGGAACAAAGAAAGGAAGAGAAACATCAATGTGAGAGAGACACATCTATTGGTTTTCTTCCTCATGTATGCCCAACCGGAAACAAAACATGCAACCTAGGCATGTGTCCTGACTGGAAATCGAACCCACGACCTTTCAGTTTGTGGGACGATGTCCAACTAACTGAGCCAACCTGGCCAGGGCCAGAGATAAAATTTTAAAATAGAAATTAGCTTTCAATTCCAACTTCAGGTCCTTTGCTCTAGCGCTCAGGAGTTTTAAGTTGGTCACTTGGCTTCTCTGAGTTTGAGTAAGAATAGTAATTACTTTATCAGGTTTTTGAGAACATCTGGTGAAATAATGTGTGAAAACCTATTAAATCTAAAGTATTATATCATTGGATACCATTGTAAAATACTCTTATTGATTAGTGTGGCATTTAGATGCCATGAGAACTCAGAGAATGAAACCCTTCTCAAAGGCTCAGGAACTGGGGACATTTCATGGATGGTGAGTGCCTAAGTTGAACCTTGGAGAACAGAAAATGTTTCTTCCAGCAAAAGGAGGCAGTGTGGGAACAAAGATTCACAGTGGAATGAGTATAGCATGTAAGGGGCACAGTGTCATAGAGTCATAGAATATCAGATCTGGAAAAATTCTTGATAATTTCTAGCCCAGCTACTTTATTTAAGAATTGAGAATGGGGGGATAAGTATTGATGGAAGGATATTTGACTTGGGGTGGTAAACATATAATACAATATACAGATGATATATTATAGAACTGTATACCTGAAAACTATTTAATTTTATTAACCCAAATCACCCCCAGTAAATTCAATAAAAAAGAAAAAGAAGAGTTGAAAAAACTAAGGCCCTGATAGAATAAGTGCTTTGCCCAAGATGAAAATATCTAGTAAGTGGCTGAGCTAAGCATTGCATCACTATTTTTTCTCCTATGAAATTTTCCTCTAAGTGATAAGATTTAGCTGACTGGAGATGAGGAAGTAAGATTGATTAAGCAAGGTAAAACCAATTGATTTAAAAAAAAGACTTTGACCATCAAGCTTTAGATCTCTTATGCAATTGAGAGCCTCAGTAGAGTTTTAAGCAGGAGAATTATAGGAAGAAGCAGTGGGTTGAGAATAGTGTGTTTCACGCATGAGGAGAAGTAAGGGTTGAAGCAGCAAAGTAGCATAGAATGCTACTGCAGCTCTTCACATGTGAGCATGAGGACTGCTCCAGAGGGATGCCAATGCTCATGGGATGGAGAAAAAGTAGGGATCTCTTATGGGGATAATTAGAACCTGTTGATGACAGATATGAAATAACTATGGAGGACCACATAGGACTGTAGGTAGATTCATATATTACAGAATTTTGTGTAAATGATTGCATAGAAGATACAATTTAAAAGGTATATAGTCATTTCTATCCCATCTCTTCATTTATTAGTCATTCAACAAACACAATAAGGAGCCTGACGTTCAGAGAGACATTCAGAGAGAAGAGTTTATTTATCATGTGTCACATGGCTGACACATGGCTAAATCAAAACTCAGTTGTAATGCTATTTCCACCACTAGGATTTCTTAACCTGGGATTCATGGGTTCTCAGAGTTGATGATTGTCCCTCGTTTATTATCTAAACCCTGTGTGTGTGTTGGGGATGGGGGCATGGGGGAGTTATTGAGAGTGAGTGTCTATAACTTTCAACAGATCCTCAAAGTCATCTTTGACTGCTAAAAGGTTACGAACTTAAATGTGTGTGCTGATGTATTTAAACAATGGCATTTGGGATAAATATTAAATCAAGTTGTATTTCTCTCTTCTTGAAAGCTTTTATCTTCCCCTCTCTATAATCTTGAGGATGGTATCTGAATAGGGGGGAAAGTACAGTTCTCATAGTCATGGGAGTGAGCAACAAGACCTCATGTGAGCGTTTGTGGTCTCTGAGGCTTTGCAGATGCCCACAGGAGTACTCCGTGTCTGATTTCTAGGAACCATGCTGGTACCCACAACTACAGAATGTGGCTTGTGACATTCCCAGTACCTTCTTTTGTCATGGATAGAGCTTGATGACGCAGCACTGTCTGGACTCTCACTCGTATTTCTGGTATGTCCCTTCCATCTTTGGTCTGTCCTCCATCCAGCTGTGGGCTTAGCCTCTCCCTTCTGCCATCTGTGCTCAGTGGTCACCATAGAATTTGTGAGGATTGGCTTGAAAGCTCTTGGCTGCTGAATGTTATTCAATACAGAGAGTATAAAAAAAATCTGGTTTGCTTCCATGCCACATGGCTGCAAAGACTGACTCTCAGATGACATATCAAGCATACTCTTAACCTAAATATGCCTCAACCATAGTTACCCAAGTTGGCACAGAACCTCAGTCTTCATATCTGTAAGATAGTAACAGTAATATCCCATAAGCCTATGACAAGAAGGGTTAAGTAGAATGATGTTTATAAATGTCTTAGAATAACTCCTGGTACTTAAAGAACAATTGCTATCATCATCATCGTCATCATCGTCATCATCATCATCATCATGGATTAGGTCTCTTTCCTCTTAGTATTCCTAACACAAAGCTTGGGACATAAGAGGAACTTAGAACACATCTGGTTAATGAATGAAATGAGCACAGAGAAGTGTCCTCTATGTGTTAAAATAACACCAACAAACATGCAAAAAATGTCCTCTAACTTCTCAGTTTACCTACAGCTATTCTAGAAACCATGTCAGTATGGTATATTAATACTTATAAACATCTGAATTTCAAAAGATATTCTTCAAAAGTACACGCTGTCTAAAATTAGTTCAAGGTTCTGAATGATGTGTGCTACAAGGTATTTGCTTACAACATTTCACTGATTTATGTTCAAAAGACACCTTGTTTTGTATTTTTACATGCTGTGTTCTATCCACATTTGGTCGTTCCAAACTTAGATTGAAATGATTTAGAAAGCATACACATTAGGTTATGATGAGCTCTAACTTGGCAGTCAATGAAGTGTTGTCTTTTTATAATTTATTTTACAATCATGGAGTAAAGTACTTCACAATTCATAGCTTGACTCTTCATCCTTTTATTATACAATTTCCTTTCTGGCTGGATAGCAGTTCCAAACAGTTGAGCCATTGCCATCTAGTGGGCAAAAACGATAATGGCATACGTGAAGCTGAGCATAAAATTGGATCATTCAGGCGGGAGCTAAGATGTATACACTTGGAAGAAGAAAGTTATTAAATCCACTCACAATTTTTGCAGTGGTGATATTGCTTATTAGTAAATTCAGTCATAGAAACTGTAGATGAACATCTTAAAAGTTTGAAATATTTTGGGGTAAAATGTAAAAGAAAATTAAAACCACAGGAAATGCCACCACCTACCTATTAGAATGACTCAAAAGCCAGTAATAACAAGTGACCATATAAAATGTTGATGAGGATGTGAAATAATCAAAATACATACACATTGTTGATAGGAACAAAAAATGGTATAGTCACTCTGAAAAACAGTTTGGCAGTTTTTCATAAAATTAAACATAAACTTGCCATATAACACAGCACTTACATTCTTAAGCATTTATCCAAAGAAATGAAACCTGTATCTCTATACAAACATTTGTATACAGATAATTTAAGTAGTTTTATTCATAATCATCAAAAACCGGAAACCACCCAAATATCTGTCAGCTAAGTAATACAAAGCGGTGCTGCACCCACATGATGGAACACTTCTCTGCCCTATCAGTGAGCGAACTATGGGTGCGCATGACAATGCGGGTGAGTTTCGAGTGCACTTTACTGACTGAAAGGAGGCAGACTTAAAGAGACCACATATGATGGGACTGTATTACTATGACACTGTGGAAAAGGAAAAATTTCAGGGACAGAAATCATATCAGTGGTTGTCAAGGCCTGGCGGTTGGCACAGGGGATAGATCACAGAGGGATCAGAGAGAAACTTTGAGAATGAGCCAATGTTCTGTATCTTGATCAGTTATAGCAGTGGTTACATCACTTTAAAAGTTTATGGAAAGTCATAAGACTGCACACCTAAAAAGGTGTACCTCCATGTAACAGGGGTATCAAATAGTTTAAAACAACAGGTCAAACAGTAAGGCAGATTTGGTGATTAATCACTGAAAAACATGTGGAGAGTTATCCTACAGTGTCATAGGTAGGCCAGCAGTCAGAAATTCAGACAACAGAAGAGAGAGAGTGCTTCACATAGACACTGCATAAATTTTAAACAGACTCATCTCATTTCTAATAATTCCATGAAAAGTGTTTTTTCCTCTAAAGTTCTATTTATTTATAATCTGTTTTAGGCTCTATATATGTGCCTAATTTTTGTCTCTGGCTGCTTTTACTTCCTCTATAACAATGAATTTGTCTAGTACTGTTTTGCATGGTATACAGACATCAATGAATAATATGTTTATTATATTTTTTCATTTACCAAGCATTTCTACTACTATTTGCTGCACAACCCTGCTAGGCAGGCCAGGCAATGACTACTGTTTTAAAGATTCTCTCTTATCAAACAGGTTAAGCTATTTCAAATTCCATTTACTGTAATTCTGAAGTGACATCATACAAGTAACCCAACATACATATATATGAAAAAATAAACTTCACTATTGTGTTCACATTTAATTGGCAATGTCAAGTTAAATTGTTTCATGTTGGGGTTAACAATATTTTGAAAATATCTTAAAATTAGCAAAACCACAGCAAATAAGTATAAGCTGTGAAATAATGGGATGCCCCCCATCCATATGCATAGATTCAACTAACCGCAGGTCACAGATATTTTTAAAATGTTACATTGTTTTTGATGTATACTATGTAAATGGGTCACAGATGGTTGCTCATCAATATTACCTAAACAATAGACTACAATGATTTACACAGCATTTTCATTGCATTAGGTATTATAAGTAATCTATAGATGTTTTAAAGTATATGGGAGGATGTGTGTATGAAATGTGCAAATACTTTGCCATTTTATATCAGGGGCTTAGGCATCCTTTTGGATTCTGGTATCCCCCAGGATCCTGCAATCAACCCCCCATGGATAGTGTAGACCGACGGTAGACACAAGTGAGTGATAGTGACATCTTGAGGTAGGGCAGCAATGGTCTGTGTGTGGAATTTTCCTTTGTGCACAACTTTATTCATATTTTATAAATACATGTGCATTGAAAGTTGTTAGACTGACAGGCATCTAAATTCTCATTTCACAGATGAAGTGAAGGAGGGTTGAAAAGATAGGTTAATTTGCCCAAGACAACATTGCTGAGAAGTGGCAGTACTTGAGACTTAAAATAAGTCCTCCATCTTACTGTGCTCATTTTGTCACTCCAGCCCCTTCTTTTTTTTTTTTTTGTCTTCACCTAAAGATATGCTTAGAGAAAGGGGAAGGGAGGGAGAAACACATCAATCAGCCACCTGTAGCACACACACTAACTGGGGTCCAAACCCACAACCTAGGCATGTGCTCTAACAGGGAATTGAACCTACAGCCCTTCAGTTTATGGGACCATGCTCCAGCCAACTGAGCCACACCAGCCGGGGAAAACTCTCTCTTTCTGATGCAGGCACAGGTTTGCCCTGCGTTGGGTTGCTCCTGATAATACATGTGGTAGATGGCCTGTCATAGAAGAACCAGGGTTTCAGGGGAAGGCTCAAGGGAGAGGAACTCACAGTCGTGTGTACCTACCCTAGGTCAGGTCTTCAGATCCCATAGTCCCATCACCTAAGAGGTTAAGCTGCCTACTTTGGGGACCAGGGCACAACTAACTCTTGTGCAAACAATGCTGTTAGCTTCTCCATACCTCCCTTTTCAGGTCTAACTTACCTGCATAGGCAGCCTCTAGTGAGCATCTTATTCATCTCATACCCAAGGGAATCAATCATCATCATATCACAGAGCTTAATAAAAAAACCTGTTGGCAGAAACTATGTTCTTGGTTAGGTAAGAATCTCATCAATCTGAATTTTATTTTTAAAATTGAAAGTGAGAACTTTATATCTCTATTCATGATCCTTTATCCAGTTCCATGTTTGAAATCATATTTTGACCATTTACTATGGGATAAGCACCTTCTTTCATTTAAATCCTAGATGTTTTCTGTAGCTCCAATGTACAGGTAAGGAAATTAGAGGTTTTTGTACATTTGGTTATATTCCCCAAGCCATGGAAGTCAGTCATGGATTAGCCAGCTGTCTCTGGGTCTGTCTGGCTACTAAGCCTTTGCCCACCCTAATAGGAATTCTTAAAAGCTAACACTATCTCTTTCCCTTAAATAATATTGACCACCATAATTCCAGTATTTCCACATAAGATACATTGAACTTACATATTCAAAAAAGCTTAATCTCTAATGAGCATCTACTATGTACTAAGCACTGTGCTAAATATATAGTGAACTTTTGAACAACACAGACCTGACCAGAACAGGTTAACTTATACACAAAGTTTTTTTCAATAAACTCCTTAACTGTTTTTATTTTGTGATTAGGAGCCCACAGATGCAGAAAGCCAACCGCTTGCACTGATCTATGATGTTATATACAGAGACTTGAGCATGTGTGGGTTTTAGTATCTGCAGGGAGTTCTGGAATGAATTCTCTTCAGATACTGAGGGATAACTTAAATTTTGGGATAGTCAAAAGTTACACACAGGTTTTTAATTGTGTGAGGGATTGATGTCCCCAACCCCTATATTGTTCAAGGGTCAATTGTGTGATAGTAATGTTGTATTTAAAGTTCACACATGCTATGAAAGGTGGACACTATCACTCCTATCTTAAAGATGAAAAAACTAAAATTGAAAATGGTTTAGTGATGTTTCCAAGGTTACCTACCCAGCCAGGAAATGGTGGAGCAGAGATTCAAACCCAGGTCTACTGGAATCCAAATCCCATGTTTTATACAGAAGGGAACATGTGGACATTGGCATTCAACAGACCTACTTTTAAATCTCAGTTGTCTTCCAAAGTAAACCACCATTACTCTTTATTCTACTTAGTTCTGCCATTGTTTATGAAGGTATGTTATCTCCCATGCTAGACTGTAAGCACTTTGAGGGCATGAATTATTTCCATTTAACTTTCTCTTCTTCCCTTTTTCTTTCCCCACTAATACCCTAAACAGTTAAGAGTGCCTACTTTGTGGGGATTCAATAAAGTGATTTAGTGATTGAAGAGAATGAAAGTATTGAAGTACTGAATGATT
Source organism: Trachops cirrhosus (assembly GCA_028533065.1). Lineage (NCBI taxonomy): Eukaryota > Metazoa > Chordata > Mammalia > Chiroptera > Phyllostomidae > Trachops > Trachops cirrhosus. The sequence continues at coordinate 49,867,369 of CM052543.1, read as the reverse complement.
TGAAACTGGATGAAAGTTGGGTCTGATCCACTATGTTAGTTAATTTGTCCATTCGTTTATTTATTTAACAATTATTTCTTGACCCCGTGCCAGGTACTGAGCTAATTTCAAGCTGTTGCACAATGATGTGGTGACTCAGGAGGCATCCATTCTAATTGATTAGTGCCTGTGCCAGACCAATTGCTAACTCTTTTGAAGATTACCTCTTGAAATATGCTGATGAGCCAAAAAGAAATGTATGGTTACTGTATCCATGAAAATTTCAAATAAGCATAAAATTAATACTGTGATAGAAGAAAAGTACAAAGTGCTATGATAGAGGATAGCAGAGTCACCTGGTCTATTATGGATGGAAAAACACTTAGGATGAAAACCATGGAGGAAAAAATCCATTCAGTTCCTCCATCATACAAGTTTACTTTTCACCTGTGAAGGCTAAAATTACACTACTGTTTTATGGCATCAGCAGCCTTCTATAAATAGCACTGTTCAACTATTCATCTCCACAATGTTCTTGCATCCTATGATGGATACGTCAATAATAGTAAGTTAAGCGATGCTCAAGGCTCCTACAGGAGGAGCATTGCACTTCATTAAATGTCTGTTGAACTGAACTAAGGGTGTTGTGGGAATATTTGTTAAGGTTCTTTTAAGGAGTGATTAGGTTACTTTATGAATGAATGCTGTCATCTGGGTCACAAGCTCAGAAAAAAGTCATCAACAGAAGGTTATGTTTGATATACTAAAATGAATTTATTTCACTAGTGAGGGGGAAAAGGTATAATTTCTTCAGAGAGGTTCTCTGGACTACTATACGAAAAAACCTTATCTTCAAATAGAGGGATGTAGGAAACTGAATGAATACCTTATTTCTTCTATGTTATTTTTTTATGTTTCTTAATATTGGTTATTTTTCAACAGTAGGATAAAGAGTGAGTTTCTTAAGCAGTTTAAAATTAAGTATGGCAAAGTAATTTCATATTTTACTGAGCTAACAGCAAGGCAGATCATATATGTATGTATGCATATATACATCATATACATATGTATGTATATATACATATATACATTCTGGCTCAAGTACACCTAATATTTTTCTTATAGATATAAAAATTACTCAACAGAAGATCTTAAAGAATTGTACTTTTATCTTTTTGTCCATTTCTTATGCGACAGGGCATGATCCAGGCTATTGGGAAGGCAGTGATTACATGAGGGGAGACCATGTTCATGTGAGGTAGTCTGGGAGGTTGAATTAATACTGTCAGACGTCTCATTATCCAGAAAATTTTGGTTAGCCTACTTCCAATACAGAACATCCCTTTCATTAATATTTTGTGGCTGTGCTCAGCCTGCTAAGACAAGGAGAGATGGGAGGTTACAGGAAGAGCTCTGATACAAGGGTAGGAATAGAGACTGCTTTATTCAATTCAATTCAACAAGCATTTACTGAACACATTTGAGTATAAAGTGCACTCTGTCCTATGCATTACAGAGGATCTAAAGACCCAGCATCAAGTTCATTGCTCATTAAAAGCTTACAATCCTAGAGGTATTTAGTATAAATCCAGTTTTAATTATATTACAAGATAATATATAATAAATAACATGAAGAGTACAAAGTACCTTGAAAGTATAGGAAAGAAGAGACCACTTCCTGACATTAGATATGCAAATATAATTCATCCTCTCACCCCCTCTCTTAGAGCTTATTTGTTTCCCCTAATACTTGTTGGATCAAGTCTAAGCTGCTTAACATTGCACAGGAGATCCTCCACAAACTGACCCAGCCTGTGGTTCCACTTTGGTTTTTATACACAGGAAGAGTAAACTGCTTGCAGCACATCTTCTTCCATTGCAGTTCATCACTCCCAGAACTCAAACTGAGCACAATGCCAATGTTAAAAAATAATTTTGTGAGTAAACTGTGACTCCTCAGACCATTCTGGTTCATGTCTTTATGTCTTTTTGCATGCTGTTCTCTCTATGTGCTATATCTTTCTTCATCTGATTAACCTCTATGAACTAATTTTTCAAGACGTATCTACTCTAACTCCTAGGCTTGCTCTAGCAGCCCATATATACTCATAGCACTTCATGCATATCTATCCGCACACCATAAAGTAATCTCCTTGATGTCAGGGGCCATATTTTATCTTTCTTGCTACTCCAAGTAGCTGATGTCTTATGAGTAAAGTATAGAATGGTTAAGAATATAGATTTTAGAGTTAGACTGTTTGGCTTTAATCCTGATTCTTTTCCTTTTCTAACTTGATGATCTCAGATAACTTACCTCACCTCTCTGTGCCTCAGTTTCCTCATCTATAAAATGAGATGCTAATAGCATCTACCAGATGGGGTTGTTGTGAAGATTAAATTAGTTATCATAAATAATGTACTGAGAACAGTACCAGCATGAGTGCTATATAAGTGTACATTATTATTCAGTGCCTAGAAATATTGGCATGAACCACTGTGGAACTGTATGGTAGAGGGAGAGTCACCAAAGTCTTTGTATACGTGGAAACTTTTGAACTGAGAGTTTAGGTTAGGTTTTTTGTAAGTAAATGTGGAGGTGCACTGTGGAGAGAAAGTCATTGCAGGATAAAGTTAGAGTCAGGTACAGTATAGCACTGGGGCATTTAGGTACATCCATAACCCCTACCCCATACACTGTCAACAGTGAGCCAAGTGCTGTAATGTGTTTTGGAAATCACTCCTGTCTTTCAATGCCACCTGGGGGAGCCAATAATATGGTGAGATAAAAAGAAATTGCAGGTTTATAGTGTTGACTGAAAATGGCATAAACTGCAAGCTCTCAAGGTAAACTTCACACTAACTGTGTGCTAGGCAAATTTTATAATAAATGCATCTAACTCAATATCCACACTAGAATGTTATGGAATAAAATTAAAATCTTCCCTGGGTTTGTTGTTAATATAGTCTCTCCCCCCAAACCACAGTTCTTAAAATTCTGTAAGATATTTTTGAGAAGGCAAATGATATAGGTATAACTAAAAAAATACGTGAAACAGATTTTGTAACTCAAGGAGTCATATTCCTACATTGATTTTTACTGTGATGCCATTTGAACAAGTCATTCTAAAGCCTTCAATTCAGTGGAATGATTACATCCCCCAGCAGGGATCTGGATGCTTATCTACCCCCTTTCCTCTCCTGAGGTTGGGGGAGCCAGGTGAGAGGTAGGGGTGAAGAGAGGGAAGGTGCACTTCAAGGGGTATTTCCTCTTTATGTGGCCATAGATGGGGAAAATGAGTAGTGCCCCAGAGGAGACACTGAGAACAAGTCGGAATTGCAATTGAGTTCAAACCAGCTTGTCAGGAAGAATTGCTGAACAGAGAGTGTGGTCATGGGAGCAAGGGTCCAAATGAGGGCGGCAAACAGGTGAATGGAAGCTGACTTAACTCCAGAGATGAGAAATAGGTATCAGTGAAAAAGCAAAAAATTATGAATTGCCTTTACTTTAACTCCTTTTAGGAAAGAATATATAAGAATGGGACCAAAATAAATTCCAATTGTCAATAATGATAACAACAATGATTCCAAATGTTTAATTTAATTTCATTCATCTATTCAATAATTTTTTCTTGAATACCTACCATGGAAGGTTTTCTAGAAATAAAAGGAAATGTGAGAAGATTTAGGGGCTCAAAAAGTACGTACTCTTAATTTTTTTATGTTATTTGGACACTTGAACAGTGAAGTAACAATGTTTATGTGAGATGCTTGGCAGTTAATTTCATTTTGGATCCGTACCTAAAGTGTAAAGGTTGGACCTGATGGAGGGCTTGTCCTGTTTTCAAATATGGTGCTTCTGTAAATTGAAATAATGATAAAACAGTAAGATATTTTGGTTCAAAGGAACAAAACCCAATTTTATGCTTGGATAAAATCAAAAAGATTTTTATTATATAAATAGAGAAGTGAATAATAGAACTCAAGGACTGACCCTCATAAATCAAGAAATAAGGAAACATTTTTATAGTCTCATTTAAGAGACCATCCCAGGTAAAATTTATTTCTTACATTTGAAAATCCCAAGAGAGAGAATCTGATTGGCCAGACTGGTTCAGATGTGGACTTAGTTTGGCTTCTTACAGAAGCAGATATTGAGACAAGGATTTTAGTGGAAATATGTTATTTGGGGGCAGTACAGAAAATACCAGTAGGGACATGGGCAAGCATAACAGGGAAGAAAAGGCATCCCATAAAGAGCAAGCCTGCTCTCATTGTGAGTAACTGGAGATTAATGCATTGGGGAAACTCTGGAGTCTCTAGAACATACACCTCAGAATTATCCAACTGTACATCAGCTGCCATCACTCATTGATTAAGAGCTGTTATTAGGGGTGATAATCCCCTAGTTCTCTGGCTTGCTGTGTACTTAGGGAAAGGGGCCTTCAGCTTTGGAGAAAGCCCCAGCAAAAATACTATGAAACTGTCAGCTGTTGGTGGTACTTGGTGAAGTGGTAAGGGCAAGAGATATGGGTAGGGCCCGGATAGCTTCTGTTACTGATTTCGATCCCGAATTTGGTCAACTGTACCTTGATGTGGCAGTCATTTACAGAGGTCAATGTGGGATGCATACCCCGAAGGGTGTACACTATATAAATGCTATAGGACTCTTCAGAGACAGAAGAATGTGGTCATGCTAATATGGTATGTGTCTTGAAGGATGAGGGAAATTTGTTTCAGTGATCTAAGCCTAAAGGGAGAGAATGGGCAAAGGCAGGGATAGAGGAATGATGCAGGAACATTGACAGGTTGGTGAAGTTGTGGGTGAGAGATCAGGTTAGAGAAGTCCTCCAAAATCAGGTAAGGAGGGCTTTGAGAAGCAGACTGAGATGTTTGCATTTCTTGCATTAGGTTATATACTATATTATCTTGGGGCCAACATTAAGATGTTACATTTTTAATCTTCAAACTTTTAGCACTTCCTTTTATAAAAGCCCATTTTATGCCATAGTCCACATTTTTCATTTTATATAAAGACTTTTATTAAGTTTGCTTATCATTGGTCATACATAAGGCAAATGACTCATTTATTGTGGAAGTGATATATAAGTTATTAATGGATCGAGGCCATATTTAACTATGTTATGGTGTGTGCTTCTTTATAGAAACTTCCTCATAAGCATTTTCCCATGGCCTATTGTTAAAATATGCTGAGAAGTAATTGTAGCCTCTGTAGAACTATAGAGCTGTGTTAAACACTCAGTTCTCATTCATCTAACTAACACTCACTGAGGGCCATGTTCTTAATGGTAGGCACAGAACTGCACGTAAAGTAAGTTATGTCCTTGCAACCCAGGCACTCACAGTCTCACAAAACAGGTAGGTAAAACATAATTTAGATGCACGATAAAAAGTATAGTCATGGGAGTGTGTACCAGGTGCTGTGGGGATGCTGCGAACTCACTAAGGAGAATGCTGTATCAGAGGTGCAGATCATCACTCCCCTGTGGGAAGCAGGGACTAAAGTTTCAGAGATGACATCTGAAACAGTCACTTACCAGGTGGTTCTTCTCTCCCCTAACTAGGCAAAACCAAAACTATTGGTAAATATGTAGCATTTGGTAATGAAGCCAATTTACTGAATGGTTTATGGAGACATTTTCTTCTGATTTTTTCGGAGTTTGCTCTCTGCTTTCCATGAATGCCTGAAAGGGCAGACAGCCTGGCAAACCCATTAGAAGGAGCAGGAGGCTGAAGCTGAACCTGTATTAAAACTAGGACAGGGAGTTTGCATACCGGCCCTGGAAGAGAGCAAGACGACCCTTTGCTCAGAGGTTTATTACCGAGGGAATCAAGTTTCAGGAACAGGAAAGCGAATCTTACAATGTACTTGCATGGGCTATTTTGACCGTTATTGATCCAAATCCTCTGTGAAGAAAGGAATTTGATGAGTTGCCCAGGATTCTAAATTGAAATATATTTTATAACATGTTGCATTTAATTTTAAAAGCTTGAAAGAAACAAAATCAGTGATTGTTCTTTCCTGTGACTAATCTATTATATCGTAAATGCATTGTACTAAAGAGTAGCTTGAATAGCAAAAATATATATCTGTTAAAGCTGTGATTCCATAGCAATTGTAATTACTGCATGGAGAGTTTGGAAAGTGTTCAGAAAAGATACCTGGATCCCTGTGTATACATTTTCAAAGGATAATCATTTTCTTGACTGAACTTACCAGAATTAAAAGTCATCACTTCTTTCTAGATCCCAGTACCATATGGAGAAGTGTTTATGTTGCATTAGGGAAAATACTGTCATCCATCATTATGCCTGCTTCTCTTGAAGAAAAGATGGTGTTTTTACTACAGGCATTTTTGCTGTTGTGTGAACAAATCATTTTATTGTAGAAAAGAAGGGTGGACCCTTCAAAACATTTGTTTTCAGAATCAGCTGACTGAAGTATTAACATCATTTAAGGAGATGGATTGTCATAAACTCTCAGACCACATAATGAAGTATGGCTAGGTGAAAAAGAGACAGTTCCATAATATGATTGTGATAGTCATGATATTACTTAAACTACAGTGGTTCTGACTGAGAACTTGCCATAAGCTAACAGTAACCACACCTGATATGGCCAGCTGACATGTTTTCTGTTGCCTTCACATCCTACAGAGCTCCATATCCATGCCGCTCATTCAGTATCTTCCTCTTCTTTAGACTTTGAGAGAACGGGCACAGTCATGTCTGTATGTCTGGGTGTTTGCCTGTCATCTAGCAACAATGGTTACTTACTTTTAGAATTAACAGATAAATTAATTGATTGATTTATGTATTTCCTAGGGGAAAACCTTGAATAATTTTGTCATGTAATAAATCTACATGACTTTTTATACAAAGATCTCTGGCTCCCTGCTATGAAATGTGGGTAAGTTCTCCTCCCAGATTCGAAGGATGTATCTAACTACTCATTTGAATTAAAACATAAAAACATTTTGTCAACTAAACAGCATTATGTAATATTATTGCCATTTGGTGAATGATTTAAAATAATAAAATTTTGAAGACCTAAAATGGCCTAGGGGAGAAGAAACAAAATAGGAAAAGGTGCAAATAGGATCAGTATCAGGAGAAGAGTGCCTAGAAGAGTAATGCAATCAGAAAATACATTATAAAACAAATCAGTTTAACAAAGTTCTTTGAATACCTACCAGGTGTTTTCACATGTTATAATCTCGTTGAATTCTCTTAACAATTCTGTGATGTTAGGATTATTGTCCTCATTTTACAGACAGTGACTGAGGATAAGTAGTTTGTCTCAAGTCTCATCTATATGTTAGAGTCAGTGTCCAGCCCAAGGCCTGTCTAACAACTCTGTAGCTTTCTGTACAAAGTACAGATACATAATTTGTTGCTACGGTGTAAAACAATTTTATATAGTTGTTGTTCCCAAGGTAGAATTGGGTCTGAAGAAGGAAAGTTACAGAGAAAGAGATTTCAGATTAACCTAACTAAAAAAATCATTGTTAGACTATAAGACTGTCCTGAGAGAGAAGGAGATACCTTTGTGTGTAGTGAGTTCCCATCATTGGAGATGCCCCACTTAACTGTCAGTGGCCAGTTGTCAACTATGTTGTGGCAATGGCCCAACCACTGGAATAGAGATGCTAGATTATTCATAAGGTTCTTTTAAGTCCTGAGGTTCTGTGGTTTTAGTTAACCTCTGCTTATGAGGCTGAAGAGAAGTTCCTGTGATAGAAGAACGTGGGACAAACCCTTTAGAATAAGACTTCCTGAGCCTGTTGATGTAACCAGTTGATCCCAAGGCAACAAGGAGAGATCTGGCTAAGGAAAAAGACTTCCCACTTGGGAAGGAACTATAGCTTGGAAGCAACATGGTATAGTTGAAAGCATATGGGACTTAGAATAAAATAGACATGGGTTTAAAAGTACTCCCTGAGTCTTGTTCTGAGTTTTAGTTTCCTCATTCTATGAAATGATGTAATAATATTTAGTATAAGGGATTAAGTCAAATAATGCATTTAAAGGGAAAAGCACATAGTAAGTGCTTAAGTACTGTCAGTCAGTGGAATCATCATCACCATCTTCTTTATCTCCATCTCCTTGCTGGAAGAAAGGTGCCTATTTTTTTTTAACACTTCCACTGATTATTTTAGTAAGAAAAAAAAAGACAGAAACAAAAGTCCTGGTCATTTGCAGTATCTATCAGCTTTCAATTTTGCTCTCCTGTCCAGAAGTGTTTCATGCAAAAATGCATCCTTCTGGGCCTTTTAAAGAATTTTACTGTCTTCTTTACTTATTCTAAGTGTGTGCTCTTGAAAGCTCTGAAATCTCTTTACATAATTGATTTCACACACTTCCTTATTCTTCTTCTGGAGTATCATCTTTTTTTTTTTTTTTAGAAAGGTGCCTCTTTGGAGGCCATCAGGCAGTAACCACTTGGTCTTCCTCTGAAGTTGGTCAGCCTCAGGCAACATGGGCAGAGAATACTGTCTTGAAGAATGACAGTGCTAAGGGGATTTTAGAGATTATGCAGTGTGATGGTCCTCAAATTACCTGTGGTGAAAGATGTGTGTGTGTGTGTGTGTTTAAATCTACAACTGATGGCAAACCAATACTTTTATAAAATTAATAAAAATTAACTAATAGAGAGATGGGGAGACAAGCTGAAAAATGCACAAAATGCAATCCAATGTATTTTCTTTTTAAAAAGACGTAAGTTCTAAGGGCTGACTTGTACTTTCAGTGTTTACTTTGTGGGTCCATGGGGAAAACCTGTTTGCAGGCTACATCGCTCCACAGATCACACTTGAAGTAGCACTGATCTAGCTCATTCCTCCTCCACACAGAGGAGGGGAACCCGGAATGCAGAAAGGACTTGCTCTTTGTTACATAAACAGGCATATTCCTCCAAATTAGTTTTTTTATTTTTTATTTTTTATTTTTTTGTATCATTGAGGGCACCTAAGGATTAGGAATATATGTAAATAAAGTAGATATGGGATTATGATTATCTTGCTGCTGTACTCCAATTTCTCTACTACCAAGTTAGAAAATGATAATAGTTTCTCATCAAATTTTTAAGTATTTTATTAGAAATTAAAGTTTTGTCAGAGAAGAAAACAGGGACTGTTATGTACCTGCTTTGTATATACTAACCTCTATATGCAATATTTCATTTCATTATCATAACAACTCTTCAATGTGGGTGGAACTGTCTATATTTTCAAAGAAGCCAGAAAAGCTAAGCAACTCACCCAAAGAAACACAACTAGAAAGTGAGAGCACTGAGGTACAAGCCCAGGCCTCTTTGACTTCAAACTCTTTCTTTTTTCTCCCTATTATTCTATAAACACAGTCATTTAGCATGGGTGTATGTACTCTGAAGGCAAGTGCTTTCCTTAATAGTTATTACTATTTACCATTCACATAACATTTTGTGTTTGCAAGAGATTTTAAACCACATATTACTTTGTTCTCCTGTGTTGTTATAACAAAACCTTCTCTATAAAGACTGGGAAACAAAGGCATAAAAAGGTATTCTTTAATTATAATTATTACAAGTTGGTTAAAAAAATACATACTCCACTTTGAAAACTTATGATGGTTTGTATTTTTCTGATGACTTTTGGTAGAGTCTTATATATCCCCAGGTTGTTCAGTCGTCCCTCTCAGCCTCTTACTCCCTCACCACTGCACGTTTCCTAATTGTTACTGCCACCTTTTTGGTAATAATATGTCCTTATGGAATATACCAGTAATTCTTTGAAAATAAAATAAAATAACAATTAATTTAATATTCAAAAAATTAATATTTTATTCCAAATTGTAACTTTGAAGGGAACAATAAACTTTCTTCTGCAAAATGGCTAGCCTACCTAAATCTCACACTGAAAGTATTAAAAATTGGTCAGATTTTCTTTTTCTTTAGACACTTTATGACACAAAATGATATCTATTGACCTACCCTATATAGTTGGGTAAACAGAGGCTATATATGCTGAAAATCTTAACAACTTTGAGATAAAATGACCAGATCCAGAGGTCCAGCCCATAAGTTGGCATGAATGGTCAGTAAATAGTAGCCTCTTAATAGGGAAAGAAAGGGAAAGATAGCAGGAGTGTTGTAAAGATTTATCAAGATATGAAAATTAATTTGTCTTATAGTCACGAAGCAAGCAAACATTCACAGTTCCTGCAACCCACACTGTCCTTCAGCAGATATTCACTGAGCACCTTCGGGAACCGAGGTTCTCTACTTATTGAGCCGATAAATGTTTTTCTGACTCCCGCTGAATTTGTGATTGTGTTTTCTAGAATATCCACTTTGACATCTGGGGCTCTTCCAGTCTTTTCATACCTGAAACTTTTGAGTTTATGTTGCTTTAAATCTACATTGCTTGCTGGTATGGCCTTGTATATGATAGCAAAAGACACAGTATATAAATTCCAGAGATTTGGGATTAAGTTCAAATGTCATTATTTTTGTCATAATGCCCCATGAATTACCTAAGACTTTTCTTTTATTGATTTTTACAACTGGGATCCCAATAAACAAATCTCTTAAAATAAGTTCCTATAAAATGTATCATATATATTTATTTGAAAATTTTTCTAAATTTTGGAAGATTTCCCCAAATTTATATTATACAATTTATTGTTTTCTGTTTAGTAGGATCATTTACTTAAACATTTTCAGATTATTTTATTCTACCATATTATTATTATATTTAAGTAAAGCAAACATCTACTTCAAACATTCAGAAAAGGTTAGATAGAATCAATGCCTTAAAGGCTGCTATTCAAAACACCTAATTGCCTTTTCCTACCCATTCTTCCTGACAAAATAACAATATCTGTATAGCACTTTAGAGCTTATAAAGCTCTTCTACACATACTCAAGCCAGTTCCATGACTAAAAAAATTACATGTGCTATGACTGCAAAATTTCTGGGTATGATGCCCTTCTCTCCTGTGACCTCCATGTGTGTATGGAACTGAATAGTGAAGATCTCTGCTTGGATGTCTAATAGTGACTTGAAACTTACCCAAAACTCAAACTTTTCATTTTCTCCCACCCTCAGCACCTTCCAAGCCCAAAACATAGGATTAATCTTCGACTCCTGTTTTTCCTCAGAGCTTACTTTGAACCTACCAGCAAATTCTGTAGACACCCAGATTCAAAGAATTCCAAATCTGGCTGTTTCTCACCATTGCTACTATTGCTAATATGTTTGTGCCTGACTGATTATTCAAACTATTATTTCCCACCTAAACTACGGGACTTGTTTTGTATCTGGTATCCCTGCTTCCATTCCTTTTCTTATACAGTTAGATCCATCAACTCCCAACCCCACCCCACCCTCACCCCCAGTAATCACAACAATCTTTTTGAAAAGGGAAATTAACTTTAATAGCTTTCCCCCACTTTCCAACAAACTCGAATAACCTATCTCTCTGCTCTCTATTTTTGCTCTAGTCACACTATTTTTTAAGTGAACCAGACTCATTCTTCCCTAAAAATGTGAATACTGGTAACCTGTAAGTTGTCTCCTCATTTTTTCAGGTCTCTACTTACACGTCCCTTCCTTGGAAAGGCCTTCTTTACGTGCCTTACCTCAAACAGCCCATACTCATCCATCATTCTCTCTCCTAACCATGCTTTAGTTCTGTTTGTTTGTTTTTCACAGGACTTATTGCTACATGATATTTTATGTAAACACTTTATAGATTGTCTGTTTCTTCTATCAGGATGTAAGCTCTCCAAAACTGGGAACTTTGTCCTATTTATCATGGTATACCCAGCACCCGGGACAGTATCTAGCAAATAGTAGCTACTCAATAAATATGTTTGAGTGAGTGAAGGAGAGTGAAGTAAGAAGACTGAAGCGATCCTAAGCCAGAGAACCAAGCAAGAAACAGGGGAAGAATGAACTCAAGTCACACAATTCTAAAGTCCACACTTTAGCAGACTGCCTGTCTGCTAACTCAGACCATTGAAAATTTGACTATTTGCCTAGTTTCAGCCATTTCCCTACCAGCCAGTGGTTCAGCCAAGACCTTGCCTTCTACCCTTTTGGAGGAGAATGCACTGTGAAATAGTCCAAAATGTACAGAAAACCAAGTAGATAAGAGTTTCTGCTTCCCCTATGCCTGTAGCCTACCACTCAAATCAAAGAATGAAAAATCAATTGATCTAATTTTCTTCTTTGCAAAACCATGTTTTGTTTTGTTTTGTTTCTTCCTGGCATGCCAACCTCTTCTAGAAAGTGTTCCCAAACATAGTGTTGCTACACATTCCTTCATTATGACCAGTTGTAATTTGTTACTAATGACGATGCACTTGTTTTATTTGCTTAAAAATAAACTAGCGTCTATTCAAGAATATCAATAAAATAAAGTTCTTTTTACCATTCTGTGTGCTTTCTTAAGCGCTAGTGCTCAGAGAATTGTGTGTAATCACAGCTCTTTTTCCTTTGTTGTTGTTTGTTTTGTTTTCTTGCTGTACTGTAGCAAGCAACCTGGGGATCCCAGGAAATTCTGTCTCTCTGTAAGTGCCCTGATTCACTCCATGCACAGAGACAGAAGGGGGAGAAACACTGTTCGGAGCTATTTTTAGATTGTATGAGAATTTCTCCAAGATATAATTGCCTGGGCAGAGAATTTTTTTTTCTTTTAAAGATGGAATGCCTGTTCCAAACCCGGACCTTGTACTCCACTAAGTCCTGTAAATTGCGCCTATGGTTTCCATGGTAATAACAAGCACTGTCACCTTTGAGCTGCTTGAAATCTTAGGCAAGTTACAAAAGCTTATGAACCTGTTTTTTCCAGCACAAAAATGGAGATAATGGTATTTGTATCTCATAGTTTTCTTTCAAGGATTAGGTGAGCAAAAGTACATAAGCTGATTAGAGCCCTACCCGACTCAGGAGCTTAATTAGTGTTAGTACTCTCCCTAACCTCACTGTGTCTTTGATTCATCCTTTCTGGTTTCTAACTTTCCCTCCAGAATGTGGTTGTGATGTAAGTGCTGAACATGGATTTGCCATCAATTCCTATAAAAGTGCAGATAATTCAGCTACCTAATTATCTTATTTTTTTTCTAATTACGTACTCCATTCTTTTTTTTTCCCTGGTACTACTTCTACCATCAGTTAAATATAGTGACAATAATAGGGAAATTCTTGGCTTAATTGGATACCACAATGCCTGGTTTAAAACTTATAAGCATTGTATTTCTCAATTATCTGCCCCAGAAACCACTGAGAAGTGTTAATTGGGTAATAAAAACAAATTGGATTACCTAAGGGATCTTTCAAACAACAAGTTTACACTCAATCAGGTGGTCAGGTCATAAATTACACACATATCATTCTAGTATCCAGTTCAGGTGTGTTTTGAAATCTTGGCTTTGTCTGGTTTGTCCTTTAAATTTGCAACTTTATAAAGTGATTTAAAAGTACTCTGTGTTCTTAGAAAGCACCTGATTGGTGGGCTAGAACTGGGGAACCACGATGATTATGTCAACCAGCTGCACAGATCTACAGTCTCTGGGCACAGAGTTAATTATGCCAAGAACATAAGAGTTTCATTTGGTACAATACAGAGTTGTTTGCTTTTTTCCCTCACCCAAGGACATTTTTTTCATTGCTGTTTTTAGAGAGAGAAGAAGGGAGGGAGGGCGGGAGGGAGAGAGAGAGAGTAAAAAACATCAATTGGTTGTCTTCTTGTAGACAACCTGGGTATGTGCCCTGAACGAGAAGTGAACCTTCGACCTTTTGGTCAACAGGATGATGCGCCAATCAACTGAGTGACACTGGCCTGGGAAGTATATAGTTGTTTGTTTTTTAAAAGTAACTTTAAAAAAATCTTTATATAGATATAATTTATATATGACGTTAGTTTTTGAATAAAGATTCAAACAAAGATATTTCTTTTTATTCTCCAAGGGTTGCTATGAAGGTTCTCAATGTCACTTATAATCAGGGTGCTCAGTTCAGTGAAGAAGTATGGAAGCTGTGTTTTCACTGTAACTGTTGTTTGTTTGTTTTGTTTTATTTTTGAGCTGGGAAAGACATTCCAGATGAATAGGACAGCATGTATGTACAAAAACCTATAGTCATGGAAGAGCAGGGTTTGCTCAAAGGAAAATAAAAATTCTAGTTGGCAGAGAATAGTGCACATGTAAGGGAATAGTGGGTTCAAACGCTTGAAAGATCATTTCAGGTATTCCTCTATAATTTGTCTTTCAAGCCAATAGAAACTTTACCATTATTTTTCTTTAGCTTTCCTGAAAGAATATAATCTTTGACCTGTAGTAGACTTCTTAAAAGTCACGTATTTTAGAAAAGAAAACATGAGGACCCTGCAATCCATTATACAAAGATGACTTAAAGTCTCTATAAGCCTTTATTTTTTAACTATAAACCAAGGATAAAATATAGACCTCATTGCTCAAGAACAAGGGACTAAGATTACTTTATCCTTCAGATTACTTTTGGTGGCATCTACACAAATAAATTAATAATTAAAAATGAATGTCTGGCATACTTATTTTTATATTTCTTGATAATACAGTAGGGGCTCAATAAAAATTTATTTCATAAACAAATCTATAAATTCATGTGCATCTCTTAGGAGGAAGGAGATGAAGTGTACAAAATTTTATAGCGCTATGCAGATAAAAATGTTCATTATCACCTCACTGTTCTCATCTTCTCATTCTACTTATTTGTATACATGCTTTTTGAACATACACACATGTCTACCAGCTGCCCAAGAGTAGGGAACAAATTTCTTCATCTCAGGTTTGTGAATGCCTGCTATTCAGAAGGGGTCAGGGAATGCTGGTTGACTTGTTCGGGCCACAGCAGAAGTTGGTGGGTCATCTAATCAAGGGGCCTTCTAAAAGCTCCTAGCCTCTAAACAAAAGAGCAGGTTTCCTCACACATGATTTCCTGTCCTGGGATACAAATGGGAGAGCCCTGCAGCTGCGCAGCCTGAGAACAGATGTTGCCCTGTCAGGTGTCTTTCATTCTGCTTGAGAAACCACAGGAAGCTGGTTGCAGACAAATCGTCAGCACTGTAGGAACAGGGCGATGGCAGCCTGCATTGTGTGCTCGCAGAGGACACGGGCACTTGGCCACACAAAGGGGAAATGACTAGGGCTGGTAAGGAGTGCGAACACGTGGGGCCTGGCTGTTGTCTACTTCTCCTTTGCTACAGAACTCCTTCCACTCTGCTTTGTAGTGGAGTGGATAATTGAGACACGTGTGTCCCCCTTTTAATTAAAAATCTTTTGATGAGCACATTCTAACCAGAATACCAAGCACCTAAACTAACACAAATAACAAATCTGTACCAGGAGATATTTTCAGATTTCAATTCAAGGAGCTATATTGATACCTGGGGACAGTAGGGATAAGGGGGCAGAAAGGAGCCAGTGGGATCTCAACTAATATGTATCAAATACTGTAGTGCAAGGATGATTATTTACATATTATTTTGTTTTATTCTTATAGAAAATATGGTGGCTAATATCATTCCTATTTCATTGTGAAGAAGGTTGGAATGTAAAATGAATTGCCCAAGGTCACGTATCTAGTGTATTACAGAACATGTGATACATATCTAGTGTATTTGAATACATATCTAGTGTATTCAAATCCATGTTTTTCTGACAACAAAGTCCACGCTTTTTCTTCTGCTTCAAGATGTTTTGTTTGTTATAATAGCTGAAATTTAGTTCTATCATGTTATTATGCATGGATTTTTCCTGTATCTTCAAACCAATTATATGTACACATTGTGTGAATATAAATGAGTTATTATATAACAAAAATTTTGCAGTGCTTCTGGTCATTGGCATAATTTTCTAATAAGAAATAGAATTGCATTTTCCATTACAGCTTTCAGGAACACTCTTGGTTGCCCACCTAGCACTTATTTGTCCCCCTCCCCTTTTATCTCACAGAATCTGTTGTTCAAGTATTAATTTCTCCACCACAAAACCCGTGTGTCTCAGGAGGGGCATGGCCTTCTCAAACTTCAAGGGTTGGCCTGACTTGTCTAAATTTAATCCCATTGCAGTGAGATTTATCAAAGGTTAATCCCTTGCCAGTGTTTGGTT
Organism: Trachops cirrhosus; assembly: GCA_028533065.1. NCBI lineage: Eukaryota > Metazoa > Chordata > Mammalia > Chiroptera > Phyllostomidae > Trachops > Trachops cirrhosus. Next base: position 49,851,240 of record CM052543.1, on the reverse strand, counting down.
GGAGATTGGATCTGTGAGCTATTTGGAGTCTATAAAATGTAAAGAGGGGTTTCCATGAGATTTCTAGGAAAGGTTATTCTTGACCTTCTGAGAGAACTTCTGGAAGCCAGCCTCCTTTTCTCTGCATAGTGCAGCTCATGGAGGTTGAGTCCAGCACACTGTGACAGCCACCTGGCTGCCTGTCTGAGGGTACCACATCTCCACGCAGAAATAACCAGGCCGAGAGTCTGGCAAGGAGGTGGGCCTGGACTCTTCAGATTAAGCCCTACTTCATGCTATGGCCAAAACAAGTTCTGATTGTTTAAGTACATTCCAGTTGGGTTTTCTGTAACTTGCACCCAAAAGATAAAAATACCCTGCACTCCTAGACAAAGAAATAAGTGGTAAATTTTATACTTGTTATTAGGTCACATCATCTTTTTATATATTAGGATTAACAACACATTGGAATCCACTATCTCTTATCAGATCCTTTTCACTTGCCTTATTGTACAGATATAAAAACTGAGTTTCAGTTAAGTGTCTTGCCTAAGGCCACAGTCCTACTAAATAACTTGAACTTTAAGGTTTTTGACTGCTGAAATTAAAATCTTGTGCTTTTTATCTAGTTTAAATCAAGCTAAAGCAAAAAGCAAAGGGAAATTTCATTGATAATTTCTAAAGTAAAACAATAGGGTGTCTTCTTGTTACCTTTATTCAATAGTAAATAATTATTCAAATTATCAAAACATTAGTTTCTGGAATCCAATAAATAAAAAGAATGACTGGACCTGTTGTTTTCTTTTCTTCCCTTTTTTTTCTTCTCTTATTTTTTCTATTCTTTTGCCTCCCCTCTACTCCCCTCCTTTCCTTTCCTCTCTCAGCCCCTCCCCTGTCCTGCCAGCCCCTTCTCTCTTTTTCTTTCCTTTGCTCAGAGAATCACCTTTATCCTGGGATTTGCCTGAGCATTACTCTGAGTTCCCAGTGACCCTCTGCCCACAATTATTAACCTATCAAACATATGATTATTTGCTTCCCTGTTTATCTCACCTACAATCTAAACTACCCCAGAGAAGAAACAATATTTTATTTATCTTTGTCTACCCTGCTTTGGTACATAGTAATCTGTCATTTCATGTTTACTGATCTAAACAATGCCTTCAAAAACTACCTGGAATTTTTGAGAAACAAATCATTCTAGATAGCTAAGTTTTGTGGATCATTAAGAGTTAAATATTTTGAGATCACAAACTTTTACATATCAATTTATTTTTGAAAGGTAATCTTTATTGAATTCAAAGCTTTGTTTTCTGTTTTCTCAGAGCTTAGAGGATACAGTTTAACTATTTTATATAATGCTTTCCTTAGAAATTAATTATGTTGAAAACCATTTAGCTCGATGATGGCTGATCCACAATCACTGTTCATTTTTTAAATTCATATAACAACTGTTTATGTATTTCTTCCCTCCCTTTTGTTCTCTTTATACTTACTTGCAAACAATCTCTGCCATTTTTATTTTTTTAACCTACATAATATGGACTTGAAGTTCTACTATGTACCTTCCATCTGGAACTGTATGTTAAGTAATAACACACTGATTTTGAGAAAAGAACTAAGAGTGCTTTTTTTTTCATAGATTCTGGAATAGTGAACTCTAATATGTGAACTTTGGGCATGTCTATTTGAAACTTTATAGAATTTTTTCTTTATGACTAGTTTTCAGTGATTGGAGTAAGCAATCTTTCGGGAGACTTAATTTCTCAAAAGATGAGTGTGGTGTTCAGGCAAGGGGATTTGTTTGTTTGCTTTTGTTTGTGTTTGCTGTTTGTTTTAAATTTCAGGACACAGAGAGCAGAAACATTTGTGGTTTAAAGTAATGCATGTGTCGTGGCGCCCTTTTCCTGAAAATGCAGGTGGGCTTTTCAATCTTCCCCCTCAGACTTATTGATTCATTTTTCTTCTCAATTTGTTTTTCATTTGTATCTGACTGTGAGAAAAATCTTTATGAGAAACTTCATGTGCTTTTTTAAATTGAAAAGAAGAGTGCAAACACTAGCTCAGGTGGAAACTTGACTTTGCTCTTGCCTGCCTCATTTTGGCTTAGTATTTTGACTTTAAAAAAGTAGCTTTAAATATGTTTAGAATTTTTATATAAAAGTGCTACCTATTCCTTTTGACAGCACAGAACTGTAAATTCTGTAGTTAGTATGGTCAGAACCAAAGAGGTCTTCCTAGAAAGCTATATTCACACAGGAGGTGTTTGCACAGAGTTTTCAGGTAAATTATCAAATTTTTTTTCATGTTGAAATTTGCCACAGCATGTACATAAGAAAAAGCATTCAAAAAGGTGTCACAAAACCTGTATTTCCAGGCCCAGCTGCCCCTCAAATGCATTGTGCGAGAGGTAAAAGGTTTGCCCAAGCTTAGCTATTTCTGTGTGTAGATATTATATATTGTCTGATATACAGAGATGTGATTCAATTTGTCTTCTCTCAATTCAATATTTTTAGTAGACTATGTTGTCATTTTTCAAGGTTCTTCTACATATACCTTGGCAAAGGGATGGATTCTAAACTGCTTAACCTGGTTAAAATCTACCTAACTAACTTTTTGTCTCATTACTTTGCACCAAGAATGTAGTGATCCAACCACATGGCATTTCTCCCCACTCCTTGAGCACAGTAGGCTTTCATGGCCCATCCTGTTCCCTCTTCATGGAGCCCATCTCTGCTGACCCACATGGCAAATTCCTTCCCCTTCTCAAGATCTCAATCTGAAGTCATCCAAAAACCACTCCCTAGGTTTTCCCATAACATGTAAACATTAACTATCAACACTCTTGTCACTGTGTCATAAAAGCTACTTATGTCTGTGATTATTTGTTTTCTCTAGTATGCAAGTTCTTCACAGGGGAAATGTGTTTTATTCATCTTTGTACCCTTACCGTCCAGCCCAGTATATGAAATGTAGTAGAACTCAATGAATATTGAATGGATGGATAGAGTGAAAGCTAAATCAGAATAACAATTCGTTGTAAAAATTCTTTTAGTTTACTCTAATTAAAGGTGATAGACAAATTAGGTGATCTCTTAAAGATCCCTGAGAGCTACCAATCAATACAGAACTTTTTTATATTAAGTGTATTTTGAAAGTTGTGACAATGCGTGAGTTTCCTTTTCTGAAATATTTTGAGAATAAGATACACCACTCAGTTACAGAAAAGTTTTTATGTAGTTTCTATTAAGAATGGACTCCAGGGCTGCCTGAATTATTTGCAGACTAACAATAATACTCTGATGATCAGAAACATCACAAATCTGCAATGGTCACTGGAATGTTGACCCCTGATGGTCAGCCTAATATTTGATATTTACTTTGACTCTGCTTCTTGGGAGGGGGTAGGCAGAACTTTTTTTCAAATTTAGTTTCTTTATTTTACATTCCATATGATTCTGTGTGAGCTTCGGGTGTACAGAATAGTGGTTAGACAATGACATTCCTTATATAGTGTTCTCCCCAGTATTTTCCATTACTCACCTGGCACCCTTCAGAGTTATTCATTTTGACTCTTTAAAACAATTTCTCACTATCGTAATTACCCTTTTTCTTCCAAAGATCTCATTTAATTTTCTAGGGAATATGATTTTAAGTATAGAAACATTTTCTATAGAAAGTAGTGTATCTTCATTATGCATGTCAGCCTACCTTGATATAGGTATATTGATACATCTTATTATAACAACAAAATGCTTTTGAGAAAATTTTTATTGAAAATAATTTGCACTATATTTATTCAGTTATTTATTTGAATGATTGGTGGGTGGAACAAGTAATTCCTGACCATCAACTGGGTACCTAATATTAAACTAAACACATATTAGCAAAAAAAGAGACTTAGGTAAATAAGTATAAATAATATAATAAGCTGGGAGGCAGCCCTGGCTGGTGTGGCTCAGTGCATTGAGTGCAGCCAGAGAATTCTTATTCTTCAATCACACACTCAATATTTCTAAATTTTCAACTCTGAAACATTGAGCTGTCACTACGAGAAACCCTTTGTGTTTGAAGTTATATCTTTCACCCCGGCTGGTGTGGCTTAGTGGATTGAGTGCCAGCCTGCAAACCAAAGGCTGACCAGTTTGATTCCAAGTCAGGGCACGTGCCTGGGTTGTGGGCCAGGTCCCCAGTAGGGGGCACACAAGAAGCAACCATACATTGATGTTTCTCCCCCCCTCTTTCTTTCTCCCTTCCCCTTTCTCTAAAAATAAATAAATAAAATCTTTAAAAATTTTAATAAAAAATAAAGATATATCTTTTCCTAGTGATATAAAGTCTTTCAAATTCAGGTAAAATGCACATGGATGAAAAAAGTAATTGTGTGAGTGGTCTTTGCAAACTCAGGATAAATTCCTTTTTACTTCTGGTAAACTTGAACACTGGAATTTTATCTTCTAACAAAGTAGAAAATCATAGCTTATATAACACCTGTGTAGGAAGAAATTAATTTGGAATTTATTTTGATTAAAACCTGTAACACTGATGTGTAATTTGATAATTCACTTAGAAAATCAATATGATTTCTGGATCTTTAATTCTAAACCATCTAAGATATTTGTAATAAACATTAATGAGGTATGATTTACATATAATAAGTGCATCTATTTAAAATTTACAATTTGATGAGTTTTGACAGATATAGACACCAATGAAACCACCACCACAATAAAGATATAGGTAATTTCCATTACCCCTGAAAGATTCTTCACGCTCCTCTTCAGTCCTTCCTTCCTTCTACCCCTTGGTCCAGGCAGCAGTGGATCCACTTTCTATCACAATAATGTTAGCTTTTATTTTCTAAAGTTTTGTATAAGTAGAATTATACAACATGTACATTTTTGTGCCCGCATTCTTTCAATTGGAATAATGATTTTAAGGTTGTATGAATGTGTTGTTTTGTTTACTCATTTAGCCATTAATGTGCATGTTGCTTGTTTCTGGTTTGAGTATATTAAAAGGGAGCAATACTTTCCAATTCATTCTTTGAAGTGTTACACTGATACCAAAAATAGGCAAATATATTATAAGAAAAGGATAGTTCAGACTAAAATCTCTCAAGAACATAGATGTAAAAATTCTGAACAAAATTTTAGCAATTGAAATCTAATACTAGATTAAAATTATAATATATTGTGACCATGTGACATTTATCCCAGGAGCACAAGGTTGTTTAACATACAAACATTACCATATTAATAATCTAAAAAATAATAATAATCTCAATAGATGTAGAAAAAACATTGGGTTTAAAAAACTCAGCAAAGTAGGAGAAATTAGAAGGGACCTTCCTCAACCTTCCTCAACCTAATTGAGCATCTATGAAAAACTTACAGTACATAATATCAAGTAAGTACAAGGAAGTAATATAGTACTTATAGTTAATAGTACAGGACTGAATATTTTCCCCTTAAGGTCAGGATCAAGACAGAAATATTGTGTCTCACTACTTTAAGAAATATATTTATTTATTTATGAGAGAGAGAGGAAGAGGGAAAGAAACATCAATTTGCGGTTCCACTTGTTTATACTTTCATTGGTTGATTCTTGTATGTGCCCTGACTAGGGATCAAACCTGCAACCTTGGACCTTTGGGACTACACTCTAACCAACTGAGCTACATGGGGATGGCTTGAGTCACTACTTTTATGCAACACTGTTATAGATGTTCTGTGCAGCACCTTTAGTCAAGAAGAAACAAAGGGCAAAGTAAAACTGTTTTTATTTGCAGATGATACAATATGATCTGATGGAATATAGAAAAAATTTTTAAAAACCAACTACCAGACAAATTAGTGAGTTTAACAAGGTTGCAAGGACAGAAGGTCAATATAGAGACACAACTGTATTTCTACATAGTAAGAATAAACAATCAGGAATTGAAATCAGTAAAGCAATTCCATTCACAATAGTATAAACATGAAATACTTAGGGATAAATCTGATGAAAGATGTGAAAGAGCTGTACACTGAAAATTACAGAACATTGCTGAGGAAACTGCCCTGAAGAAATGGAGGAATGCATTGCTTCCTAGTTTGGAGACTCAATCTTGCCAAAATGTTTAATCTCTCTAAACTGATTAAGAGATTCAATACAATCTCTATCAGTTCCAGTAGAAATTGTTGACATCAACAAGTTAATTATAAAATTCATATGGAAATTCAAAGTATCTAGAGAGTCAAAAAAGCTCTGAAAGAAGGTGTAAAGATGGTAGTTGTGTAAAAGTAGACAACTACATCAATAAGGGAATTGAGAGGCCAGAAATAAACCATACCTATAAAGACAAGTAATTCTTTTTTTACAAAGGCACACAATTTTGTAGAGAAAAGATAGCTATTTAGTGCAAGCAGTGCTGAGACAATTGAATATACATATGCAAAAAAAATGAACTTAGACTCACACTTCATATTGTATATCAAAATTAACCCAAAATTAAACACAGACCTAAATATAAAACCTAAAGTTACAAAAATTCTAGAAGAAATCAGAGCAGAACATCTTTGTGACTTTGGTTAAGCACAGATTTTTTAGATATGACAGCAAAAGTATGAACCATAAAGAAAAAATTAATAATTTGGACAAAGATACTGTTAAAAGAATGAAAAGACAAACTACCTAATAAGAAAAAATATGTGGAAACACATATCTCATTAAAGACTTAAATCCAAAATATATAAAGAACTCAAAACTCAACAATGGGACAAACAATAATTTCAAATGTGACCAAAAATTTGAATAGATGCTACCAAAGAAGACAGCAAATAAGCACATGAAAATATGTTTAACACCATTAGTCACTAGGGAAATACAAATTTAACTTACAATGATATACTTCTCTCTCTCTATTACAATGGCTAAAATTAAAATAACTGACTATATCAGGTGTTAACTTAGAACTAAGGAGACTGGAATTTCATATACTACTGGTAGGGATATAAAATGATACAATAACTTCAAAAAACAGTTTGACATCTTAAAAATTTAAACATACATCTATCATGTGATCAATCTATTTCAGTCCAATAGAAAAGGAACTATATGTTTGTGCAAAGACTTACTCACAAATATTCATAGCAGCTGCATAGCCAAAAACTGGAAACAACCCAAATGTCCATTAATATATGAATGGATAAACTATAGTAGTATATCTTTACAGTGTAATATTACTCAGCAATAAAAAGGAAGAGAACTATTGACACATGCAACAGACTAGAAAAGTCTCAGAATATATATATTAAGTGAAAAAATATCAAACCAAAAAAGCACATACTGTTTTATATAATTTAGATAATTTTTTTATTGTTCAAGTACAGTTGTCTCCATTTTCCCCCACCGCTCCCCTTGCCCCACCCATCCCCACCTCCCACCCTTGATCCTACCCCACTTTGGCTTTGTTCATGGGTCCTTTATACATGTTCCTTGATGACTCTTCCCCTCCCCTTCCCTTTATCTCCCCTCACCTACCCTCTGGTTACTGTTAGTTTGTTCTTTATTTCAATGTCTCTGGTTATATTTTGCTTGTTTATTTGTTTTGTGGATTAGGTTCCACTTATAGGTGCCATCATATGATATTTGTCCCTCACTGCCTGGCTTATTTCACTTAGCATTATGCTATCCAGATGCATCCATGCTGTCATTAAGGGTAGGAACTCCTTCTCTCTTTCTGCTGCATAGTATTCCATTGTGTAAATACACCACAGTTTTTTGATCCACTCATTTACTGATGGGCACCTAGGTTGCTTCCAGCACTTGGCTATTGTAAATTGTGCTGCTATGAACACTGGGGTGCATAGGTTCTTTTGAATTGCTGTTTCAGGATTCTTAGGGTATAATCCCAGCAGTGGAATTTTCAGGTCAAAAGACAGTTCCATTTTTAGTTTTCTGAGAAAATTCCATAATGGTTTCCACAGTGGCTGTGCCAGTCTGCATTCCCACCAGCAGTGTACTAGGGTTCCCTTTTCTTCACTTATATAAATTTCTAAAAAGTGCAAACTAATCTATAGTGACAGAAAGCAGATCTGTGATTGCTTTGGGATGAGGAGTAGGACAGAATTTGAGGGGCAGGGACTATAAATGGGCATGAGCAAACTTTTGAGGGTGATGCATACATTTTCTATCTGGATTGTACTGATGGTTTCATGGATGTGTAATATGCTTGTTGAAACTTATTAAACTGTACACTTTAAATATTTGTACTTTATGATACTTCCTTTACACTTCAATAAAGCTGTTTTTTAAATATTCCTTATGTAGGTTACTAAGACTTATAGAATAAAAACAAAAATCTTAAATATAACCCCCATAGTCTTTCCTCTGCTTTCTTCTTCAACTTCCCACTTGATGTTTCCCCTTGCTTACTGCATTCCAACTCTTCTGAGTTTATCTCAGTCCTTCCTAAAGTCCTCATTTTCTGGCATCATATATTCTCTGTATGGTCTATTCCCTCTATTATTTGAGATGTTCTTCTTCTATTTGTCCAGTAAATTTCCCTTCATCTTTCTGATTTCAACTCAGTTATCGCTTCCCCAATTATGCCTTCTCTGACCCTCATGTGGCTCAACTTAAAGCACTCATCCCAATTTGCCTTCCCTACTGATCTGTTAATTCCCTGAGACCCGGACTGTGATGATCTGTAGTTACCACTGTATCCCACACTTAGCACAGTACCTAGCACATAATAGACAACAGGAAATTGTTTGTTAGATGAATGAATATGCAAATAATAATTGGAAACCAAAAAGGGGAAGTAAACTAATTAGTTTAACACCATGAACCAAGCAAAGGCTTTTTTCATGGTCAGATGCTGACAACTTTAGCAAACACAATTCAGATCTTCAAGCACGTTGTACTTGAGATTGACAGTTCTTGTAATGAAGGAAGAGAACACCAGAATTCTTGTAACTGGGATAGCTTACACATATTAAAAGATAGTTTTCTCACAATGACCTTATGGTACTTAAAAAAATAGAAAATGGAAATGTAGTTAGGCTATATATTTTTTTAAAATATGTATTTATTTATTTATTTATTTGTTTGTTTTTAGAATAAGGGGAAAGGAAGAAGAAAGAGAGGGAGAGGTACATTGATGGGGTTGGGACCGAACCTGCATTCTAGACATATGCCCTGATTGGGGATTGAACCTGTGACCTTTTGATTTGTGGGACAACACGCAACCAACTAAGCCACACCAGCCAGGGCTAGTTAGGCTATATTTATAAATTGGTGCCATTAAGGACTTTAAATAGAGTGCTTCCAGGTTAGTAAGAGAAAAAGAGATAATTGTCATAATCTTCATTTAGTGATATTTAGCAAGAGATTGTAAAACAGATCTGATGTCTTCACAGTTTCAGGCAAGCAGATGTTTCATTGAGTAATTATTTCATTTAGTTGGGTATGAGGGCTTCTGCCTACAATATAATAGTGTGGAGTTTTCAGGGTAAGTCAGTCACCTCATTTAGTTCTTGCAGCTAGAAGAGCCATCTATTGTTCAGATGAAAGGGAGCTCATAATGAAAATCTATTTGTAGTAGAGAAGCACAGTGACAATATGAAACCATTTAAAATGAGTCATGTTTTTTACATAGTTTTCTCATGAATTGCTGCTCACAGAGTCAAATTCTGATTTTAGAATATATTTTTGACAATGAACAATTTGCCTTTGTTTTACAGATGGGCAAACATTATAAAAATAAAAGTAGTGATTTCTGAGGAATTTGCTGTGTTTGGTTGACATGTATTTGAACTAAGTTTCTTGGATAGTTTTGGTATATAGTATATAAATTAAAAATGAATGAGTAAATAAATGAAAAGTGTTAAGCATTCATTAACAGTATATGCCAGACCATCAAAAAATTTCACCAAACAAAAAACAGTCTACAGAATGAGAGAAATATTTGCAAATAATGTCTCTGATAAGGAGTTACTTTTCAAAATATTTAAGAAACTCCTACAACTCAATAGAAAAAGAAGCAATCTGATTAAAAAGTGGGCAGAGGATCTGAATAGACATTTTTCCAAAGAAGACATACAGATTTCCAACAGATACATGAAAAAATGCTCAACATCACTAATCACCAGGGAAACACAATGTAAAACTACAATGATATATCACCTAACATGGATTAGAATAACTATCATCAAAAAGACAAGTGATAACAAGTATTAGCAAGGATGTGAAGAAGAGGGAATACTTGTGCACCCGTTGTTGGTAGCAATGTAAATTGGTGTGGCCACTATGGAAAATAATATGGAGGTTTCTCAAAAACAAAAATGAAACTACCATATGATCTAGCAATCCCACTTCTGGGTATATATCTAAAGAAAATGAAAAGAGGATATCAAAGCGATATCTGCACTCTCATGTTTATGGCAGCATTATTTACAATAGCCAAGCTATAAAAACAATGTAAGTGTCCCTCAAAAGATAAATGGATAAAGAAGATGTGATACATTTACAGTGAAATGTTATTTAGCTATAAGAAAGAAGGAAATCCTGCTATTTTCAACATGGATTGATTGTGAGGATATTATGATAAGTGAAATAAGTCAGATGGAGATAGACAAGTATTGTTTCATATCACATATATAAAATCTAAAAAATCCAAACTCGTAGAAGCAGAGTAGAATAGTGTTTACCAGGGGCTAAGGGTGGGGGTGGGAATGAGACATTAGTCAAAGGGTATACACTTTCAGTTATAAGATAAGTACATTTTGGGGATGTAATATACAGCATGGTGATTTGAGTTGATGCTGTACTATATACTTGAAAGTTGTTAAGAGAACAAATATTAAGTGTTCTTACCACAAAAATTAAATGGCAACTATGAGAGGTGATAGAGGTGTTAGTTAATGCTACAGTGGTAATCCTGTGGCAAAATGTGTAGCAAATCAACACTTTGTACACCTTATACTTATAGGATTTAATATTTTAATCATATCTCAATAAAAACCAATCAGACTTTTAAAATATAAAAGTATAGTAACTACAATTAAAAACAAAATAAGTGCTTTAAGGACCCAAAAATAGAATTAGTAAATGGAAGACTATGTGAAGAAATTACCCATAGTACATCAGAATCCCCCAAAAGATAAAAAAATATAAAAGAAAGGGAAGTAAATATGTAGCTAATTGCAATTTAAGGAGAAAAAAAGATAGAAAACTTGACGGAGAGAAAAATGCAAAGTGATACATCTTTACAGTGTTTTATAATTGATTAAAGACATGAATCCTTAGATGCAGCCATCACAAGATGACTTAAACAGGATAAAGAAAATGAACTCTGTATTTAATTACTTTGGAGTGAATCTCCAGAGCACTGAAACAATGGGTGAATAAGATTGATCAATGGGAAACACAATTAAGCACTTACAAAGACAAGAACTCTTCAAAATACTGGAAGAAAAAAACTGGCAACTTAGAATTTATACTGAGATAAACTAGCAATCAAATAAAATAGAAACAACATCTTCAGACAAATCAGAATCTACCAGCAGAGTTTTTCTGAAGTTTCTTCTATAAGATATTATTTATGAAGAATAAAACTGAGTCTTATAAGGATTTTTAATGAAACTTTAAATTGACACAAACATAAATTATCATACATTAAAAATTTAAATATGTCCAAACTTTGCACCAAGAATTATTTAAATGTAAGTTTTAGCCTGATAATTTTGTTATGGATCTGTGCAAATATTTATCCACAAGAAAATTTCAATTTTCTCATCCTGCTGATATCAGAAGTATATTTACCATTAACAAGAAGGCATTTATAAAATGTGCCATGAAATATCTAAATCCTACAGTGTTGTTAATGATGTTTTTGTGGAAAGACATCTGTCTAAAAGCATGGGTAGGGGATGGAAAAAGATATTTCATGCAAATGGAAAAGAAAAAAAGTGTGGGTAGCAGTACTTATATCTGACAAAATAGATTTTACAATGAAGGCTATGGTAAGAGATAAAGAAGGGAACTACATAACGATAAAGGGAACAATCCAACAATAGGATATAACCCTAGTAAATATATGCATCTAACATTAGAACACCTAAATATGTAAAGCAGATCTTGATGGACATAAAGGGAGAGATTGACAGAAATACAGTCATAGTTGGGAATTTTTACACACCATTGACTTCAGTGGATAGATCTTCCAAGCAGAAAGTCAACAAGGAGACAGCAGCCTTAAACAATACACTACCAGGTGTATACAACCTTTTGGTGTTTCTGGGCCACACAGGAAGAAGAAGAGTTGTCTTGGGCCACACATTAAATACATTGTGACATGTAATCACAAAACATCTCATAATGTTTTAAGTAAACTTACAATTTCATGTTGGGTTGCATTCACAGCCATTGTGGGCCACATATGGCCCATGGGCTGCAGGTTGGGCATCCCTGTAACCAAGTGGATTTAACTGATATCTTTAGAGCATTTCACCCCAAAGCAGGAGATACACATGCTTTTAAATTGCACATGGAACATTTTCTAGGATAGACCACATGTGAGGACACAAAAAAAGTCTCAATAAATTTAAGAAGATTGAAATTGTATCAAGCATCTTCTCTAACCGTATTGCTATGAAACTAAAAATCAATCATAAGAAGCACACTGAAAAACACTCAAAGACATGGATGCTAAATAATATGTTATTAAAAAAACATATGTTATTAAAAGAAATCATCAAAAAAAAGAGAAAGGGCCCAAATAGATAAAAGAGGAGAAATAAAAACTGACACCAGAGAAATACAAAATATTGTATGAAATTATTAAGAACAGCTATATGCCAATAAACTAGACAATCTGGATGAAATGGATAAATTCCTAGATTCCTACAATCTTCCAAAACTACATCAAGAAGAATCAGAGAATGTGAATAGACAGGTTACACCTAGTGAAACTGAAGCAATAATAAAAAAAACCCCAACAAACAAAAGCTCAGGACTTGATGGCTTCATAGGGGAATTTTATAAAACATTCTGAGAACTAACACCTCTCCTTCTCAAACTATTTCATAAAATTCAAGAGGATGGAAGGCTTGCAAACTCATTTTATGAAGCCAGCATTATCCTCATTCCAATACCAGATAAAGACACTACAAAAAGAGAAAATTATAGGACAATATCTCTGATAAAAATGGATGCTAAAATCCTCAACAAAATATTAGCAAATTGAATACAGCAATGCATCAAAAAAATCATATGCCATGATCAAGTGGGATTTATTCCAGGAGTGCAAGGTAGGTAAAACATTCACAAATCAATAAATGTGATTCTCCACATAAGCAGAATGAAGGATAAAAGCCACATGATCATATTAATAGATGCAGAAAAAGCATTTGATAAAATCAAGCACCCATTTATGATAAAAACTCTCAGCAAAGTGGGAACAGATGGGGCATACCTAAACATAGATAAAGGCCATATATAACAAACTCACTACCAGCATCATACTCAATAGGCAAAAACTACAAGCATTCCCCTTAAGATGAGGAACAAGACAGGGATCTCTGCTTTCACCTCCCTTATTCAACATAGTATTGGAAGTCCTAGCCACAGCAATTAGACAAAAAGAAATAAATGGCATCCAAATTGGAAAGGAAATTAGTAAAACTGCCTTTATTCACAGATGACATGATTCTGTACATAGAGAACCCCAAAGATTCCACCAAGAATCTACTAGAACTGATAAATGAATTCAGCAAAGTAGCTGGATACAAAATTAATATCCAGAAATCAGTTGCATATTTATACACCAATAGCAAACTAACAGAAAAGGAAATCAAGAAAACAGTCCCATTCATAATTGCTTCAAAAAGATTAAAATACTTAGGAATAAACCTAACCAAGGGTGTTAAATACCTATACTTGGAAAATTATAAAACACTAAGAAAAGAAATTGAAGAAGATACAACACATACTGTGTTCATGGATAGGAAGTATTAACATAATTAAAATGTCCATACTACCTAAAAGCAATCTCTAGATTCAGTGCAATTTCTATCAAGATTCCAATGACATATTTCACAGAACTGTAACAAATATTTCAAAAATTTTTATGGAACCACAAAAGTCCCTGAATAGCAACATCGATCCTGAGAAAGAAGAACAAAGTTGTAGGAATCACACTACCTAATATGAAACTGTATCATAAGGCCATAGTAATCAAAACAGCATGGTACTGGCATAAAAACAGACACAGAGATCAATGAACAGAATAGAGAACTCAGAAATAAACCTTTGCCTTTACAGTCAATTTATATTTGGCAGAGAAAGCAATCACATAAATAGGCTAAAGATAGTTTATTTAATAAACGGTGTTGGGAAAATTGGACAGATAATGCAGAACAATGAAACTGGACCACTTGCTTACATCACACACAAGAATAAATTCAAAATGGATCAAAGACTTAAATTTTAGACCCCAAATCATAAAAATCGTAGAAGAAAACATAGGCAGTAAAATCTTGGACATTGCTGCCTGAGAAATTTTTTATCAGGTATATCTCTCCAGGCAAAGGAACTAAAAGAAAAATAAACAAATGGGACTACATGAGATGAAAAAGTTTTTACACAGCAAAGGAAATCTTTTTTTTTAAGATTTTATTTATTTATTTAGAGAGAGGGAAACGGAAGGAGAGAGAGAGAGAAACATCAATGAGTGGTTGGTTGTCCCTCATGTGTCCCCAACTGGGGACCTTGTCCGCAACCCAGGCATGTGCCCTCACTGGGAATCAAACCAGCAACCCTTTGGTGCACAGGCCCGTACTCAATCCACTGAGCTACACCAGCCAGGGCCAAAGGAAATCTTTAACAAAATAAAACCACAACTCACAGAATGGGGAGAACATATTCATTAATGGATTTGATAAGAGGGTAATATCCAAAATTTATAAAGTACTTGCAAAAGAACACCAAACAAACAAACAACCCAATTAAAAAATGGGCAAAGGCCATGAATAAACATTTCTCCAAAGGGGACATGCAGATGGACAATAGACATAGGAAAAGATGCTCACCATCACTTACCATCATAGAAAGGCAAATTAAAACCTCAATGAGATACAATCTCACATCTGTCAGAATGGCTGTCATCGATAAATCAAAATACAAGGGCTAGTAAGGATGTGGCAAAAGGGGAACCCTCTTGCACCATTGGTAGGAATGCAGACTGGTGCAGCCACTGTGGAAAGCAGTATGGAGATACCTCAAAATATTAAAAATGAATCTGTCTTTTGACCCAGTGGTCCCACTTCTGGGAATATATCCGAAGGAACCCAAAACATTATTTCAAAAGAACATAAGCATCCCTGTGTGCATTGCAGTGTTACTTACATGTAGTTGCCAAGATATGGAAGCAGCCCAAGTGTTCATCAATAGATGAGTGGACAAAAAAACTATGGGACATTTACACAATGGAATACTACTTGGCTGTAAAAAAGAAAAGTTTACCCTTTGCAACAGTATGGAATGACCTAGAGAAAATTATGCTAAGTGAAATAAGTCAATCAGAGAAAAACAAATACTATATGGTTTCACTCATATGTGGAATCTAATGAACAAACTGAATTAATAAGGAAAATGAGGATGGACTCATAGATGGAGAACAGGATGACAGCTAGTTGGTGGGGGGAAAGTATAAGGGGTGGAGGGATTAAGCAGAAAGGAAAAAGGATCATGGACATGGACAATAGTGTAGTGATTGTGGGGGGAGGAGGCTATAAGGGGACTAAAAGATAATGTAAAAAAATACAATAAAAATAAAAATAAATAAAAGCATGGATAGGTATCAAAGATATATTATATTCAAAAGCAGCATACACTATATACATTTTGAACACCATTTCCTTGAAATATTACAGGATTCATAACCCCCAAATATTAAGATTACTTATCTCTGGCAATAGAATTATGAGTACCTTCAAATTTTTTTTGTGCATGATAATATTTTAAAATTATTTCTACACTAAACTTTTGCTTTTATACTTATATTATTAAAAATACAATTTTTGGCTATGAAAAAATATATAGCAGGCAAAGGTAATTTCACATATGGTATTTCAGTGAATCCACCCTGTAATACAAGTGTTACCATTTAACAACCTTTCCCCCTCTTTGCTGGATGAGAAAATTAACTCTCAAAGTGATTAATTGACTTAGAGTCATATAAATGTCAAAGTTGGGACTGGAAACAAGACCCAAATATTATTCTTTCCACACTGGGATCAAATTTAGTGACCAAAAAGAATTCAGAAGTTTTTTTTTTTTTTTTTAGTTTATTTCATTTTTACTGAAGAAATTCTCACAGATGGTACAGAGGGTGAAAATTTGTAGCTGCTTTTTTAGCATGGCCATGAGGGTGATGAAAGTGAACATCATAAGCAGTCTTATAGGCCAACTTTTGCCTTGCCTTAGTGTAGGTGAGAACAATTGTTATTTGAAAACACTTGCTGCTAAAACAAATTATCAAAATTGATTCTGAATCAATGGGCTGGCATTTCCTCAATAAAGGTTGTCCTCCTTCCAACTAGGAGGGAGGGTGACAGGGGGCTGGATTAGGAGACAAAGATCTCTGCTGTTCAACCAGGAGCTGTGGAAAGCCTGGAGTAACCCACACATTCATTTGTTCTTCATTCTTTCACGTATTGACTCAATCATTCCAAACTACAAATAAACAAGAAAATTATTTCAAATAAAGGTCAAGCTATCCTGCCAAATATGACTCAGGTAAAGGTCAACCAGTCACTAACCGTGACTAACCCAAATGGGTTTATGCTCCAGGGCAGGGGAGTGGAAATGAAGGACTTGGAAATGACAGAGAGCACAGGCAGAGTTGACAGTCGAGGGAAAAACATGACAGTCACGGGAGCCACTTGAGAAGAGCCTGATTCTAATATAAACCCTCACTGCAGTTGTGTGTTCCTCAGTGAGAGGGACGTGAGCCAGCTGAGAAAGGGGCTGGGGACTTTGGGGGAGAATATAATTTGTGAGGAAAGGTTAAAGTGTTAGAATCATTCAGAATCAAGAGATTTCACACATTGGCTCTAATAGGTTTATTCTCTCCAGTAAATTTTTATTAATACAAAAATTATGAAATTAATATAAAGCTTCTCCAATTTACTGAGTGCCTAGCATGAACCAGATGAGTGACAGGCATATTGAAATAGATTATCTTGTTTAAGCCTTACAGCAACCCTATAGCATTATCATCTTTTTATAGAATAGGAAGTGGTAGTTAAAGACATTAACTAGGTTGGTCAAATATTCTTATGGACTTAAAGTACAGTTATTAGTACTTAATTATGTATACTTTCTTACTGTCAGAAAGAGCTACTATTAGCCTTTATTTCTTGACAATCTCTTCAATTTGTAAACTCATTGATGGCAGGAAGGCATATATTTATACACCTTTCTGCCTTACATATTTCAGGAAACTCAGAGATAAAAATATAGCTTGTGGTACAAAAACCTATTGATGAATTAATTGCAGGAAAACGTCTCTACTAAAAGATTAAGTGAAAGGGAGGTGAGGGAAAGGAAAATAACGGTTGAAATCACACAGCAATCAGTGGCAAAACCTAGTGTGTCTTGATTGGCTTCAAAAGTCTTACGCTTTTGAAATCTACCATACTTTCTTTATAGGAGTCACAAAAGAGAATCCCCTCCAAGAGTTACTCCTTAAAAACCCTATCATGGAAAGCAGGTGAAAAGTTGAGATGTCTTAGCTCTAAGTAACAGGCCAAGTGGCCCAGTTGTTTAGAACTTGGCTCCTCAAGTCAGATTGCTTGGGTTCAAATTCTAGTTTTAGCACTCCTGTTTGTGTTATTGTTTCTACTATCTTCTCCTTCCTTCCTGTGAGAGGATTATCCTGTCCTAACCCACTGGCATGCCTTGGCTAATAAAATGTGAACAGGAAGATGTTTGTAATGTACAGAAACATTAAGAGTCACTGCATATCTAGCCATTGACCACTTTCCTTCTGCCATGGGACCATCCCAACCCTGAGAGGGGTTGCTTCTCTGTTCATGGAAACGTGGGCTAGAGCCAAGCCACAGAGGACATCTAACATAAGGGAGAAATACACATCTGTGATTGAAAAGCATCAAGATGTTTGTTAGTTTATTCATTTTTTTTTATTTTACAAGGTGCAGAGGTTTAATGTGGTTATAACTTCAAAAATATATATTTTCTTCTTAAAATGTTTTATTATTATTCTATTACAGTTGTCCCAATTTTTCCCCCTTTGCCCTCCCCTGCTCAGCCCACCCCCAGCTCCCACAGTAAGTCCACACACTGTTGTCCATGTCCATCTGTCCTTCATACATGTTCTTTGAATAGTCTCTTCACCTTCTTTCCACCATTATCCACCTCTCCCCTCCCCTGTGGTTGCTGTCAGTCTGTTCCATGTTTCCATGCCTCTGGTTATATTTTGCTCATTAGTTTATTTCATTCATTAGATTCTTCTCATAGGTGAGATCATATGGTATTCATCTTTTACTGATTGGCTTATTTCACTTACAAAATATTTTCCAGTTTCATTCATGCTGTTGCAAAAGATAGGACTTCCTTCTTTTGTTTTGCTGCATAGTATTCCATTGTGCAGATGTTCTAGTTTTTTGATCCAGTCATTTACTGATGGGCACATAGGCTGTTTCTAGCACTTGGCTATTGTAATTAGTGCTGCTATGAACATATAGGTTTGTAAGTTCTTTTTTTAAATATTTTATTGATTATGCTATTACAGCTGTCCCATTGCCCCCCTCCATCCCCCTCCACCCTGCACACCCTCCCCCACCCACATTCCCCACCTCTAGTTCCTGTCCATGTGTCATAAGTTCTTTAGCTTCTA
>CM052543.1:49692700-49831860 GCA_028533065.1 Trachops cirrhosus | reverse complement strand
ATGACTTGGAATACTTCTTTCCAGCCCCTTCTTGCCTGCAAGGTCTCTTTTGAGAAATCAGCTGACAGTCTGATGGGAACTCCTTTGTAAGTGACTGTGTCCTTATCTCTTGCTGTTTGCAGAATTCTCTCCTTCATTTTTACTTTGGCTAATGTAATTCTGATGTGCCTTGGTGTGTTCCTCCTTGGATCCAATTTCTTTGGGACTCTCTGAGCTTCCTGGACTTCCTGGAATTCTATTTCCTTTGCCAGATTGGGGAAGTTCTCCTTTATTATTTGTTCAAATAACTTTTCCACTTGTTGCTCTACCTCTTCTTCTTCTGACACCCCTATAATTTGGATGTTGGAACAGTTTAAAGATGTCCCGGAGTTTCCGAAGCCTCTCATTTTTTTGAATTCTTATTTCTTCATTCTTTTCTGTGTGGTTGTTTCTTTCTTCCTTCTGGTCCACTCCATTGATGTGAGACCCAGCTTTCTTTCCACCACTGTTGGTTCCCTGTGTATTTTTCTTCATTTCACTTATTGTAGCCTTCATTTTTTCATGTAATTTATGACCAAAATCAACCAATTCTGTGAGCTTCCTGATCACCAGTGTTTTGAATTATGCATCTGATAGGTTGGCTATCTCTTGGTAGCTTAAAAGGATGAGTTCTGGGGCTTTCAATTGTTCTTCTGTTTGAGCCATCTCTCTCTCTCTCTCTCTCTCTCTCTCTCTCTCTCTCTCTCTCTCTCTCTTTTCCTTTTTTGGTCTTGCCGCAACTGTTATGTATGAGGGGCGGAGCCTTAGGTGTTCACCAGAGCAGGGCAACCTGGGTGCTGGGTTGTGATGCTGTATGTGGGGCAGGGGTCCAAGAGGGAACAATGGCACTTATTTCACTTTCTGCTGATTTCAGTCCCTTCCGCTGCTTCCTCCAAGCAAACCATGACTTTCTGGTGCTGATTCCCGTGTGGGTGGGCTTGTGCACCCCGTGGATCTTTCCAATGACCTCTCTTGTGAGGCTGGGAGTCTCTCCCTGTGCCTCAACCCCCACAGGTGTTTTCAATCAGTGCCCTGAGGCTCTATTTCCCAGTGCTGGGATCCTGGGTTGAGCACAGTGCCTTGCTTCACAATCACTGCCTTGCTGGGTCTGCCGGTTGCCACCTCTCAGCCATGGTCTGCCAGCCACCCGCACCCACCCACGGTCCTCCCTCTGCAGTCTTACGCCCAGTCCCAACACTCTTTGTGCTGCAGGACCCCTCTCCTACACAGCATGTCTACTTATGCCTCCATCTTGGCCAGAAGTCTAGTTTATTCATTTAACTAGCTAGTATTCAAGTTGTTAATCTACACAAGTTAATTAATCCCTCTGTGGTTTGTCTTTCTCTTTTCTTTTTTTGGGAAGGGTATGATTTAGTAGTTGTAGTTATTAAATAAGTTAATGTAGATACAGTACTTAAACCAGTGATGTGCTGGCAAATATTTCTGTGAAGAAAAACATCTTGATCCATCATGTTTGCCAATTTATGTTGTGTAAGTACTTCCTCCATGGCTGATTCTAAGCTACTGCCACGATGTCACTGAATAAGGAGTTCAAAAGAGGTACAATTGATGATCAAAAGTAGGAGATGGTACACTGCTGAATTTTGAACAGTGCATATAGCAAACACTATATTAGAGCATATTGAATAGTAAGCACTCCAGAAAAGTTGATTTTCTGAAGACAGGTGACTGAATAAAATGACTTCTCAAATTCTTAAGATCTTATATTTGGAAGCTCAGAGAACTTCAGCACTGGAAGTAAACTTAGAGATGCTTTAGTATACCCATTTCATATTAGTAGACAAGGGAATTGAGGCTCAGAGAGGCTGACTAGCTTGCTAAAAGTCACACAGGTCAGTATGAAGCAAGACCATGGCTCCTACTGTCCAATACACACTTTTCCCTTCCAACATGAACCACCCCTTTTAAAAAATTGCTATGGAGGGGATCAGCAAAGAAAAAGATGGGTAAATAACTAATGCTTCTTAACTATTGCAGTTTCTGATGTGAAATAATGGTAACAATAATAAAAGATTAAAATTAAACCCTAGTCATATGTTTTGATGATCCTGTGGCTTTTTTGTGTGTATGACTATGAGTTCATCTTGAGAAAAGTTGTGATTAGGAAAAAAATGTTTAACAGTATATAGTTGTCATGTATCACTTTGCAAAAGTGATGATTATTAGGAAGAACTGTGTTACCAATCATTGAGATGTCTAATTAAGGGTGGTTATTTTGACTATTAAAATGAGTGCATCATCTCCTGGCATTTTGTAGTAATATCTCTGCCTAAAAATATTGCAGTACACCCCCATGCAGTATAGTCCCAAATTAGTGCTTTTCAGACCAATAATGCAGTGTGTTCCCATCTTAATGTAATAGTGATTCATTTTTTTTAACCATAGTGGTTACTGGCTGTAACTATGGAATGCATTGTCATGGAAACTGCATTCCCCCTTCTCTTCCCCTCCCCTTCAATTCACCCCAGAGCTATTATTGAGAGACAAGAATTAAGAGAAAGTATTTTGTCAGATGCGTATAAACAGATCACAGATACACAATACACACACAAGCACACACACAGGGAAGTGTGTGTGAGTAGAGAGAGAGAGAGAGTCAAATAAATTCTCTTTGATTAAAGTTAAACAAAAGATCAAACAAATTAAATATACATTTTCTTTATATTTTTGTCATTTGGCTATCTCAATCTAAACCAGCACAGGCATTAAAACGGGAAATAACTTGAACATAGCAGCCTTTAATGCTGCCCTAGAATAGGAGGTCAGCCTTAGCTTGGGTAATTCATTAGGGAAAGACTGTGTTAGATATTATTGGAACATCACAATATAGAGCATACAATACTTTTGGGGTATTTGAAATCCAAATTATAGGCTAATGAATAAGGGAAATATTGTACAAGTTTTATAGAATCCAGTCTCCCTTGGAAAAACAGCCATAATTATAGATGCTCCGTAGGTGGAAGTGCTCATAGAATTACACATTTTGTGGTAACATAAACAGATAAAATGCTAAGGGATACACTTAATCTGTGAATGTGACTTTAAGATTCCACAGTAGGCACCAGACCAGAGTTCTACTTACATGTGATCGACTGTGTTTAAGCCACATGTATTAGACCTCCTGAGCCCCAAGAGCCCCTAGATGTGAACTTGACTGAAGCAATCTTGATTCCTAATAGAGAAACCAGCTGGGTAAGGACTCTAACACTCAGTGTAAGAATCCCAAAGCCTGAGGCATAGCTGCCCTCTTCAGTTAGAACCGGATTTGCCTCAACTCCCCTTAAGAAGTCTTGCTTTTATAGGCAGAACCCATAATTTCTCAGCAGAGATCCTAACTGGAATAGTAGATTCTTTGATATCCTCCTAAGCTAAGGAATGAGAATGTAGGGCTGGGACTGAAAATTCTTTTATTATTATTATTGTTATTATTATTATTACTATTACTATTACTATTTTTTTAAAACAAGCTCCCCAGGGAAGTTTGGTTCCCAGTAACGGGACAGGAGGATAAGATGTTTTGAATATGGGTAAATAAAAAATAGTTTACAGGGCAATACCTTCGACTTGGTGGTTTGCAAGTTGTTTTGTTCTTTTGTTCTTACTGGAACTTTATAAGGCCAAAGGGTATAGTGTCATTGGGGCTCCTATAAATTTAGAGTGCATATGGTCTAACATTATGGTGGAAATGCATCAGGAAAACTTGGTTCTGGAAGAGTTTGCTATGGATGTTTATGGCTATGTTGTTGCTGTATGCCAAGATCTGAGTTCAATGCCCAGTTAGAAAGATACTTTTGAAACTACCAGATTCATGTGAATATGATAGGACTGACCCTTCTCAAATAAATCTGGAGACTTTGAAACTAGCTTCTGGAGAAGTGTGTAATGTCTCCTGTGAAGTTGCTTTCAAACTCTCCTCCACCACTTTTCTTTGAACCTCATCTTCATGGCTTATAGATTGTGTGACTTGGGCAAATGATATAACCTTTAGGGCCTCAGTTTCCTCCTTTAAGAAAATATGTCCAATAACCTTTCCATCTCAGGCTAAGACATGAAATAAGCTGTGTAAGTCAAGGGCAACTGTCAGGTACCACAGAAGCTTACCACAGAAATGTGTTGTTTATTTTGACAACTCTGTAAGGCAGAGTTCAATAGCCCCATGGACAGATAGGCAAACAGAGGCTCAGGCACTGTAAGTGACTTACACCAAGTCACACCCATCACCCGAACCAGAGTCTGATTCCAGATGCTGATTTCAAACCCTGTTCTCTTTCCACATGCTGTCTGTGAGGCATAGTGCCAGGCACTCAGGTGGCACCCAAAAGTGCTACTTTTATCCACTTTCTTGTCTGAACCCTGCCTATCATTTTTTCTCCAATAAGCATTTTTGCAGTTGGGCTAGCCACATGCTGATAATTTTTGGTCTTTTGCAATTTTGACAACCTCACTTTAAGAAGGAAAAACAAAACCAATAAAGCACCCACCAGTCTTGACATCCATACTTCTGGAACTGCATAAATACTTCTGGGGCTTCTTGGAGCTTCAGAGAAGTCAATATGGGGAGGGGGTGGACTCTTCCTTTTTGAGTTTGAAAAATGTTGTATCAAATAAAGCCTTGGTTCCAAGGTTGAATCTACCACCCAGAGAAGGAGTAAGCTCTCTACCCCAGAGGTCAAGGGTCCAGAGCCCCAGGGAGACCATTTCCAGTCCACTTCTACCTGCTACCCCTTTGCAGGCCACCAGCCCAGGCACACCTTTGTCAGAGGACCCAGAGGATAAGTGGAGAAGGGTTCCGCACACCTCCCCTTCTCAGGGATTCAGCCTCGGAGGTCGCCTATGCTCAGCCAGCAGCAGCAGAAGGGGCTGAATGTGGTATCGGGATCAAGTCTGAGCTGAGAGCCTCAGCACACCCATCCCAGAGACTCCTAGGTGGCCCAGAGCGCACGGGCTGCTGGCAGCTGGGTTGGGCTGGCCAACACCACACTCCCTCCCCCTCCCGGCCCCTCCCTCCTACCCTACTGGCCCGGCCAGCGGCTCCCCACGGTGACTCTGGATTGCTGCAAGCCACTGGCTTTTTACCAAATTCGGAGCTGCAGTATTTTTTTTTTTCTTCACAGAATAATTTCAGCCCCCTTCAGCTTTCATGACAATCTTGTGTGACTGGGGCGAGTAGGCGGGCACATCCTTTTACATGCTAATACTGCCCCACCTCCTTTGAACCCTCCTCTAAGCGCCTGGTTTTCTTTTATTTTCATTTATTTATTTATTTATTTAAAATTTTACCTCCCCCAGATTCACCAGAGGGGGAAACCCGTCTTGGTTCTGTCCCTCCCCCCACGCATCATTCCCCAGGGAAGGGAGACCCCGAGACGCTTGATACTTGCCCTCGGCGTTGCTTCTACCCGGGCGCTGAGATGGCTGCGCTGGGCGCAGGGGGCAGCGATCGAAACGGCTGCCCGGTCTAGGCTGTCGCTCCACATGCCCGGCGAGCACTGTGTTCGCGTCCCCCAGCGAGCTGCCACTGCCGCAGCCCGAAAGGAATGTCCCCTGTTGTTAAGGACCCTGACTGTTTTACACCAATGATTTGCCACTGCAAAGTTGCTTGCACCAACAACACTTTGTCGTTGATGTTTGGATGCAAGGTAGGACGAGGTTCATGTCTTTTTAATGCATGCTGCCTCCTATGGGGGTGCGAACAATTCTTTTGTTATTTGTTTATGTGTCTGCCTATCGGGAGAGTGATAGAAGCTACGACTTGCTGTGCTCTCTCTGGGAGCCGGCTGGGTTTGGGGGCCTGGAGAGTACACTGATATTCTGGCATCCGATGTTGGGTTGATAACTCGGTCGTGACAGGACCGTGGTCTCTGATGTACAGTGACTCCAAGAGCAGATATGCTCGGAAAGGGGGCGCCTTAGGTTGCTCTCTGCTGGGGATCTCATTGTACATTTAGTTAGTGACTGGGCTCCTGGCCGCTCATCTGCGAGCTCCGGAACTCATCACAGGCTACCGCTGCCTGGAGCCCTGACCGCACCACCCGCGATCAGACAGGGTTAACTGGGGTGGTAGACGTACCTGAGATGAAATTGAACGTATCAATTTGCAGTTTGGCACTTTTTAAGCTGAGGAGCTTATTTTTATTTTAGACAGAAAAAAATGGAGCTAGGCTCATGTTGCCCCCAATTGTGTATTTTTCTCTGAGCTTATACAATCTACTGGAAATCAACACTCAGAAATTTTATCAGGAGGTGGCGCAGTTAGTGAAGTTTCTAGTGAATAACTGTCCCACCCCAGATTTTTGTAAAGGTGATTGATATTATGAAGGTAATGGGGTTTGAAGGTTTTTGAAGCAGGTTACCATTCATTGCTCATTGTCTGAAACTTTTTTTTAGTGAACTCGATAATGTACCCCTGAAAAAGATGCATAGAACTTGGCATTTGAGCGCTCAGAGCCCACGAATCGTATGAACACATGACCCCTTACTCCTAGGTACACACCTTCATTTATTTGCCTTGTGAAAAACTGGTTTGTATAAAACATTTTTGTTGCCACTATGTTGACTCTAAGGAGAAAGCATCATCTGAAATAACTAAAAATTCACACTTGTAGGTAAATAATCACACGATCTCTGTTGTACTGAAACACAACAGGAGTGAATGGATTGGACAGCTGACAAGCATATTAGGCAGTAAAGTTAATGAAACATACACATTCAACTTCATGGAGAATGCTCATAGGGAGTGTAGGTTTAATGAGAAACTTGGGAGTCAGGACTTACACTATAGCTATAGAATCCTCTCTCTTTTCTGAGCCTCATGTTTTGTTCTATAAATTGAGAGGTGTAGATGAGATGATCTGCCAGAGCTCTAACATTCTCCAGTGGTCTCTTTCATTAAATCATTTAATGGTGAAGTTACTGCCAGAGATTTAGGTATTTTACTCAGTATGATAGGCTGCACCTTCAAATCACTTTTCAAAAAATAGTGATTATACTAAAGAGTAAAGTAGCTAGACTCCTTTTGAAATCTGCAAAAAGGTCTTAAGAGTTGTTGAGGTTTGTGTATTCACCATGTCAGGAAGATGTATGTGAATGAACGTCACCAATAACTAACTTGTTAGCTCCTCTCCTCAGACGACCAGCCATCCTCCCTCCATGCTTCTGTCTATTCACTCTTCTTTTTGTATTTACAACAGCATCTTAGCAATGTCTACTGTTTAAAACCCATTCCCGTAACCTTGCAAGAAGTGCTTTGCAGTGCTAAATGACTATTAATATAAATGAATTATTTGTCAGGGGAAATTAAACACAAGTTGATAATCAAATAAGATGTTGGTAAATATGCATTCAACACTTAAAGCTCATTTCCAGAGGGATTTCTTTTATGTTGTTAAGTTTTCCCATGATTTCCAGATCACTGGAGGGAGGTGATCGACAAGTGCACTATTTTTTTTAAAGGCTGGTGAATTACATTAGTTGAACTTTCTTTTATGTTCTCTTCCTTTTGGTGTTCTGGTTTAACAAAGTCAGTTTGTGAGACAGAACCAAGTAAGTAGACTGAAACATCAAAATCATGGGTACTGGTAGACATTATTCTTTGGAAAATAAATCAGTCCTCTGAAAATAAAGTAACACTTTTAGAAGGTCTATCCCATTTCATTTTTCCAAGCATTTAAATAGGATAATTCCTGTATAATGAAATTGGTAATCATATTATAACTATACTGAATGGTTGGTTTATTATAGGCTGGTTAATGTAAGGCTCCCACCTTGGGATCTTAGATATAAAGAGAATAATAGAGCCTTTTATTCTAGCCTTTCTCTAGTGAAATTCTTCAACACTATCTGGCAGATGACAACAGAAAATAATTGTATGTCATATAGGCCTGGATTTCAAAACTATTTGTACCACTTAATAGATATATGATTTCTCTAAGGTTTAAGTTTCCTTATAGGTAGAATGTCCACAGTAAAATACCTATGGCATTACATATTATGATGCCAATGCAAGAAATAAAATTTAAATAAGTACATATGCATTCGTCAAATGATTAATACTTTTATGGCCTCAGTTATTTTCATAGCTCCATTAAGGGAGCCCATCACTTCTAGGAGAAACTTCTTTAAGTTTTAAGATAGTTATTTTTATAAATTATTTTTATTATGAGCTTGATCATTACTTCACTTAAAGTTATTTTTCTCTATGCTAAGTGTTTTCATAAAATGTAAAAATTTACATATTGGTAAACATTTGCAATACAAAGTGGATTTATGAAGATTAATAAAAACCTGATACCATTGTTCCATTCAGTCAGCAAATATTCATTGAGCAACCAATGAATGCTAGACACTGGAGATGTGGCAATACACAGCTCTTATCTGCCATGGTCTCAAAGTTAAATGATGATGTTGTAGATGACTATATTAATTATAATACTGACTTAAAGAAAAATATAAAATAAGTATTTTAGTTGAATCTTTGAGCAATGAAAGTGGAATTTAAATAATTATTGGAAAAAAACCTCATGAAGAGATAGCTGTGAATTTGGAGCCTCCAAAAATGTGTGCTTTCCAGCATTATCTAGTAAGTTTGAAACTAAAATTATTAGGATGGCTATTTATTTGTCCTAGAGGATATTTAGCATGGCAAAGTCTGAAGCCATGTTTGTGTGTAGGCCAGACTTTGTTAGTTTCCAAAAAAACCTTTTAAATTGTGTGTTCCTATTATTCCAAAACCTAATAATGGCTTGAAGGATGCTGAGTAACTTGAGTTTTCAAGGCAGAAATCCCAAATAATT
Source organism: Trachops cirrhosus (assembly GCA_028533065.1). Lineage (NCBI taxonomy): Eukaryota > Metazoa > Chordata > Mammalia > Chiroptera > Phyllostomidae > Trachops > Trachops cirrhosus. The sequence continues at coordinate 49,823,029 of CM052543.1, read as the reverse complement.
TTATTTTGTCACTTAGTAATCTCCAGCCCCCTCCCTCCCCCTGCTTTGCTGTATCCTGTCATTCAATTTAGTTAATGGACTGTAGACCTTATGACTATATATGTCAAGCGTCTTTCTATGCTAGGCTCTTTCCCAGGCACTGTGATAGGCATTAAAGATACAAATGTAAGTATGACACCATTCTTTTCCTTCAGGAATTACAAGTCCATTAAGGGAGATAATTCCACTTCCTTTTCTAAAATACAGAACACTCACAGTTCCTCCTTGACCTTAAAGTCTCATAGGGGAACAAGAGTTTGTTGTTCAAAACAGAATTTTCCCATTATATCAGTCCTCTTCCTTTCCCAGTCCATATGCCATTACCATAATATACTGGTTCAGGAAGGTACTTTCCACAGAGAAAGGGGCCTTCTGAAAGGCTTTACCCCTCTTGGTTATTTTTGTGTCATTATCTGAAGATAGACATCTGCTTTACTTTTCTTACTGTTTTCCCCACCTGCAAAAATTCAACCTCTGAATGTAATTCTGTGGCCAAGCCTATGTATTTTCCCTCTTTCTTTATCTTGCCCATGGCTGCATTACAAGGGTCAGCAGCCCCTATGAGTCCCTTTCCATTCACTCTCCCCTTTCTAGCCATCATTTCTGAGGCAAAACAAACAAAACATGGAATATTTGTTACTTTCACTAATATTCTAAGAGTTTTTTAAGTGTAATGTTCTCTATAATTATTCCTTTGCTCTTTTTTTAACTTAAAAGAAGATGCCATTGAAATATGGTTCATACCTTAGGGAACTTCTCCCCTGATCCCCCATAGTCATTTGTTAACATAACAACTCAACTGAATCAAATCATCAAGCTCCTAGGCCACATTAGGTACCTTTAGTAACCTGCTTGATGGATTAGGAGAAGGAACAGTTCTTGAAAATGCTGTAGAGTCCTGGAACCTGTTTGTTTGTTTGTTTGTTTTTTTGACCCATGGGGAATGTGTAGACATTGCATTAGCTGCCTCACCTCTCAATGGAAAGGAATGATCTGGTAGAAAGCAAACTTCCTCTCATCTATATGGTGATTCCCCAAACAAATAAGAGTGAGAATAAGAAAGAGGTAAAAATAGAAGAAAATAGAAAGAAAAGAGGAGGGGATTGAAAGGTGAAAGGGAAGGGGAAAAAGAATTTAGCTTGATTAAACATCTATAAAAGTTAGACATATTCTAGGTGCTTTATAAGTGTTATTTCTTTTCATCTCCATCCTATCAGGAAAACAGGGAAAGGTGGGGCACAGGGAAAGGAAGGATGATAGAAGGATGAAGAGATCTCAGGAAAGAGGAGGAAGAAGAAAGGGAAGTGGGCTGTGGAATTCCAACCTCCAGAGGGTGCGGTGCTTTCTGCTTTCGTATCTCCCAGTATCAATGCCTGTCAGCACCTCTCTGGTGGACAGTTCCCTGAAACCCTGTGGCATTATCAAGCCTCTCCCAGGTCTCCTTTTCTTGGTAGGAAGTCTCTATAGTGAAGTGATTTTGCTTGCTTATTTGTTTATTTATATGTAGCCAACTTTGTTATAAGAGTGCTGGTCCCAGAGGATTCACTTATTGATATATCACCATGTACGTTTTTGTCATTGATAGGACAGTTTTACTCTAAGAGAATATTTTTAATATTGCCAATGTTAGACTATTTTAGTGTGTTCTTTGTCTTTATTTTAAAGTAACACATACTCATTGAAATGTTTTAAAAAACATAAATCAAAAATAGAACACATTTTAGAAAATATTATTGTCCCAAAAGACTGGAGCTAAAAAACTGTCAATATTTTAGTGTATATTATCCTGGTACTGTTTTGTTATTGTTGGTCTACATATAATGTGTTTTTTAAGTATAGTTTTAATCACATGGAATTTACTTTTGAATGATTGCAGATTATATTGGGATTTGTGTATAAGTTTTAATTACTGTATAACATAACCATCCTTATTTTTGGATATGTAGATTTTTTACCCAAATTTTCTACTATCAAGAGTAAAATAAAATATATAACTTGGAGAATAAGTTTTTTTTGTATTTGGCATTATTTCCTCTGGATAGCCTAGAATAAATAGAATTACTAAGACATGTCTTTTAAATACTTTTAAACTGTTGATTATGAGTATTGCTACATTGATTTTAAAGATGCTTGTATAAATTTGCAGTGCCACAGATTACTTTATATGTCATAATACTCTTCAGCTTTAAATAGTTTTCTTCTACTTTATGGATTTATAAATAGCAGCTAATTAGTTTGTTTTTCTGTGAATAAGGTTAAGATTTTGTTAGGCTTTAATAGGAGTTCCATGACTATATTGGTGTGTCCAAGTTTAAAAATATCTAATATTTTTTAAAAATCCAGTTGTTCATGTTCAACATGGGTGCTTTAAGGTAACAGCTGTGTACATTGTCAAGACATAAGTCCTGTCCCAACACATACACATTAACCTGCTTCCATATGCCAGATACTGTTCTACATGCGCTACAAAAGTTAACTCACTTAATTATCACAATAACCTTTAGAGCTGGGTATAATACTTACCTCCATCTTAGAGATAGGGCATATAGAGTTTAAGTAACTTACCTAAAGGCATACAGCTTTTAGGTAGCAAAGCCAAAAATGGAGCCCAAGCAGTTTATATCTAGAGCCTACACTCATTTCCAGAATTAACTATAGGGCTCTTTCAAACAGCAACTTCCTATGAGTGCCTTTAAGTTAGGAATTATTTTGCAAAAAATTAATTTTACATATCTTTCTGGGAATAAACACAAATTTGAATGTAGGGCACTCCTGTCAATGGACTCAGCCTTATTGTAAATAATTTTTAAGGGGAGTTCAATCTAATACATCCTTTTCTATAATATTAATTTACTTATTTACCAAATAAGATTATTAAACAATATAGAGAGGAGGTGACTTTCTAAAAGCACACAGCAAATCACAGAGCCATAGCTAGAACCAGATCTCCTAATTTCTAACACAGTGTTATTTTTCTATGCCATGATGTCTAACTATGAAGTAGAAGTTAAAAATCAAGGTGAGAGAAGAGAAACTAACAAGATTTATCTGCAAAAAGCAGGAAAAATAACACCTTGATTACAGCACTGTTGTAAGAATTAAGTGATACAACACATATGAAAACACTTAGCACAATGCCTGGAATGTGGTAAATATTCAGTACATATTTTTGTCTTCCATTTTATTAAAGCCACTCTGCAAACTGGTGACAAGGTGGAGATTATGGATAGTCAACTGAACACTGTTCTTCTGTCAGCAGAATGAAATGCATCCATCAGTAAATGAGATGTACTTTAGCCCACTAAAACATTATTAAAATGCTTTTATGCAACAAAAAGCAGAATCTAAAAGTTTACATAATTCACATGCACACAAAAATCCTAGATTAAATCTGACCCAGAAAGAGAAAATGAAAAATGAGCTAATGAGTGAAACAAGTGCTGAGTGTCTCAAAGAAGCAGGTTGCATAGGGCTTGTGTCCCATTTGACAAAGTACACTTGCCAGTTCAAGGTCCTTTTCACATTTTACTTTTAATAGTAAAAAAAAAAAAAAAATCAGGGGAAGAGTGAAGAGCCTAAATATCAAAAGATAAGGAGGGTTAAAGTTGTACAGTCCCTAAAGCATGTTCACAAGAAGGAATGTTGAGTCACAGATGCCAGGATCATGAAGAACCTCAGACTTATATTTGTCATGAAACCTTTTGCCTTCTACCCATGAATGTCCAGGTAAAGTTCCAAAGTTCATATGATAAAATATCCCAAATTCCTTCTCAATTAAACTACCTTTGCATGCCCATCACATCCAATACTTAATGCTTAAATCTTAATTACAATATTCACTTGTAAATTTGCTTACTGATTCTATTTGTTCACCTAAACTGTGAGCTCCTTAGGGTCAGGGCAATATCACATTCATTTAATACAGTGCCTAAAAGACTGAGTAAATAGACTTGTGTCTGTTCCATAAAAGGCAATCAATAAATATTTGTTAAATGAATAAATGAATTATATAGGTGCTTATAAATGTTTGCTGAATGAATTACTGAAAAAATAAATAGTGTGTATTTTGTTATAGCTTATTTGTCATTTTCCTTTAGTGGTTTGCCTCAGAGTTTCTTGTGTTGTCAAACCTCCTAGAGCTAAAACAGACTGTGCATTACTCAATGTTTTACCTTGGTATGATAGTCAATTTTATGTATGAACTTGATTGGGTTAGGAGGTGACCAGGCACTTGGCTAAATGTTATCTTGGGTGCTGTGAGGGTGTTTCTGGATGAGATTAACATTTGAATCTTTAGACTTAGTGAAGCCAACTGCTCTCCTTAAAGTGGGCGGGCCTCATCTAATCAGTTAAGACATAAATAGAACAATATGAGTAAGAAGGACTCTTGCCTGACTGTTTTGACCTGGGATATTAATTTTTTCTGGTCTTACATCTTAAACTGAAACATCAACCCTTCTTAGGACTTGGGCTTGCTGGTCTTCACAATGGAATTTATGGTGTCAGCTCTCCCGGTTCTCAGGCTTTCAGACAGGTACTAAAACTACATGTAGGCTCTCCAAGGTCTCCAGCTTGTTAACTACAGATTTTGGATTTCTTAGCCTCCATAAGTGCATAAGCCAAATCCTCACAATAAATCTCTTTGTCTCTCTGGAGAACCCTGACTAATATATTTGATACCTACTAGAGTAATATGCCTAGACATGTCATCACTAGTAGATTATCCTTTTCTAGTAAGTTATAGAGGAACTAATAGATTAGAAATACAATTGAATCTTCATGCCATGGATATCTTGTTGCAGAGTATTGTAGACTGTTTTCTCTAGGAGGTCATGAATTTATTTAATTATAAATCATAGATTATAATTCAATGCTACTTTAATGACTTTTCAATTTATTTATATATAGAGATATATATGAATGTTCTTGCTACTTTAATGACTTTTCCATTTATATATATGTATATATATATATGAATGTTCTTGTCAGCCTTATGAACACAGAGTACATTGAAGTGATGATAAAGTATTCAATAATAACTTTTCCTATGAACATTTAAATGATTAAGTGAAATTGAATAAGCATATGGCCCTAAATTATGGCTTCTGGGAACCTCATAATTAATGTAGTATTTTTTTAAACATCATGTGTATGTGTGGAATTTCTGAAATAAATCATATTATTTGTGATGGTATCCCATTCCATTATCTTTATTAAATTTTTGTCAAATTTCTGAGGTATTTTAAATCATTTTATTTGATGAGTGAGCACACTAAAAACAGTCATAACCTGTAAAATATTGGTCCAATGCATTCTAACTTTTTTAACATTCACATTATAGTTAAATGACCCAAGGATTAATATCAGTGCATTGTATCTCAAATAATAATAGCATTAAATAATGATTAAAGATATTACTTCTATAAGATCTCAGATAACATGGTTGCTACTACCAGGTTAGTTGGCTTGTTATCTAAAATTAGGAGACTGACTTCTTTCCCTTGGATCCCTGTGCATTTGGCAAACATCTCCATTTGGGAAATGATAGTATACTGAAAGAATCCCAAGGGAGGGACTACATCTGATTGTGTTTGAGTTACCATGAAGTGCCTGCCTACAATAAGGTATAGTCCCTTTCTTGGGATTCTTTCAGTTTTGCTAATGTGCCAGCACCAAGAAATACATGTGGAAAAAAAAACAGCAACCAGGCAAACAGGGCAGGTTAGGCTAACTCTTATTGAGTGTTCACCATGCACAAGGTTCTAAGGACTTTATATGCATGAACTTACACACTATCTAAAATAGCTCCATGAAGAGAACCATTAATTTCTATGTGATACCTTCTCTTCATATGTACAACTAATATCAAGTGAAGTGAGGATACTCAAAATAGTTCATATTTTGAAAGTAGTCTCAATAGATTGGAAATCCCTGCTACAGTCAATGAAAGGACAAAGGAATTAATGATTGCTGTAAGTGTAGTTAGAGAAGGCTTCATGGAGATAACTGAAATTAACCTGGTCTTTTCATAGGTCAGAAAGGGGTTTGGTTTTGGACTCAAGCCTACTATTGATATCTGTGATCCACTGCTTCTTTGCCAGTGTTGAAAGAACATGGTATCAGAAAATAGTGGCAGTACATTGAAGGTACACCTTTGTGTTGGATGGAAGAAGGAAAAAAGGAAAGGGGAAGGCAGAGGGGGAGAAAGTATGAGATTATACCTTATCATACCATCTGGATGGAGCAGACAGATATCCCTGGTGAGTCATAATCCTCAATGTAATCTTGGGTAGGCAGACACAGGAGCAGGAAGTAGATTCTGAGGGTAGAGGTTGCTATTAGAAGGTGTTATGTGGCTGGGTCATTGCTCTGGAATATTGGGGAAACTCTCTTTTCTGAGTTTCTATTTCCTCACTTGTACGATGGAGGTAGATTTAGTTGGTTTGTTATACTAACCAAATAAGAAAATAATACCGCATGGCGTGTAGTAGATATTAAATAGATATTAGTAGTTTTCTCCCTCTCACTCACTCAGATACAGTCCATTCCTATTTCACTTTTATTTGTGTTAGCATAGTATAAAATAGCATAGAAGGAGGCTTTTTCACTTTTACATGTAAGATTCAGGAGTGGGAAAAAAGTTTACTCTGTGAACCAGATCAGTTATTAGCTATATTCAACCTATCTTTACTGAATATTCAGTGTGCCATCATTTTGCTAGGAAGATCTTTTTTTATAATTCCTAGCAGATTATTAATATATCCCATTTTCTCTTATTTGAAGTAATGCTGGCATAACACTCCCACCAAGATTTTATCTCAGAAAATCTGAGAAAATGCTCCCAACCCCCTGCCAAAATGCCATCCTTTGAGCACAGATTCAGTAATATGTATGCTGTTACAGGAGATACTCATTCCTGAAGGTTTTAAATAGATAAACCTTTTCTTAACATGTGCTGCCTTAGAAAAGTTTGTTTTACATATCAGAAAAAATCTTGTTTTCTTTATTTAAAATACCTACCATATGATTTCACTCTATGTGGAATCTAAAGAACAAACAGAACTAACAAGGAAAATGGAGACAAACTCACACGTGGAGAGCAGGCTGACACTGGGGGCAAGGGTAGTTAAGGGGTTGAGCAAAAATGAAAAAGGACTCTTGGACATGGATAACAGTGTCGTGATTACTGGGGGGAGGGGTTACAAGGGGACTAAATGGTAATGGGAAAAAATACAATAAAGATTAAATTGAAAAAAAAAGACCAAATCACCATCAGAAGGAAATGCTCCTTGGTATTCTGCAGCCTCCCTAATTCCCAAATAAAACTTTCTTGAGTTCTTTAAAATGAAAACATTTTCTCTCTGTGCTTGAGCCTTGTGCACTGCCTTTTGCTGGAGCTATTTCTCCAGCAAATTGCTATGATTCGTCTCTCAACCCAGAGGGAAGAAAAAGGTTTTATAATGAAAATGCTGACAGGTTCTTATCTACAGAAGTATTAGTAGGGATGCTATGATCTCATTTATTGTTGAAACCAGATGCCTGTTTTGGCTGAAGAGAGATCAGGCATGGTCCAGAGCTCTGGGGTGTTGAATTTTATCTTGAAAAGTTTGCAAAGAAAAAAAATAACTGTAGGGAAATAGGAAACCAGACTGTGCAAACTGCACCGTTGTTCTTCTGGTAAACATTGAATTTCGATGAGGTTCTCAAATGAAGGTAGTTCCAGGGTTTAAGAGGCTGGAAATGGGATTGTGTGTTAGCTTGCTGCATGCAGGGCTTATCTCTTTGTAAAGTTTTGATCTGACTATTTAGAAAAAAAGAATTTTTAATATTGATCTCACTCATATTTTAAAGTAATGGTCATCATTATCACATGGAAGACATTTTGAAGTTAGTTATCTTTTTGTCCCTTAACACAACAGCTTTATGAAGTAGGTATTTTATAAATGAGTAAAACTAAAGCAGGTTGAGTTTAAAATTCTATTTACTAGAGATATGCAAGTATCAGGCCGAAGACTCTTTTTCCATGGTATTATTGAGTGATCAAATAACTAGACGGGGCTAGACCGGATGTTTTTAAAGTCTCTTTCATATTGATATTTTCTAAATGACAGTATCCCTTGCCCAAAGTTACAGAACATGTAGTAGTGGGACTAGGGTTTAAGCTCAGGGTTCTGACGCTAAGTCCTGGGGAAGTCTCTCTTCTCCTTCCAAATGAGTATATGTTACCCATATTGACTCTTGAAGGACTGAGGGAGCACAGTGTAGGGGGTCATCAAATGTATATCAAATCAAATAAACATGCACCTGTCCAATGAAACCATGAACATTTCAGACAGTAAAGGCAGAAGTTGAGCTGAATAACTTTGAGTTATTGGTCTCATCTTTCCTGTGCTTTCTAACCTCTTACAGGTAGCTCCTAGCCTAGAATACAATGTTTTCTGTGTCCCTAATAGCAAAGAGTGCATGTATAATGGGCCAGATGAAGGCACTGTTGGCTTTCTCTGTCATTCTTTTATATCCCACTTTAGGCATCCAGGACTAGGGTGTAACCTTCTTACTTTCTGTCAAATCAGTTTTATGTACAGCTTCATTAACAGTTATTCATACATTCAGCATTAGGCCAAGAAACTCCATAAAGTTTTTTTATATGTTGAAGCCCTTCTACTTCTACCCCAAGGATTTGTGGTCCCAAATATATCTTTGAAAAGTGAAAATCTTCATCTCTTTGTACAGATGGTCTAAGTGTAGGATTTCTGAGCTCTAGGAAAGCAGGGAAAATTTGGTTTAAACTTGATTTTACATGAACCAGCTTTTTACTAACAAAAGGAAAATTTAGATGTTTGCTTATGTAATTATATTTGTAGGCCTAGCAAATTTTGGATGTTGTCAGGCCACTTGCATATTTTTTGCTCCATTCATATGTGTTCATGAAGGTAATTCCCAAAATTTCTGATTAAAGAGGGCAACTCAAAATGTATTATCTTACCCTAGTATAACTAGGTATTGTGCAATTTTGGATGAACTTTTGGCATTGGCATATGTCTTCTCTATATACATATTTAGAGAAGAGATGCAAATGGCAAACCTTGGATTTCTTTTGCAGTTATTGGTTAATTTGTGCCTTTTACATTTAATTGATGATATTTTATTTCACTTAATTTCTTTTTGAAACAGTTTAGGAAACCTGTGTGGCAACTTCAACTTAAATTGAAATTGAATTTAAATGCAATTATGAACACATTGAGAGACACTGGTTGAAAGAAAATGAAAGGACTAAAAAAAGAACATATATGCATGACCTGTGGACATGAACAATGGTGTGGGGATTGACTGTGGGGATGGGTAGGGGGTGGGTGGGGGAAATGGGGTTAAGGGGAAAAATCGGGACAACTGTAGTAGCATAAACAATAATAAATAAATATATAAATAAATAAAAGATAATGAGTAAACTTGTATAGGTTTACAAAGGTTCAGCTTTCTTTCTTCCTTTTTTATTTATTTATTTTAACATTTTTTGATTGTTGTTCAAGTACAGTTGTCTCCGTTTTTCCCTCACCACTCCCCCCACCCCAGCCATCCCCACTTCCCACCCTTGATCCTACCCCACTTTGGTTTTGTCCATGTGTTCTTTATACATGTTGCTGAAAACTAGGTACATATCAAGATTACCTCCTATCTAGAAAAACAGATTTGCCAAAATAAATTTTCTCAGTTCCGGAGTATTAATGTTAAGGACCCAGTGTGCTTCGTGGGTAGCAGTAGTTTTGAAGATCCTTTATTACTTATCACAGACTCAGTTCCACATTAATATAAGTCCACATTAAGTTGTAATGGACCTATCGAGGTGTCCCAGTATGCCATTTAGAAAATATTAATGAGGTGGTTCACATGGTGTGGCTACAGTTGCTCACTTTTAAAGGAATAACCCTGATGTATTGGGCAGTTTGAGGTCCTTGCCTTGCATAGAGCCTGTTTGTTCAGAGCCTTTAAGATTCTCTCTGTGTAACTGCTCTTGGCAATGAATCATCTAGCACCTCGTCTTGTTATTTAATGATTGCACATAAACATTCTACTTGTGTGCCCAGCAAGAATATTATTAGTTTACTTAGCAAATAAATTGAGTATGTATTCTATTCTACACATGCCTAGTGCCTTAAAATGGTTTGGGCTCTTTCCAAGGAGAAAACAAATTAATGAAATTTTAATGGTATGGCTAGCCCTTTCAGGACTCAGTTTGTGTCATCTCTTCATATAAGAAACTCGTGGGGCCACCACATCACCCCTCTGCTCCCTCAGAGTTGCGGACTTCTTTCTGCCTTAATAACCTGAACTGTCACAACGCTGTAAATACCACAAGGTGTCAAGGGTCTTGGACTTAACATCTTGAACATTTAGCCCCTAGGGTAGTGCTTACAATATACTAAATGTGCAATATATGTTTGTTGAATGAATGGCTTATGTAATTTTTACGTTTAATTATTTAGGGAAGTGAGACCTACTATTAATTTTAAAGAGGAAGAACCTGGCCTAGTTTTGTTAAAGCTCCTCTTGCCTCTCACATAGTGACACCCATCATACTTTATTTTTAGCTGCATACATTTTTATTGACCTCAGCTTTACGAGAGGAAAAAGAAAAATGAGGTATTCGATAAATACATGCTGAATGATGAAAGAAGTGAATTCCTCAGCATTCAACACTGGCATGTAGAAGCTGGTTAAGTAATGGATGGGTAAATGAATGACTCTCAGAATAAGATCCCATGGTAACCTATATTTGGTGAGTTACCATCTTAAAGCAATTTATAGTTTTCTAGCCACTGGAAGGGATTTGCTTTGCTTTTATTCCTTATAAGCTGACACCAGTTTCATCTCTTTGACAGCCTCTGAATCCAGGCATTGTCCAGTATCTTGAACAGGGTTGAAAGATTTATAGTAGTACTGTTAAGAGTTGGTCAAGCACTTTGTAGGACGAGGCCTGGCTTCAGTGATGCTGTGGGACTGGCAGCCGTGGTGCTCTGAAGAAGGAGATCCTGGAAATTTCCCCTCTGCGTGGAGTTCTTCTCAGAACCACCACTTTCTATGTCTTGACTAAACTGGAATCATCAATCCCTATGTAACTCCTTTGGAATTAAGTCCAGTTCAAACTAGTTTATTTTCCTTTTGTTAGCTAAAGTACTTTGAATATGACATTCCCTTTAAGAAATTGTTCTGGTTAACTAGGCAGAACTGCTAAAGATGGTTGCTAAGAGCAACCAGCTAAGAAGTTCTTAAATTAACTAACAAGCCACCTCAAACATTTCTAGAAATGACTGTGTGCACATGTGCATATTCACATGCCTAAATGACAAATGTATATGTAGATGAATAAGCTAGTCATTACCTAGAAATTCAGATGAAGCAGGGCTTCTGTGCAGAAGTACCAGTCAAGAAGAGAAAATGACAGTCTTTTGTGAATGTAAAAAGAAAAGAATGAATCAATTGGAAAGGGCTCGGTCAGTAGTGGTTAAGTCATTTGAATATCAAAGTGCTCCATATTTAAAAATTATTACAGTGGCATGAATTCTAGAAGACATTTAGAAAATCTAGCTTGTGTATTGTGTATTGGCCAGGGCTCTCTCTATTACTTTATTTCTGCTGCCCAGCCCAATGCTCAGCACACAGTAGGTGCTTGTTAATGATTTCTATATAAATGAAGGAATTATTGTCTAGATAATAGAACCATTGTATCAAGAGGAGTTGGAGAGAAATAAATAATATTTCATGGGTTTATGGAAAAATGGGCTAAGCTTGTTTAAAAACCCAGGTCTAATTTTAAAAACTATAGTCTACAGTGAAATGTTGTTTCTCCTTTTAATTACTTGGCAGAACAAGTCCAGACACCACATGGCTTAAGACCTGGCACCTGTGAGGACAGTGTACCACAGAGGTAGAGATGTGAATTTGTAAATTTGAAAGATCTGGATTGAAAACTCAGCTCCTATCATTTATTAGTAGTAAGGAAAGGGGTGCCATACCTAAAATTTCTGAAGACTAGTCTTCAAGTGCAAAATGGAAATACTAATGGCTTATAAAAATACATATTATAAGAATTAAATGAGATTATAAGTTAAATATATAAGTACTTAATATGGTATATGCTGAGAATATTGACTGCTATTATTACTGTTATTTAAGTGAAGAAGAAAATAAGGTGGTAATATGCTCTCCTGGGGAATAGATTCTACATACATACACACATACACACACATGACCTTGCATAACTGAATACATGCAACATTATTTCTTTAATCTGTTTTATAAGCTTATGAGTGACTAAAAAATATAACCCAGGAGTTCTTATAAATCTTCCTAGATCAAAAGCTATTTTTTTCAGTTTCTTACTTAATATTGTCACTGAGAATATCACTGAAGTTGAAAGACTTGGCTAATTTGCTTATGTTACTTATCATCATGAATATGCCTAAAACAGTTTTTCTCTAACCCCAGCTCTTGAGACCCAACTATCCAATTACATGTTAATGTTTATACAAAAGCATAATTTAGGGTGGGATGCCTTGTGAATTGAACTTTTTTTGCTTATCTCAGAGAAGAACGTCTGTGGAGAACGTCTTGCCCCTTGCAGATACGCAGGGTAGATATTTGCTTCCTTCATTTGCTGAGCCACTTGCTTCGGCACCCATGGCCTATCTGGATGGAAATCCCATCTCCAATTTCTTGTGGTTTTGTTCAGATCTACTATAATGGAAGAAAGGTCTTTGACTTAGAACAAGTCAGGATGTCAGGGTTTTCTTGAGAGAAATTGGGCAAACCCTACTACAGTGCACACAATTGAAACCATGATTCACGTGAACTGTGGCACTTTACAGTCTTTCTTGTAATGATGGTGCATTCATTTTTAAAAAGAAGATGACTCAGTTCATCTAAGCATAGGGACATCTCATCCCTCTGGCATAATAAAGAAATTGTAGGTTCTGCTTAAGTACTTTTTCTTCAAATAAAATGAGCCCCATTCAGTGTGAAAAAACATTTTTATTTTTAAGCTTTTTTGGTGAAACTCTAAAAGTTTTGTGTAGACATTGCTGCTTCAATGATACTTTGAGAACCAAATGAAAATCATCATGAAAGCTCTTTGTGGGAAAATTATCTAAATAAATCATTATTTATTCATGTTCCATTTAATGCATATGTCTCTATTTTCATGTGTCAGATGTTGTGTGAGGCTCTGAGAAGGCAATGATGAAGATGATAAAGATGGTTTTTACTTTGTCAAGTTTACAGCCAGATGACTAAACAAATATGTCTACAATAACAGTTAAAAAGAAGGAAAATGCATGAAAGGAAGTTATACTATGACTAATTTAAACTGGAAGGTCATGGAAGTTTTCACTGAGGAGGAAATAATATTTAGGGAGGATGAATTAGAATTAACACAAGTCAAGATGAATGGCTGTGGGTGGTAGAGTTGGGGCTGCTGTGAAGCAGTGGAAAAGGAAATATTTGAGGGGATAATCAAGGCTTAGCGACAGTAAGAGAAGGGAGACCTAGAGAAAAGTCAAAGGACATGTCAACATTTAAGCCTGGAGTTGCTGATGATGATGTTAATATCAATAGAACTGGGGAAATTAGTGAGTGAGTGAGGGGAACTGGATTTTATTTGCATTATACATTAAGTTTGGGATGACAGTGAACCATTCATGTGGTTAATTTCAACTGTTACCCAACAGTTGAAATACAGTACTGATGAAGTGAGGGTCAAGTTGCAACCACAGATTTGAGCATTGACCATTGTTAATGCTGTGAGAACTTTGAGCATTCAAAGAGAACTAGAAAGTTGAAAAAATTTCCTACTGTGAGAGGTGGAGAGTAAAAGAAGTTTAGTAAAGATGAGTAAGAGATTCTCAATACTGCAGCAATAAATTAAGGAGAAGAATCCCAAGAATAGGAGAGCTGATGTTACTGATGATTTATTTTTTCATTTAATCAACAAATAGAATACATATCAAATACTATCTTCCTGGTTTATGCTAGGCATGTGGGGCATCAAGATGAACAAAGCAGACATATGGCCTAAAAGAGGGGAGTCATTATGGAGAAAAAATGGGATTGTATAATTCTACTGGAGCCAATAAATTGAAAGCTAAAATGTGTGTTGTTTAGGGGAGAGGATAAGAGAAGCACAGAGGCCACAGCTGTGTGTTATTTCAGCAATTCCTTAGAAAAGAAGGGAGAAAAATAGGGTGTGGTATGCATGGATATGTAAGTGAAGGAGAAGACAATGAAGACACTGCAAGTGGAAAGGAAACCATCCAATATTAGGAACTGAAAGCCTCCGATATCAGAGCCAACTTTGCTATGAATACCTCCCTTCTATTTTCTGGGCTTCAGTTTGCTTATCATAAAAAGGGAGAGCAAGTAGGGGTGATCCAAAGATTTTTAAAATTCCTACCAGTTCTAACATTCTGTAAGTCCAAGAGAGTAGAGTATTGACTAAGAAGAGGTGGTCAAGTGTGAGAATGAGAGCACATGAGCTAACATGAGATAATAGTGATAATAATAATAATAATAACAACTATAATGGCTATTTTGAGCAAGGTACTATGCTAGACACATTTTTTGCAATAACTTTTGGAAACAAATGCCATAATCCTCATGTTAAAAAATAGAAGCCTAACATTATGGAAATTAAATGACTTGATCAAAGTTACCAGCCAATAAGTGGAAGAACTGAGATTCAAATCAGGCAGATGTAAAAATGAGAGAAGATAGAGTCTTCTCTCCTCCTGGAACTTTGCATCTTTTAGGAAACAGAAAATGCTATGTTGAGAATAAGAGCAGGGGTTTGGGGATAGGGGCCTGTGAAGAGTGGAAAAGGTCTAGGCCAACTATAATTTGGAGTGGATCCAAGAGGAAGGCAAGACAGCTTCACCCAAGTGGCCATGCCTAGGTTTGCGGTGTTCACCCAGCCCTGTGACTAGTCTCGTGTACTGCATTATGTTCTACAGCTTAAGAGCCAGAATGGAGAAGCAGGGATTGGAGCCCACCCAGGATCAGGACTGACACATATGTCTCGGCGGAAATTTAAGTGGGAGACTAGGCAGTGGTGGCAGGCTGGGCTGCTGTGGCTGGCTGTAGGCTCCAGGCTGGGCAGGTAGTCAGGGTTGACAGTGTGGGTACCTCTGCTTTTTCTCGCTGGAGTTAGCCAGTGTGTCTTCTATAATAATTAACAACGCAGACAAAGGGAGGAGGTCTTGGAATAAAGCAGACCAAAATTCAAATCCAGATAGCATCCCTACTCACCAAGTGTTCTTGAATAAGACATCAACCCTCTCAGTCTCTGTTTTATCCTTGCAATGAGGAGCTATTAATGCCAGTCTTGCAGGTTGCTACAAATATTATCTGAGACTCTATTTATGTGGCTTATGAGTAATGTTACTATGCGCCATGTTGTGGTTGGTGCTATGTTTGAATGAGATCTGATTTTGTGAAAATCTTTATTCTGATATTTCAATTAGACATATTTGATCAGTTTTTCTCACAGAATAACTGAATTTTCTCACTTCAAAATCTCATCTTATAAAAAGAATTCCCAAAATATCTCAGTATGAATTAATTTTTATATAATGTTCATGATAATGATGACAAGTTTTTGTTGCCGTGTTTGCTTTTTTTGCTCTTAGCATTCATTTATGTATTCCAAGATTGGCTTCACTGGATACTCCTATGTTATTTCAGTGTATTTCAGATTATCTTTAGTAATTATTTTACTCAGTGAGCTGTAATGAATAGGATGAATATCATTAGCTTACATTATACAAGATCATCACATGTTAAATGACATAATAATTAATTTTGAAGAAGAATAATGCCTTTAATAAACATTTTGAGGTTTTACCAACTTCAACTTCTTGCTGGGTTAGGAATCAATTTTAATTAATAGCTAAGAAAGTAAATGAAGAAAAGTAACATCTATCATATACCTAGTATATATTATATGCCTAATATATCTATAAGAAGCTGTTCCAAGGGTTACACATACTTTATATATATTTCATATTCCAAATAAACATATTAGATAGGCTTTGTCCCATTTGAAAGATGAGGAAATAGCTTCAGATTAGTGAATCTCCTCACATCATAGTGCTAGGAATTATACAGCTTACATTTGACCCAAAGTTGAGACTCAAGTTCATGTACTTTTCCTAATATAGCCCATTCACCATCATGAGTGCATAAGACTTGCTTTTTTGAATTCTGGAAGCCATTCTGTATGCAGTCCCTTTTCCAATTACATCAAAACAAAAGTGGGTAAAAGGGAGGAGCTGTTGTTTTTGCTGTTGTTTTTCCTACAGTCCATGTGGAGGCTCTTAGTCAGAGAGGTCCAGATTTCTATTTTAGGAAATTCTGTCTGGTTAGAGTATGAAGAAGGGAGAACTTTATATGCAAGAACTTAGAACTCTTTGGAACCCTTTAGAACTAAAGAACCCTTTAGAACTCTATATGCAAGACAAAAATGAAGGTAAAGAGATAGTAGCCAGCTCATTAAGAGAACAAGGAGAAGGAAGACAGTTGGGGTAGAAGAGGTGAAAATCAAAAGTTTTTATAACATCTTTTTTGTACTAGACTCTAAGCTAAACACTAGAACTTTAGGTTAGGTCCAGATCAGGTGGAATTCTTTCAGAGTGTTTGCATTAGAAGGATTCTAACAATCATGCCTTATTTTGCTTGACACTAGGATTAATCACTGCTCAATCTTATCTAAGGACTTCCAATGACAAAAAGCTCTTTTCCTTACCAGACAGCTTGTCTTGTTCTTGGGCAGGTCTGATCATTAGACATGGCTTCCTTAGATTAATAGTAATTAGATTAAAGCCACCATATTTCCCCCCTCTCCCTCCCCATGCACCTGGCATTTTATAAACATTATTTCTAAGCCTTATATGGCCTTTAAAACTAAGTATGTCCCCACATGATAAACATTAAGAGAGATTTAGGGACATGTCCAAGCCCTGATAGCTGATAATAACAAAACTCAGGTCTCTTTGGCTGTTCTTTGCAACAAACTGCCTGCCTACAACTTCAACCCACTGATACTTTTCTAAGAAGAAATCTAAGGTATAGATGAGTTTTGCAAGTACATGAGGTTTCTGAATGCTGAGTAGTGAGATAAGAAAGGGAAGGGGAAAAGCAGTGGGCACAGAGAGTGGTAGCAAGTTAGTGGGCATTGTAGTGGCCCCTGAGTATGGGATTTTGTCTGTAAGAAGACTGTAAATCCTGAGTTATAAAAATAACAATGTAGCAAAGATTGATGACAATTCCATACTATGAATATGAGGAGGTGAAATTTTATTTTTAATGTTTGAATAACAAGGTATTTTTGGAACTATCTAAAATGTCCTAAAGGAATTCAACACTGATGAATTATGACAGAACAAAAAACATATGGTATTTTCTGTTGATGTTTAGAAATGAACTGTGTCCTCATTTTTAAAGAAATATGACATTTAAAAGTATTCTTGTTTATGTCATTAATTCTAGATATCCTACTGATTACTTTAGAAGGACATTACTTTAGAAGGACATTATTTTAGAAGGATATACTGTATTTTTGGACCATAAGATGCACCTAGGTTTTAGAGGGAAATAGGAAAAAAATTTTGGTAAGCAAAAAATGTGGTAAAATATTTATTAACATAAATAACATAATATTTTACCAATGTAAATGTAAAGCTACATTCAGACTATAAGACGTATTCCTCCCAAATTTGGGGGAGTGCATCTTATAATCCGAAAATGTGGTATGTTGATATATATGCTATAAAGAACAATTATATATGCTATAAACTTAGATAGCCTGTAAATACCCATGACATATGAGAAAGTTGACTCTAAAATAAAATTGGACTGTCTTTTACAAATGCTTATAATTTTTAAAAACTCTATTAATCTATTGTGTTTTGTCCTCTAAATGACCAAGGTTTAAATCTTTGCTTTGTCACTAATTCTTGTGTGGCCTGCAATGAATATTTTAATCTCTTCATGCCTTAGTTTTTTATTTGTGAGCTCACTTTAAAATCTACTGTATTGTGTTGCTATGATGCATACAGCCTGACATCAGAAACAGAGAAAGGGAGTCTATTTTGTATATCAAAGGATAACATGAGTTTAAAAGTTTGGACTAGATGACTATATCTTGCTATTTGGCTTTCTACCTTCATAATACCTTTGTATCATCTATTTAGTGAGTTACAAGAAAAGGCTGTGTTCAAGCACTACTGTTTATTTTTTATAAAGCAGATTGAATCCCCTGATACATTTAGAGTGATCAAGAATTGGAAAACAAATATTTGTTGTACTTATGGACCATTCTAGGTCTATCTAGCTGTAACATATTCAGTGTGTACTTAATTAATTTACACTTTAAATTATCATAATAATACTTTAACAAGGAAAACTGGAAAATATGTGACAATGACATACATTTCTGAGCAGAATAATTTGAGTTTACATATTCACTCTTCTTCAGAAATTACTTTGGATAGATAAATCTTCTAAACCTTGGTTTATTTATCATTAAAGTGGAGGTAATAGTAGTCCCAACGCATGGAACTGTTGTAGTGATTAAATCATATAACACAAGGAAATCATCTGGCGCACTGCATGGATTGACATGTAAGCATTAGCGATGTATTATCTTTCAAATCTATTTAATTGAACTAGAAAGGCTATACAAAGACAATTGTATTGTGTTTTTTCTAACAAATTGGTTCTCTAAAAAGTCAATATCATTGCCTGATTGTGTTTTAGACATCTAATTAATTATAATCTAATTTGATTAAAACCAATTTCCCCTGTTTTGTATTCAAAAAGTACGTATACATAGAAGAGATTGGGATACCAATGAGGCCAGGAATGAAGAGGCTTATTCCATAAGATGTTGGCTTGTCATGTTAGATTCTTCGTGATTATATTGCCTCTGGGAACAATCATCTTGTTCCATTCTAGCAATGGTCCCTTATGTTTTTTGAAACAAAACTTATTAACTGGCTAGCTTTCCTATATCTTTCCTGCAGTTCCTGTGATGCATTTGTTTGCCTTATGAACACAGGCAGGGCAACAATAATTTATATCTTTCCCTTTGTCCAAGTTAAAACTTTGGAAACTATCCTCAACTTCTATATCTCTTACCTCCAAAATCTACTCAGGTGTATAGTTTCACTGATTTGCTTTCCTTAATATTTTGAATCCTTCTTCCCTCTCATTTATCTACATTGACACTGACCCAGTTTAGACTCTCACCTCCTCTTACCTGAACTGGATTTACCTTTTGACTGAGCCCTGTCTCAATTCTCATCTCCCTTCTTCATACTCTAACCAGACAGAATTTCCTAAAATAGAAATCTGGACCTCTCTGACTAAGAGCCTCCACATGGACTGTAGGAAAAACAACAGCAACAACAACCACAACAACTCTGAAGTTCTTGGTAATGAGCTCCAGGTCTTTATAGCCTGGCTCCTGCCTCTCCATCTTAGAAGTTAAGAACTCAGGCTCTAGAGTTAACAGACTTGCTCATAAATCATAGCTGTGTTATATATTTAGGCAAGTTGCTTAATCTCTTTACCTTCACTTTCCTTATGTGTAAAATTAGGACAATAGTAGTCCCTACTTGGCTTGGTTGTTTTGAGGACTAAATGGAATAATATTTACTTACCTGTGTGACACACGCTAGGATGTCTCCTATTTAGGGTCCATAATATTATGTCTCGTTTCTTCCCCCACATGTATTCTACACCCCTGACATAACAAAGTGACTTCTCTTCACTCAACAAGTGGCATTCTCTCTTGTTTTTGTTTTCATTACTTTCTGTTCATTGTTTCCTCTGCTTTGTCACTACCTACTCTGTCCTCTTCTTTCTCAGCACCCTTGTCTGTCTGGCATATCCTGCTCACCTTTCAGACTTAGCTCAGAAGGCATTTCAGACCCTCTGAGCTCTCCATTTTCAAAGCTAGAAACACCCTTTTCTGCACTGCAGTAGTAGGTCAAGGTCAGAAGTAGACCTTCTGGAGTCTCACTGCCTGGATTTACATCCTGACTCACTACATGAACTTTGGAAAATTACTCAACTTCTCTATGCCTCATTTTTGTCTATAAGTGTTTGTTAATAATAGGTCTTTTCTAATTGGATTATGTGAATATTAAAGGAGACAACATGTTTAAGTGAGTGGCACAATGAATGGTACATAGTAATGGCTTAAAACCCATGAGTCAATAATCAAAATAACAAGTAGCCCAGCCTTTGTTGTTCTGACAGAGCACAAATTGCTTCATGTTATTATAGTCATGCTGATTTCCATGAATGTATATCCACCAAACTGTAATTTTTTCCAGACTTTATCTTCAGTTATATTTGTGCTCCCTGCACATGGTTTGTAAACTGGCTCACGATAGAGTGCTGATAGATGTTTATCACAGGAAAAATGGGTGAAGAATGCATTTGAAAACTGGTAGGAGTTTTTTTTTTTTTAAGTAGTATTTATGGAGTAGGCAGCCTGATATAGGGCAAAATATTCTATTTCAATATTTTAGTAAACAACTCCCACTAAGCTACAATTTCTTTGAGGATGATGTCAATATCTTATTCTCTATCTACAAAACACCTACATGTAATGCTCGATGCATGTTAATTATTGAATAAATAATTTATGTTTTGATCATCTTTATTACACTGTGCATAAATGAAAAGCAGATATGTATTCCTCCTGTCTAGTAGTACCATTCACATAGTATGTGTGAAGTAAATTTTAAACACTTTGTTATGATTATAGCCCAAATTATGAAGACTATATTAAAAAATACTGTCACAAACCATTCCATGCGAAATGTTGACATCTCATACCATGCTCTCTGACAAAACTATTATAATTTTTGATAGTAGCAGTTATTTTGATTTTATTTCTTCTGTAATTCTCTCTGTAATTTTAAGGAAGTGCATGCTACCTTTAACTTGGGGGGACATATGTTAAATAAATACTTAAATATAGTATTCTCAAAGTGGAGAGTTTAGAATTATTATGATTCAGAGTTTGCAATCACATAACCCACACAGAACAGTCTAAGTAGAACAGAGTGATTTGAAGCTAAAAAGCCTAAGGTTCAAATCTTACCTTTGCTAGTGGTACAGTATTGAACAGGTCACCTAACCTCTTTGAATTCAGTTTCCTCCTCTGAAAAATGGGTCTGATAATGCCAGCTTTGCAGGACTGTGGTGAGAGCTCAGAACAGAATAGCTGCTCAGCAAAGGTGGCCATTTTGATTTTAAACAAACAAAAAAAAGAGCAACAATTTTACTTAAGCCTAATTTATTTTATCTCAATAGAAACGCTTGTACACCAGTAAGAAATTCATTCATGGGCATAATGGTAACAATGTGCTAGAAGGTACCCCAAAGCCCAAGAGCAATAGAGTGAGTAATTTAACCATTTCATGGATATTAACAGTTGAGAAATTATATACAAGAGATGATTTGGAACCTACAAGGTGTTCTGGGAAACTATGCCTAACTTAACAATAGCTAAATCCATCTGCTATCCTGGAGTTTCATTTATATTATCCCCACTCTGTATTGGAAACTCATATTTGGACATAATTGACTCTGAATTAATATCTGATTTTTTGTCTAAAAGTCAAAACAACACAGGATCCAATAGAGGATAAATATCAAGTGACAGGCCCGGCGATATTCTCTCTTTTTTTTCCCCTGTTATTTAAGGGGTTTTGGAAGGAGGATTTTTATAATTGGGGATCATTTTCTGATAAAGTGGATCAGTAAAATTGTTTCTTGAATTCATATCATAGATCTACAGATGGAAGAAATGAAGCTATTGCTTTCACTCTATCAGTATGCCTTAGTTTCTCAATCATAAAAAAAGATTAAAAAGTTAATTTATACCTGCCTCCAAACTATGTGAATATTATCTGAATTCAATGAGACTGATAATGTTGAAATGCTTAAGAAATAGAAATATTGTATGTCTACATTAGTGCAGTTTTCCTATAAGTAACAATTGCGAAGCTTATCTCTCAAATCTCTACGGCTGTAGAACCTTCATGTCGGCACCTTCAAGTGCCAACATGAACGTGTTACGTGCGATAAGTGATGTTGTCCTTCCAGGGCATTTTGTGTTCTCCATCACAGCATAACCATGGCTGTTTTGGAGAGAATAATTTTCTTGAAGAGAACGCACCTATCAATAGCTAAGGTGCCCTCAGTCTGGAAAACCAGATCAAGTTTCCTTCCCTTTGACTGGCCCCTACTTTGCAATAGGCACTGTAACCATTATTCATGGTGTGATGCAGAGATGAGGAGGAGATGTCCTTAGTAGTCCATGGTCTATTTGAAACAATAACCTTTAAAAATCACATATGGTATGGCAAGTGCATCAGTCATAGGGTCAGGAACAAAAGGGCTGTGTGAGCAGAGGAAAGAGTTGACTTGAATTTCTAGCTTGGGGAAATCATGGTTGGAAAGTCCCAAACATAATCCGAGGAAGGAGTCACAGTTTTCCAGATGAGTAGTCATGAAGGCCGTTTCAGGTGGACAGGGTAGCAGATTAGAAGCAGAGCTCTGACCCTGTGTGGACTCACTAAGGAATAAAACAAAGATCCATAGGGCAGGAATGCAGTGCTCATAAGAAAGAGTGGAAGGGAAGGATCATGGATTGGTGGTGAGGGTCAGATCCCATAAGGCATGTGAGAACATTCGGTATTACCCTGTAGGCAGTATAGCCATCGGAGTTCTTTTACCACAAAAGTACCTAAACTTGTTTTTAGAAAGAATTTTAACAATTTTTTTTCTTTAACATGTAGAACAAAGATGTGCTGCTTTGGAGACACTGGTGGCAGGAAGATCAACTATGAGATTATTGTAAAAATGTTCCAGGAAAAATAATAATTCAGAGTAAATTTCAGGTGGTAGAATTCCCTCATGTACCTGAGTGTAGCCACAATGGCTCCTGTTCAGCCTTCATGCCAGCATATTATGTGACGGCCCTCTGGGGGTCCTGACAGGCAGAGTAATGCCAGCTGTGGGCATGGCTATCCCTAAACAGCAAGCACAGGAGCAACCAAGGAAAACAGTCCTTGTGCTAGAAAGGGAAATTTTATCTAACACTGGAAGTCTGCAAGCATGTATAAATTTGTCTTACTTACCACATCAATTATTGAGGATAGGAACATCACCTAACAAAATGCTTTGAGGATTCATTTAAATGCTTTAAATGAATACCCATAAGATATTCTTAAAATTTTTGACTCATAGACCATTTAAGAAATGAAGGAAAGCTGTGACCATTTCCCCAGAAAATAGAGACAGTTGGGCTTAGAGCCGTAGGGTCTGGGTCAGACACATCTCAGTTAATTTCCAAGGTTAGGCCCTTAACTAAGTGTGTGGAAATGTATATAACTTCTTTAAGTCTCAGTTTACTCATTTAGTTTCAGTGAAAATTAAGTGAGTTGATAAATGTAAATTGCTTAGCTTACTGCATGTCAAATAGTAAGTCCTCAATAGATTTTAGCTCATTATTATTATTACCATATACCACATCACAAAATTTTGCATAAAATCTCAGGTGATCTCAGAGGCTGTATTTAATGTAATGACCAGTGAAGCCTGCTAAGAACCCCAATCAACATGAAGGCTTCTTGCTTGGTGTTTTATTCTTCAGTGCTTCTTAATAAATGTTTAATTTGAATTTAAATTTCCCATAATAAATCTTTCATTTATGTTTATTTTTTTGTTTATTTAACCATGCAATTGACTTGGGCAAAAAAGGAAACTGTTTTCAAATGAGTATGCTTACAGCCAGATTTTTTTTCATTCTAAATGAAATCTAAAGGAATATACCTAGTATAACCTGGGAAAAAATATCAGAGCAGACTGAATTGAGGCTCTGTAATTGTAGGCAACAAAGTAAATTGTTCTGCATTTTCAGCTCCTAGGAGGGCTATAGTGAACAGGTATATATTGTCAGAATTTTCAAAATAATTTATTTAATGACAAATTAAGACTAATTATGGAGATAGTTGTAATTTTACAGCTGGAAAGGTAATATGTGTAGCATTACACACTAAAGTTACAACTTGTTTAAAAGAGCAGGATGTAGAAAAGGGAAAGAAGATTGGTTCTTTTTAAATACCTGAGTCTGGAGCCTTGAGAATGTTAAGTGGGCTCACATCATTAATTCATGTGTGCACACCCACACACACTGCGAGTTGAATGTAATGCTAATCCCTGAGGCTAACAGGAAGGTTTGTGATCTGTGGTGGAGATGAACTTGCAACTACTGATAGAAGTCTATAAAAAGTACTGCAGGTGGGGAGAATGGCATGTTTAGGGAATATAAGGCATTTGCCTCGCTAATATCATGGGCTGCTGGGGACGAAGGAAGTAATGAAAAATAGTCTAGAAAGGGAGTCAGGACTGACATATTGGATGATTTTGTATGCCACACTAAATTGATTGGATTTCCAAATAAAATGCCTCCTTCAATTAGTGATGATATTTAATAATAACTACCTAAATTTTTAAAACTTCCTACATGATATATATGAGTGAGCACATGAAAAATACACACATAAAGTCATTTTATATTTATTTATGTAGAAGCTTCTGTGTTTGGTGCATACATGTACATGTTCAGAACCTATCAGAACAGGAGTATTATTGTTATAAAATGTGTATACATGTAATTCTTATGTTATCAGTTAACAATATTGTTAATTTCATCCATTCAAACTAGAAGAGAAAGATAAACTGAATGAATAAAAACAGGATAGGCTATTATTGAATTTCTAAATTATTTTCTGTAAGAAATAAGATTATGTTTTTGACAAATAGTGATAGCCAAAGGCCTATGTTAATGACTAATTAACAATGATTTGAAACTATTGGACAATGTGAATAAGTACACAGTAAGTGCTTTAATATAGTTTGTTTTCATTTGTTTAACATATATTTTCATAGGTAGTTCATATTCATACTTGCACAGGTAGTTCAAGGTAGAATTTTAGCCAGTAAAAATGTTTGTATCTTGTCTGAGATTTTGCCAGCTGTGCACACTTTTAAGTGCTTTGTGAGCACAAAGAAGATGCAGACGTGATTTGGGCACTGATCACATCAGGAAGCTTGCAGCCTAGTAGGGAGAAGTGTTTGTGTTAAAAACAGAGGCAGTGAGTGGTATTATAAAAGTGTAAGACTACAAAATTGGGAGGAATTACTTCCAAGTGGAGAATATCATGGACGGCTTAAAAAAGGAAGCGGATCCAATAGGAAGCATGGTATTTATGCATTTGGAAAGGTGTCGAAGGTGACAAGCAGAACATTTTTTTGAGGAGCAGGGCTTTGGAAAACTATCCTGGGGAATATGAATACCATTTTGTTACTACATAGGTGAAAACTATTTATGTCCCGAGAATTATATGTTTTCATATGAAGGAAAGGTATCATATACACCACAGTTACAATGACATCTGTTGGTTTCATTTACTCTCACCATCAGTGAGTATAGTGGTTAAATCCATGGACCTTGGAATAAAACAAGCCTGGGTTGGAATCACCAGCTCTGCCTCTTCATTAGGTGCATAATTTGGAATAATCATGTAATACCTCTGAAACAAAGTTTCCTTTAAGTGAAAATAGTAGGAATGATAACACCTAACTCACATAACTGTTATAATTATTAAGTGACATGATGCATATAAAGTACCTTTTACCACAGCAACTGACATAATAATTCTTCAATAAACAGCTGTCTTTAAATAGTCTTTAGAAAGAAACTGACTTTTTAATTTCTTTCCCATGCTCTGCATTGTTTTCAATGAGAGAATGGATGGGAAGGTGGCCATGGTGAGTTTTCTTGATAATTAATAAAAGGGAGAGTGGAGGAAGAACTAGAAGCACCTCAAAGCCCTCTCTCTTTGTTTCATCTCATTCTGGTTAGTACATTTGCATTTTAACATACTCCCAATCCATACAATATGTTTTCTGAGAGTTATTTACATGGTTGTGTTCAAACTTTGGCATTATTTATCTCTTGTTATCCCCCCTAACTTATATAGGGATGGAGATGCCCATGCATGCATACTTACTTAGCTCTTCATTTCTGCTACTCTCCACTGGACTAGGTATAATCGTATTAGTACCAAAATTTTGCTCTTATGGCTGGGATGATGAAAAAACCGATGTATGATGAATCATTCTAAGAGAGTTGTCAAACCTCGTTTTAACTTCCATAGCAGAAGTATGGAAGTTGGAGAAAATAGAATTAATTACAAGAAAGGCAATGTCAAGGATGCTTATACTGAAGCACTTAACTAAATGCACAACAATTAGCTAGGGACTTTTTCATTCTTATGCTTATATTTAACTCCTGTAAAGTGAGTCATGTCCTCATTATCCTTGACTCAGTAGCTGCTAAAGTTAAATATTCTATTGAAGAGGAGGGGTGATTCTACAATATGTCTCATATGCTATTTATTTCTTTTTGAAACAGCATTTCTCAATGGACACATTGGTTAATGAATTCATAGGATCTGAAATAGAGTCTTGCCTTATTACCTCTATTCTAGATGTTGGTCCTACCTCAGGAGGATGGATAGTAAAATAAAATATTAGACATTCTATCTCTAGAAATACTAGTAAAAGTCATTAAATGATAATTTTATACTTACTAGGAAGTTGAATATTTTATTATGATGAAGCCATGTGTAAGTACTTTCTTGTTTCATATCTATATACATATACTATACCCGTCATTATAAAAAGTTTTGAAAGTTGAAAAATCTAGCAAAAAGAACTACCATTTCTTGAGTAACTGCTACATCCCAGCCACTACACTAGAGTTTTACATACCTAATCTCTAATCTACTTCACAGCATAGTGAGGAAGGTTTTATTCCACATTCTACAGATTATGGAGTTCAAATCCAGGTTCATTTGTTTTCTGTGTAGCTAAGTACATACAGAAACTGTTCAGAGATAAAATACTGTCACTTTTGCTTTGGAGGCTCTCATGGCCCACGAAGGAAAGGTGGGGTTCAGAGTGGTTCCTAAAAATGTACAATGAGGACAGTGTGGCGGAGATGTGGGGGCACAGAAGAGGTGGTCAGGTCTCACCTAAACTGATCTGCGTGGAAGACTTTTCTTCAGGGAAATTGAATAAGAGTGGCATTTTAAGCAGAGAGAATAGGGCTTCTATTATTAAATGAAGGAAAATCTACTGAAAATAAGACCTTAAATTTGCATTAATTCTATTCACTAAATTATATATAGCTGCACATCCAAAAAGCCTGGATGTATATAACCCTTGAAGGGATGATATGATGCTATTAGTATTGATTATTACATGGCTGGTTGTAAAACAACTAAGAGAACTGTTTCTGCTACATCTCTTGGAATGTGAGTGTCAGAGTGTGGACTAACCCACAGAACTGGTACTTCACTGAGTGGTCTTGAAGATTTGGAACCATTGGATGGATGCATTTTCTACAGATGAAATTTTTATTTATGATTCTCTAGGTGAATTCTTTTTAAGGATTAGTTATAGAATTGGAAAAAATATAATGATTATACAAAATGGAAATATGGGCTTCTATCCCATAGTTTATATAGGTTGCAATTAAGTTGTTAAAAAATTCAGGCTATTAAAACAGATGTAACTTAAGAGATACTCATGAAGCCCCATGCTAATGAGAGATACTCCTGTGGAGATACTCATTCAGAGGAAGCAGTGTCTGGCTGTAGGCCCAGCAGAAACCAGGAATTCCATTCTCCACTTTAAGAAAATGAAAATTTAATAGAATTATTTCAACTGATGTCATGAACTGAATTGTGTCCCTCCCACCAAAAAATATACATATAGAAGTCCTTGCCCCTTGTACCTTAGACTATTAGTACATTTGAAGATAGGGCCTGTAAGAGTTAATCAAGGTTAAATGAGGTCATCAGCCTGGGACCCTAATCTAATATGACTGGCGTCCTTATAAAAAGAGGAGGAGATAATAGGGATGCACAAAGGGATGAACATGTGAAGAGGCAGCAAGAGGGCATCCATCTGCAAGCTCAAAGGAGGGCCTCAGGAAAAACAAACCCTCCTGGCACTTTGATCTTGGACTTTAAAGTCTCCAGAATTACGAGAATATACCCTTCTATTGTTCAATCCATCCAATCTGCAACACTTTGTTACTGGCAACCCTAGCAAACTAAGACACTGGTAAACTTTCAAACTAACAAAAGAAGAGCACCAACCTTGTTTTTTGATTCTATATTAAATTTTAAGTGTATATTATATATTTTGACACTTCTCTACAATACTTACTTAGCATTTGCTGCTTTAGTGGAGTGCTTCTCTCCTCTTGGCCAAGAACTGTGTTTTGTTTGTCTTTACCAATGCCTAGAAAAATACTTGGAATGTAATAGGGCTTAGTGTCTATGTAAATAAATGAAGGAAGGAAATGACATTTTTTTCACAAATGCATATCTTCTCATAATTGAACCATGTGCCTTTGATGCCAAGCCTTTAAAGAGTTTTTTTTTTTACCAGCAAATATCTTTCTTTTTTTAAGTATATTTTATTGATTATTCTATTACTGTGGTCCCATTCTTTTTTCTGCCCTTTATCCCCCTCTACCTGGTACCCCCATTTCCTCCAGCATCCCCCCCACCTTAGTTCATGTCCATGGGTCATACATAAAATGTCTTTCTTTAAGATATACCTTTTCCCCCTTAATTTTAATGTAGTGAATTGTTTTATATCTATTTTGGCTGTGAAAGTTGTGGGCAGTTGTGAGACTTAACATTTCTATGTAGTAAGGTTCAAAGAACTTTTGACACCTACTTCCTGCCACTTCAAGAGGACTTTATCTCAGGTTTTTCCTCATGCTTATGATGCTTAGGAGTTTTCCTAACACAAATCACCTCTATACTTTATAATATTTCTTGTTTTCAGGTTGTTTGCTATTGCTCTATTAGGCAATGAGAATGAGCCAGATGTCTAATGGATGTCTCTATTTAGGAAAGTCATCTGAGGATGGGGGGCCGTGTTTTCTCTGTTACCACTCTGCTCTCCCATACACACCTGATGTATCTGTGAGCGTGGCAGTAAGTTACACTTGCCAGTAAGTTACACTTGCCAGTAGACAGTTACCACCTCTGAGGGAAGCAGCACTTTTGTGTAATACTGTGGATTCCACCTGGTAGAGTCCTTGTTAGCACCTGAAGTCTCAGTATTCAGTTCATGGAGCAAAACTGTAGCAAACACTGCTCTCCTGATTATAGATTTACCTCACTCAATAGCTAGCATCATTTTTTAATTTTCTTTCTTTGAACTTTTTTCCCTCTCTCTCTTTTTTGTATTTAATGTGTATATGTATGAGTTAGGGAAGATTAATAATAATTATAGTCTGATCCTCAAGAGATTTACTCAAAATACCTGATATGTAGAAAACAAAATGATATTAGTCATTAAAAAATGTTGCAGGAGGGCAGAATGACCTGGTACATTTTGAATGCCTGGAGACCATAGCATGAATGAATAATGAGAACAAAATAGAGTTCATTTAAAAAGACAAGGAGGTTTGAGGAATTTCATAGCATAAAGTGAAGAAAAAAGGGGAGGGATTTTAGAACAGTAAATGATACCAGTTGAGGTACTCATGTAGAAATTAGAAAATTTTACACAGGAAGTAAGTATATTGAAAGTTAATGGATTGAGGTTTATTCTATCAATAACATAAAGACCTGAGTTTGGAGAAATAAGAGCTGTCATATACTGGATACTGTGCACTAGGGACTTACACATATTCTCAGTTAATTCCCACAACAATCCTGTAAGATGAGTTAAATCATTACAGTTAACTGCCAAGGAAACTGGAGACTCTGTGTCAGGCTAGGTTACTTATCCCAGCAGAAGCTGTTAGCTTTGGACCAGGTATGTCTGGCTCTCATTTCCATTTTCACAGTGTTTTGTTGAAGGCAAAGGAAAAGGAAATAGGATGTGCATCAGGGTCCAACAAGGAAAATAAGAACCCATTCTACGTATTTTAAATAGAAGGAATATATTAAAATGAATGGAAAAGCTGAGAAGCAAACAGGTGATGGCACAACAACCTAGTGACAGTAGGAAGACACTTAGCTGGTGGCTCAGAGAGAAAGGCCCAAGGGTGAGGGTCAGTCATGGGGGCCTGCCTGTTCAGCTGAGCTGGAACCCAGAAATGACACTCTGCTGGAGATTTCATAGGAGGGACAGACACAGGGACAAAGGGCTTGGTTTGCTTCTTCCTCCTGCCCCCTGGTCCTTTCCTTGGATGCAAAAAAGTAAGGAGTGTGATTTTATTACGGGTGGTAGGGATTCACTACCAACTCCTAGAATTCTTATGGATTAAGGCTATTCTGGCTCTCATATTTTAGATCGTCTAGCATAGGAGAAAACCTCAGGGCTATTTTTTAATTAGATCCAGAGTTTGGTTATGAGGTGAGATAAAATATTATTTAATTTCATACTAACTTAATTTTTCAGTGGTTTAATACCAGGTAACTTAAAGGATTGATAAGAGCCATGAGATGTCATTAAGTGGGGTAGCATTTTAGGACTAGAATACTTCAGAACATTCTAGGATATGGGAAACAGACATGATTCCAGGTATTTAGACTCTGAATGATTTATTTACAATCTGCAGTTAGAGAGCATGGTAGAAAGTTTGCTTACTGCATGCCACAAACTGATGTTAACAAGGGAGCTAAGTATGCAAAAATGATTCAAAAAGAATCATGCTGTGTTTTAGATGAAGGCATTTACCTCAGGAGACATGGGTTTGACAGCCTCTTCTGGAGAAATGCACTCACAGGCAGCATTTTATATTTGACCTTAGGCAAGCAAACAGAGCTAGAGTCAGGTTGACTGAGTGCTTGCCCATAGGCTTCAGGCTGGAGCCAAACTTCCTGTTCACAAAAATGACTGACACACCCACTAGGCACTGCTCTTAAAGGAAGATCTGTGTTCAGTGCTTTGGAGCTTGTAAATGAGTGAAAAGGCTCCCTGAGGCATTGGAATTGCTGCTGGCCCAAAGAATACAGAAAATATAGAATGAAAGATGACTTCGAAATGTGTTTTCCCTTTCAGACATCCTGCCATGTTTCTGATGTTCTTTCAATGTGGCTTTCATATATTTAGAATCTCTTCATGTCTCTGGAAGATGAAACTGTAGCTCATCAATAGCAGGAGAGAGCTTTAGAGGGAAAAGGGTGATATGTGTATAGGAGGAGCTGAGGAAATGGATTACCTGTTGGATCTGGGAAGTGGGCTGTGCCTGTTCAGCTTGCCCTCTTTCTGAGAAGCTACTTGGGTAGCAATGGGACTTTTTGGCCTAATTATCCAGGGATCATCCTTAGGTTCTGCATATAGGGTTCACTGTAGTTCACTGTTAGTGCTTCCAGAAAGGATAGGCTTTCATTCATTAAAGATTTGTTGAGCATCTCCTATGTTCCAGGAACTTGGCTAGATTCTGACAACACAAATATGAAATGGCTAAGTGCTACTTTCTAGCAATAAAATATTTGAGTTCTCAAAGCTGAAGTAGGTAGTATGATGGATAAGGATTCAGAAGCCCAGAGATCCAGCCCTGGCTGTAATGCAAATCAGCTGTGTGACCTTGAACAGGTCACCTTCCCTTCCTGGGCCTCAGTTCCCAGATGCCTCAAATGGGATAACTGTGGATATTTGTAATTCCCTCAAAGGATTGTAGAGAATGCAAGAGATAATGTCTGGGTGAGAATCATAAAGACATAAAACACCAAACTGATGATGTAAGCAGTCATAAGTACCTTAGCGACATAAAAATCATATATGAATTTTTTTAAAAAATCTTATTTTCAGAAACATCCTCAATGAAATTCTCTTCATTGAGTGGGAAGGAAGAACAAAAAATAGGACATATCAGGTTACAGTAGTAACCTGTATTTAACAAAATGATTGTAGGTCAGGCCTTGTACACAACAATTTATCTATGTGGTATTGTGGAAGCCTTACAACAGTCCTGTGAAGCAGGAATTATCGCCTTCATGTGACAGAAGGCGAGAACATCTCGGAGAGACTATGGAGCTTGTTACATCACTTGAAAATGATGGCGCTGGGAACCAAAACCAGGTCTGACTCCCATGTCCAGGTTACATTCTCAATGCCTCCTACAAACCAGGCCCCAGAGAAGTGTCTGTGCAGAGCTGGTGCTGTGTGCTTTTGACATGGGCAGCCTGTCAACAAACATGTTTTGGACGTACTTTGTGAAACCCTAGACACCCATCGTATTAGTGACAGGAGTGGAGAAGCTTAAAGACTAGACTTTTGGACAGTGAATAAGAACAAAGAAAGTAGTATCGAGAAAGCCAAGACACCGGCACCAGAAACAATGGTGCAAGTGGAGCGCACTGGATGAGAATGAACACCCAGACTGAGACCAAGAATGAAATTCACACTCAAGCCAAGACCAAAAACAGTATGTATGCTAAATGCTACTGGGGAGTTATCTCCCACTCCCAGCTTGTCATTTCATATTTCCTGATGCTTCTTTTGAGTCCTTGACATTGTAGCCAAAGTGGAGGATAAAAACACATTGCACTTATCCTGTGTCTGCTGTCTCATTATATATCTGAGATGCAATAAAATCACAGTTTCCTGAACATTTTTTTATTCATGAAGTCATCTCAACATGAAATAAATTGCTTAGAGAACTGTAACATTGTATTCATCCAGGCTAAATCAGATGCTTTCTATTTGAAATTTGGAAATTTGAGATGCTTTGTTCCTGATTTTGTATACATGTTTACAGAAACCTACCTCTAAAAATAAGTCAATATTTATAGCTGGGATATTTTGCCCTATGGAAAAACAGTCAGGAGCTTAGTTGCTCAGATCAAGGACCCTCTCCTTTTCTTCTGGATTCAGCAATAAGATGTGTAGAGCTTGATTTCACAATGAAATTGTTTCTCAAAACCCTTCCTCCCTTCTCAAAATCCTGTCTCATTGGCTTAATTGATGCTCTCTTCCCAGTGCACCTGCAGATAATGGCATGGTGCTGTGACTTCAGCTCATTTCCTACCAGCTGCACATGCTCATTTGAGAGTCCTCAAATCCTCCAGTGGTTGGATGGTTTGGAGGCTGATAAACTTTGTGCAGGAAGCTCTTAGTTAATCCTTGTTCCTGGGCTGCTCACATAGCAAGGGCAGTTATTCTTACAAAGTATAATACTTGGTTTTTAAGTTCTTGAATTGAATTCAAATGTTTGGCCCACGATTCCTAAACTTTCCCACCAGTGCTTGTTTCTAAAGCAGTGAGGAACTTATAGGGAGCGACAGGCAGGCAACTTTGGCTTAATATGGCAGGGGGCTCTGAATCTCTGCAGAAGTCTCATACTCACAGAAGAGTAAGTCTGGGATAATAGGGCAGTCCTAAGAAAACCAAAAACCTAAAATTCACTTGAATTCTAGTTGGTCATGGCATTGAAGTACATTTTAAATTTGATTCCTTTACATATTTCTTTCTGTTCCTGTCTGCTCATTCAGCATACCCTGTGGACTCCTTTTTGCTTCCTTTGCTCTCAAAGCACTTTCTTCTTTCAGAAATTTTCTCCTCTCCCTTCCTCCTGGATAATTTTCACTCATTCTTCAGAGAATCCACTGTGAATCCCCCAAACTCATCTGATCTGCCCCAGCCATTTATCTCTGTAATGTGATAAAGAGAAAATGGAGATTCAGAAAGTTGTCACTGTTTATTTAAAACCAATCCAGTGGCAGGTCTGGTATTAGAATTTACATTCATAAGTTTCCAAAGTCCATACCTCTCTGCATCTCTGACCTACTGGAAGGAAGACCTGAGGTCAGAGCAAGAGAGCAGCTGGCAGTTTGCTGCGTCCCTGAGTCTGGAGGAAGGGCTTCCTAGAGTCCTCTGTTTCACAATGTCAGGTTGGTCCCAAGACTGAGTTGGAGCTGAGGCTGCAGAGCCTGGTCCCAAGGCCCTAGTCATACAGATTAAGGGATTTGTGGGAAAGGGAGTTTAGCATAGTTGTCCAATGGCCGAACTTTCACAGGCCTTCTCCCAGAGTCATCAGCCCCCAGGTCTAGTCAGCAACCACATCTAAATAAAGGCTAGTACTACCACAGGAGGGAACCATAGGTCAGCACTGAGCTCCCCCCACCCACCTGGGTCTTTCTATGCCCCTTCCATTGACAGCTACCTTATAGAGCCCCTGTTAAGAAAGGATCAACGCATTCCTTATATTTGCATTTTGTGTGACAGTGCTTAAATTTTCCGTCATACCTTTATTTTGCCCACACAGCAGCTCTCTGCAGTCAGCAGACCAGGTACTGTTATCCTTATTGTTCTTACAGCTGTCAAAGAGAGTAATTTACTCAGTGACACGTAGCCAGCAAGTGACTATCCTGGGACTGAAACACCAGTCTGTTGATTTACGCTTTGGTACATCCTTCCCTGCATCAAACCGTCTTGAAAGCAGTACAGCAATGACCTTTTTCTGTCTGCCTGCTGGGAGGAGGAGAGTATCTCAGCAGCATGGAAGGACCAGCCTTCCCTGCACAGGTGACCCTCACTGAGAGCACACCAACAGAATCGTGGTCTGGTCCTGCTTTGGAGTCAGACTGCCTGGCTTTATACCTCAGCTTCTACGTTTGCTGGCAGGCTGATTTAAGGGCTTGTTTCTCAGCTTCTCTGGGTCTCAGTTTCATATCAGTAACATAAGGGGAATAGTGATAACACTACCACACAGGATGGCTGTGAGCATGAAATGAGTTAATTCCATGCTTTACATGGAATGATGCTTGCCTGACACTAAGAAATCTGTAAGCATTAGTTCATAGTGAGGGTTAAACAGTTTTATTAGCTCCCTCACTTTGTACGCTATCCCATTTTGAACACAGTTGAGTTAATGAGCTCACTTTACATAGATAGTTCTTATCATAAATGGTGCTGTCTCTGGACTATGGATTATATGATGTTCCCTCAGTATACCATGACATATAGATAATTTCTGACATGTTCAAATTTCTGTATTGTAACAGGGTGATAGAAGACTATGCTATCTCAGGTGGGCTTTTCCCCTAATTCTCAGTTTTTAGCTTGAGTTCATTTGCTGAGCAGACGTAATTGGCCTGCTCCAATCTAATAAATTACCCAGCTTCATCCTGTTCCAGAAACCAGCCCCAGCTTCACCTCTGATAATCTTCAATGCTCAGCTTTTCTCTGATTATAAAATGTACTATTTCCCCAGCTCCTCCCCCGTCAAGGAAATTGGCTCTTAGTAGGGTCATTTTGTAACAGCAATAGTCCATAAAGGCTCTGCAAGGTTAGGCCTAAAGGTCAGCAAGGGAAAGAAGAGGGTTTTTCTATAAGGTAGTATTTTCCCACACAGGTCTCTGCTTTTTCCTGCAAATGAGCAGCAAGAATCCCTGAATCTGAATGCCAGCAGAGGCAGGCCTTTAACTGCCTAGACCAGCCAGGAGTCAAGGCAGCCAAGTGGAGTGATTACTGACTGCAGATTCTTTGTCTCATCTGCAGAGTCTCACCTGCAGGGATCCAAGGCATTAATTGAAAGCATTTAAAGGTGATAGTTGGAAGAACCAGCATCTCCTCTTTTCCCTGTTTTGAAGTTTTATTCTGCCATCAAGAGACCTTGAAACCATTCATTGTGAGCATAAAACTACACGTTCAAACACTCCAACCAGGACTCCTGCTCCCTAGAGGGTACCATTGTAGAGTCTATGTTTTGAAATCACAAACCAACAGTGCGCGAGCAGCTAGAGAGATCTGGCTTAGTAGCTTTGTGGCCTTTTTCCAAACTAACCTTTCTAAATTTCTGGTTGTCCACCTATACATTTTCTACTCTGTGGAGTTTCTAAGGAATAAAAATGAATACAGTAAATCACCTAGCATAGAGACAGGCACATGTTCTCTGATAACCAACCCCTGTTCCCTCACATCAGGGGAAGAAAGGATTGTGATTCTGGGTTATTTGAAATTATCCTCACGATTGTCAGTCACTGTTTTCCAGTGTGATTACTGAATATATTTTTCAAATTGACTTATATTTCAAGAAAATTGAGGTTCTGGCAACTATGTAAATAAATTAAGTAAAAATGAACTCATTCCAATAAAGTCATATAATCTGAGATGCAGTGTGGTTCTCATAGATATTTATGGATCTAGTTGGCTACTGCATCCTAGTGTGCTGACGAGAGCTTGGCACATAGTAGATACGTGATAAATGTCTGTTGAATAAATTAATATGTGATACATAGCTATAATGATCCAAGGCACCGATCGAAAACATTTAAACAAGACAGAGTGACCAGCATCTCCTTTTATCTGTGTACTCAACTTGAGTTCTGTCATTGAAAAACTCGCAGGCTAGAGATCATGTTTATAACCACCAAAAGACAATTGGTCTGAAAAGAGAACATTATATACAACCACGGTGTTAGCCCTCATTTCCATCAACCCTCAGCACCAGCAGTTCAACCTGTGATGTTAGCTCCTACCTTATGGACAGGTTAACTTTGTCCAAAGTCACACAGCAAGGGAGTAAAAGAGCAGGTATTTGAATGTAATTACGCCTGGCTCCAAAACCAATGTTTGTTTTACCACATCAGATTAGATAAATATCTAGGAAAGATTTTAACTAAAGAAATCCATCAGTACTTCCAATTGAAATGATTTTCTGGATCCCACGATCAGTTTGAATAATAAAACAGTGCCCCTTCGGAGGGGACCAGAACTTTAGGAATAGGTAGATTCATCTTGGAATTATAAGGAAGGGAGGAGGCAGGGTATTGGTTAATCCAAAGGGCAATGATTAGCCTTGAAAGACATTATCACTATTTTTGTACTAATACTTAGTTCATTAGGCAAATTGGCATAGTCCCTTTGTGGTCTAGAGTTTTTCTACACAAAGCAGAGCTGTTACAGGGTCAAGAGGACAGATGGAATTGGTAGAAACAGCTTTGAAGATGACCGTGTTGTTTTGCCTGGAGGAAGTCTGCTGAGGAGGAGGCAGGAAGTTGACTGTAGTTTGAACAGAGACTATGACCATATGTTGAAACAAAGAGACCAGGGGACACAGTGAAAGATGTAAATAACATGAAGAGAAAAGAAGTGAAGAGTTGAAAATGGCTCTAAGATCATTTATTTAGAAAGTTGGTGGGCCTTCATTTAGCGTTGTTGGGCAACCAATTACAACTTCGCATAGGGTCACCTGTGGCTCAATAAACCAGCTCACTTGTAAGCTCCATGAAGGCAGAAAGGATGACTGTCACATTTACTTGTATAGATCTCTAATATCTAATATCTCTAATATCTAGTATCAAAAATATTTTACATGGATAAAGAACCTCAGACCCAATATTTCTATGTTTCATAAGAGCATGGGCTCTAGATCCTGACTGTCTAGGTTCAGATCCTGGTTTCACAACTTGCTGTATTTATAACTCAGTTTCAGTTTCCTCATCTACAAAATAAGGACCACAGTCACACTACCTCTTTGGCTAAGTGTGAAGTTTAAATAACTTTAATACATGTGCAATATTTAGAACAGGCTCTGGCATACAATAAACTCAATAGAGGTTAAGTAACTTCTTTTTTTCTTTTTCTTTCATTTGCAAATCCCCTATTACTTATCACAATTCTAGGGATTCTTCCTGAGGTCACTCTTCTTCACTTAAACATCTATACCCTTTCTTGCCTTCCTGTTTTTTCCTGATGTCTTTCATTCTTGTCTGTTACCTCAGGAAAATTTGTCTATTTCTCTGTTCCATTTTGAACATGAAACAATGAGAAAGAGAAAGAAAACAATTCAAACTTCCTTGGGAAAAATCAGCTGGAATCAGTCATCAATTTCTACAGTCTGAAAATTCCCATGTCGACATTAGATTTTCACATCTTCATCAGACCCTGCAGATACATCTCATAACATTTTCTCCCCTGCAGCATCAGCACTGGCAAGAAAATATGATTCCTGTTCATCTGGATAGTGCTTTTTATTCTACTTTTCTTAATTAGTCTTATCGAAGTGGAGGCTGTGGTTTTGGGATACTGTTTTCATTGTGAATGCGTGGTGTTTAAGCTCTGCTTGAGGCAAATGTGTTGCTGTGAGCTGGTATGCAAACCTCATGGCTATTTGTAACACCATTTCTGTGCAATGTATAATCTTCATCCTGAACAACTGGTTCAGATAGGAATTTTCTCACATATAGGTACATACTTTATATAATAGCCATGCATAATCTTGTTTTACTCTCAAAACTTATGGGATAGATATTGTTATTTGTATATTACAAGTAAAAAAATGTGATTTAGAAACTTAAGTAACTTACCTTAGGCACGCCACTAGCAGGACAGGAGAAGGAACTACAGCTCATTTCTGTTCTGGTCCAAAAAGCTTCCCACTACACTAACCTCCCTGCCACACACACGCTATATTAAATCAGGGTATAAATGTGTATGTACAAAGAAAAGTGGGCTCTCTGCTGAGTGATAATTATGATGATGATAGAAGTTACAACTTTTTAAAGGATTAGTGTGTGCCAGACACCATCTTAAGTGTATGATCTCAGTTAAGCCTGATAACAGTCATTGGAGATTGTTCTCTCCCTGTCCAAATGTAGAATACAAATAAAGCTCCTAGAAGTGAAGAATTTGTCAACGGTTGCACCACCAGTCAGGGGCAGGAATGGAATTCCGATTTGGATCTCTTTGACACCAAATTCCACATTTTTTAATCACCTTCACATTCTGCTTCATTAATGACTGGATGAGATGCTCACCTTCTCTGCCCACATGCCAGTGTAGTCATGGGTACATTAGACTGAAAGCAGGTGGGGGCTGCTGCACCCCAAGAGAAAATCAGAGCCAAACAGAAAGATCGTGTATGTGTGTGTGTGTGTGTGTGTGTGTGTGTGATTAGATTATGAGTGATTCACAGACCCTTGGGAACAGATGGCATTGTCCAGGGTCTGAGAGAAATGAACAGAAAAGCAGTGATGCAGGCCTGGGATGACTCTCACCATCTGGGTGCGGATGGTGAAGTGGTTAGATGAGAACTTGCTTTTCTAGGGAGACTGTTAATGAATCCTCAGGGAGACAGTTTGTTACAAGTAAGCTTTTGCAACTCATTAATTGCCTTGAAACTTAATGGCATTGGGCAGAGTTGGAATTCCTTTTTCATTTTGTGAAGAACTTTGCTTTGTATGAATATTAAATTAATATTGTCCTGTAGCAATTTGCATGGGTACTCCGAGTTAGCAGACTTTTTTAAAACTAGGACAGAAATGATGTTCTGTAGAAATTTGAAAGATCTGTGTCAGATTATAGTGATTCTAGTCAGGAATCTTAGTATAAGGAATTACTTTTAAGTAGTTCTAATTTCTAGGTAATAAGAGATTTTTATTTTAGTCTGGCCACTAAAGAAATAATCACTTTCTTTTCATTGCTCTTTCTTATAACAAGGCATTCACTGGCTTAAAAGAAGCTCACCAATTTAATTAATGGCTCTCAGAATCATTATAATTAGAAAGAGAGTTTCAGACCGTGAAGTTTTACATTTCTCTCATAAACAGGTATAAGTGAAACTACTAGAATGCCCTGAAATGCACTCACTCTGACAGTGCCCTGACTGATGGAATTCAATTAAAAAAAAAAAAGAATTGAATTACAACAGACTCATTTCCACACATTTATAAAACCTACTTTAATGAATACCTTACCCAGAATCGTTATGATTCACACCCCCTAAAATTTAGGCGTGCACCTAAATTTTTCTTCCTATCACTACCACATTATTGGCATATTTTTCTCCAAATACACACCTGATTTTGCCACTTCCCTGCTGAAAACCCTTTGGTGAACTTCAGTTATTCTTGCCCTAAGAGCCCAAACTCGGTTTGTGACCTCCATGGTCCTTCATAATCTGCTCCACTCCACCTCTCCGTCTCTGTCTACTCTCCTCGCTTTCCACCCATGTGTTTGCAGAGGCCCGTTTCTGCTGTGGGCTTTTCCCACATGCTGTTCTGTCTCCCTGGAATATCCTTCCCTGTTCTTCCCACATCCCAATTTATTCCTACTCTTCCAGTCTCAAGCCTTATATTCTGTCACAATAATCTATGTTTATTTGACCATGTATTACAGTATGATTAAATAATGATTTGCTAATAAATTACGTTTATGTCTGCTACCCCAACTAGGCTGTGACACAAGGGCTGTCCCTTATCCACGTACGTATTTGTGGACTGTAGCACAGAATCAGGCACATCATTGATCATGTAAAATGTTTTATAAATTAATATATCAAAGCACTTAGAAGGGTGTCTAGTACCTAATGAATGTCACTGGTATTGTTTGTATTTTCCCTTTACTGGTGGATATCAATAACAGGATTTCGGAGTGTGACACAGGGTCTTGGGTCCAAGATGCAGTTCTGGTGTGTGGTTTTTCTTACGTTCTATAACCTTTCTGGGCTTCAGTTTTGTTTTTTTTTAATTTACCTTTACAGGCATTTTTAAAAAAATTTTATTTTTAGAATCTCTGGAAACAGAGTTTCCCTTAAAACCAAAGTAAAGGGGAAGAGGAAGAGCTAGCTAATTATGAAATTAATGGTTTTCTTCAGGTTTCCAGCCTTTTTATTTGAATTATTTCTCACATTCTGGGGTGGCCCTTCATATACTAGATACAAAGAACAAGCCCATTATTGAATTAAAAAATAATAAATAAATAAATAGTATTGAAAGATCAAATAAAAAATAAAGTGTTCATTCTGTTATATGAAAAAAAAAACATGATTCTCATTGGAAAGGCTCATATCTTTTATTGGGCTCAATAAATATCTTTGGGTTCTGGATCAACTGACAAACAGGTCATCAGGAAGAGAACTACAATACCATCTTTGTCACTGATAGAGGCCAAATTGGAGGATGTTGCTCTTATGTGATAGTCAGATGGACCTACTGTCTTTCTGTCACAGTAACTAGAGAGTATAACAGGCTCCTCAAGGGACATAGAGTCTTTAGAGGAGACACATATCCAGGACCCCCCTTTCATTGAGTGGGGTGTAAGAAGGAGGAAGAAGAGGCCAGATATTTTTGTGTACAAGACCTGTGGCAATTAACCCCACTCAGTTTGGAAACCTGGACCTCTGGCCATCATCCAGGACCCAGTACCTCAGTCTTCCTCTACAAAAAGAAGTTAGAGGTGAGACAATGAGGTAGGACTGTTGGGCTGCTGAAGAAGGGGAAAATGTTGTTATTCTACATGTCAGTTATCTAGTGTGTTTCAATTAGGGACTAGGCAGTTTCTATAAATAAACAAAATAAACTGTGTCCTCAGCTGGTACTGTGGGAACCAGGAAATACACGTGGGTTGTTTGTTTGTTTATTTATTTATTAAACTACAATTTTTTAAAAAAGCCTATAGCCCAGGAACCACCAGGATTTATTGGCTGTAACAGGAAGTCCAGGCTTCCGTGGGGCATTTGGGTTTGAGTCTGCACTGTGGAATGGCGGGCCTTGTCTTTATCATTGGCATCTTAGAGCCTCTGGGAAAGGTTTTTAGGCTTGGGGAGCCTTCCCAGAGCCTTTGCCATTATTCCCTAAAGATAATGTTGCCTCCCTATGAGACAAACCCTGCTTCTTAGAGCCATTGCTATATTTATATCTTCTCTTTCCTTATTTCTTTTAGTTTTTTTTATCCCAAGAGGTTTATTTTTATGACTCGTTTCATTAAAGTAATGATATTTTTTGAAGCAGTTGCCGT
Source organism: Trachops cirrhosus (assembly GCA_028533065.1). Classification (NCBI taxonomy): domain Eukaryota; kingdom Metazoa; phylum Chordata; class Mammalia; order Chiroptera; family Phyllostomidae; genus Trachops; species Trachops cirrhosus. The sequence goes on along the minus strand of CM052543.1, from coordinate 49,781,134 downwards.
AATACTCAAGTCTTCGGACAGTCTGTGTAGATGTCCTGAGGTGTCTATGGATGTACATATTCATTTACAGTTTATCAGGTAGGCAAACAGAAATACAGTGCCACATATGCGTGTGTCTTAACTCAGGGAGACTTAGATGACAGCCATACTGCAGCTTCCTCCTGCTTACTAGCAAAGACGGAGGAAGACCATTGTGGCAGAGAGTCAGCTGGCTGTAGGGTGAATCCTCAAGGAAGAAGGGCGGCCTCCCAACTGGCAGTGTCTACAAGGGCACAGTGAATTTGACATTGTAACCTCAGGAGGTCTAATCTAGGAAGTTGTGGTTGGCCAAAGATTCCAATTGGCACTAATATTAAAATGTAAGTATTTAGTTAATCCATTCATCTGATAATAACAGGAACCCAGGTAGGTATTGGAAACTTAGACAACAAATCAAGACAATGGACAGAAGGGCTGTGGTGTTGGACTAGATTACAGAGCTTCTACCTAGCAGGTCAGGTTTATTTCTCATCTCCAGGTGTACCTTTGTGCGCATGAGGAGAGAGAGGCAAAAAGCCAGATGTTACGTACTGGGTTTGTGCAGTCGAAGGTCAAAGGCAGGAGGTTCCCCCTTGGGGAACTCCCATAAATCCAGAGGTTTTCCTGTGTACAAAACTGGTGACAGGACAGCTTGTTTTGATTAGCTGGTATGGAAAATACATTAATGTATGGACAGTCTGATTCAGGCCTAGCTCAGAAGCTAGATGAGGTGGAGTTTGAAGTAACAGACTTTGGAGATTAGAAATAAGCCTGTGTAAGGAAAGTGAAGGCACATATGTATGCACATGCACACACAAGCAGTATATACATATTTATGGACACATAACCACATATTACAGCCATGCAGTTTAACTCATGGCTGGTTTATGTCCTTACAGCCAGAGGCTGAAAGGGTCAATGAGAAGTTGCAAATAAAGTTTTGTTATTCTTAAAAGATCCCTTTTATTGCATCCAAAATGATAGATCATGTCACAATGGTCAACAGGCACAATCATGCATGAAGCCCACTTGTGTTTTGTGCAAAATATTGCCCAGACATATCTGGACCTATAGTGTAATAATGAAATACAGTTTGAATGGAAGGTTGAAGAAAGTATGAGTTTGTAGTTAGCAGGAGAGAAGATCACTGATTTAGAAAGCAGGATAAGTGCCTGTTACTAAGTAAGACTCTATAACTATATATTGAATAAATTATGCTCTGTTCATTCAGGTGGTATTACAATCATGAGAAGTTATCCTGGGGGCAAAAAGTCTTCTCCTGAAGCCTTATGCAACTGAAGCTTTTTAACCAAGTGGACTGTGTGAGGAGCTGTTGCCAATCAGAAAGTGACCTGGGTGACACATTTTTCCCCACTAGAGTTTGCTGTTGAATACAGTATCACTGTGAACAAAGAGTTTAATCTTCATGAAAAAGAATTCAGAAAGATGGAAAAATGTAGAAGGGTACTTGTCACTGTCACTATCACTGTCACTATTGTGCACAGTTCTGCTTGTAACTTCCAGTTCTCACAAAGTTTGCCAAAGAATTAAGAGCATGAGTGTCTTGAAGCCATTGTGCTCCACCTGTTGCGACTGGGAGGCCCTTGGCAAACAGCTGATGATTCAGGGTCTGGGCCAAGGCCAAAGGCTATTAGCTCTGAAAGTAAATGAAAGCTGTTACCTGTGTTCCCCAGAACACAGCACACCGACATTTGTATTTTTGGCTGTTTCCAGGCAGGCAGTTACTCGGTTATGGTAAATAAATTAAAGGTTGTATAGTTTGAACATATATTGACAGGGGCTGAATAATGGGTAAGGAAGTGCCCATAACTTATCTTTTTAAGTATCTTACTGACTGCTATATTGGTTAAGGAAATGTACCTAATTCAGAAATTTTTGTAATTTTAGCTCAAATTGTTTTTCAGTTCTTCCCTCAGAAGATTTCCAATTCCTAAATATTACAGTCTTTATTGTTTTGTGGGATGTTTTTCTAGGAGCTATAGATTTGGTATTTTTACTTGCAGGTTTAAGATATTTTTAAAATTTTTCACCTAACTCAGATAATAATACCTCAATTTTGTGCACACTTACCATATGCTAGGCACTTGTTATAATATCTATAATCCCCTATCTACCCTATAATATAGATCTCATTTTGATGCAAGGAAACAGAAGTTGTATTTGGCATAGCCAGGGTTCAAATCCAAGTCTGGCTCCCAAGTCCATACTCTCATCTAATTCAAACCATGTTACCTCTATAAATTGGCTGGAACTAAGTTGAACTGTATATAGTGTAAACCCCAAATAACAATAAACAAACAATATTTACTTCTCTCTTATGTGAAAGAAATGGAGAAGAAGGCAGCTATCAGACTTTCTCCCTGCTCTACCATCCTAGCCTATGCTTTCTCTCTCCAAGATTATGTCATGGCCCAAGAAGGCTGCTGAGACTTCCACTCTCAAACCTGCATATCAGATGGCAGGGAAGAATTATAAGGGATGGCAAAAGTGGTATCTCAGGTGTTTATCTCCATTTTAAAGACCTTTTCTGGGAGTCCTGTTGATCAGTTTCCATTTACTTATCTTATGACTTATTCATGTTTATAACTCCAACACTTAGAATAGTTTCTGGCACAATGAAGGAACAGACTGATGGAATTGAGTGAATAAGATACTTAAACTTATATTGAGCCCAAGGGACACCTAACTTCAGATTTGTTGACTTTTTATTTATTTTTATTTGTCTTTTAATCTACCAGATAGGCTCCCCCCTTTATCTCTCCCTTTTTCTCTTTCGATCCTCTCTACCCACCCTTTCTCAACACATAGAAACATCATCTGGGTCTTCACAACTCATAGGTTAAGTTTTGGCTGACTTGGAACTTTCCTGAGAAGCTTTCTCTGTCCTGAAAAATATAATTTGACTAGACATCCCTTTGAAGCTAATAGCATCCTCCACTCACTCCTACCACAGCAGTTTCCACACTGTGCTAATTATGTTGCAATGAGCTGCTTAAGGTATGCACTTTGATTTGTTCACTGTTATATAATCAACACTTGGAATCAAGTCTGAATACAATTAGTATACAATAAATATTTACCGAAAGGATGAGGGGTATTCAGATGAGGTTCTGGATGATGAACAAACCTGTCCAGAGTCACAGAACTTGATGTGGACCCAAGTCTCTGCCTTTGAAGCTTATCTTCAATCAAAGGAGGACAAAGATACAGCTACAAGAGCAAAGGAACAAAACAGCTCACTTCACAAATTTATTTGAAACCAACTGTCTTTCCTTCTGTTCCTATAGTCACTTTTGAGTCTGTTCATAGAGTTAGTGATTTACTCAGAGAAAATTTTCAGAAGCCAAGATTAAACCAAGGGGAGAATCCTATATCAGTCATTGAAAAAGTGGTAATACTTGCTAGACCGTGTCTTGGTAGACTGCAAAAGAATTTGTATTCATTTCAGAATTTTCTATACAAATCACCTTTTATTTACCTTTCTTTTCCTCTGCTGAGGACTCATGTACATGGGTAGTATCCAAGACAAAAGTCCTTCTATTTAGGAGAGACAGGAGTTTTCAGCAGTGTTTATGAGACCACAGGGTCCCAGAGCAGAAGACGGTACAGCTAATCTCCTCCTCAAACCTGGCATCTTGCTTCTTCAGTTGTAGGGCATTTATAAAGTTGTAAAGCCTTCAGAGACATGGCTGCTGCAGGGTTGAGAAAGGCATCGTTCCAGGTGCATCCCCAAAGTGTTTAGAGAGGGTGATGGAGCTGCCTGATGTGGTGTTTGGCTTCTTAACCAACATGACATGCCCTGTGGGGATTTGGGGCCTCCAGCCAGGAGTGGAAAACTGAGGATAATCATGGCAAGCAACTGTTACTAAAGATTCACTGAGAGGAGGTTGTAAATTTGTAAATTTTTTATTATGGTAATTAATTTAAAACAAAAGTGATTTTTAAAAACATTTAAAAATAAGCTCTGTCATTAAGAAAAATCCTAAGTTCAAAGGAATTTTTAAGATGAAATACAAGTCTCGAAATAAATGACGCTTTGTACTATGAGTCCACAGACTCACTAAAAGAAGACTGATCATGCTCCTGTAATGTTAGGGTGAAAGTGATGTGATGGAAAGAGAAGGGGCTTTAGATCAGGCAGACCTGGGTTCAAATCCTGGCTCCACCAGTATTTGTGTAACTTTGAACTCTTGGAAGCTTTCTCTTATGTAAAATAGCAACATTAGCATTGGTCTTGAAGCTGTTATTGTAATTAGTGACAATGTGTGTAAAGTGCATAGCATGTGTTTAATCAGTAGTGGTTTGTATTGATGTTTGGATTACTAAGCTACTGCAGGCAATAGAAGCAGAATTGGAAGTTGTGAGTGAGCCTGTTGCAAAATGGTCATAACCTGAGGGTTCTGTGGTTTCTGGTGGACACACTGGCACCCCATCAGAAGCACCCTACTCTTTGATCCCCTCCAGTCCTGGGCAGAGGCAGCACAGGATACACCACTGAAGTTACTCTCTTTTTTTCTGGTTTACTTACACCTCACAACCATAAAAACATTTTCTTGGTTTAAATATAATAAATATTTTGGATGTCTACTTCCATTTGGATGCCAAATTACAGGGAGAGAGAGCCTGCCCTCTGAGAGCTAACACACCATACTGAGAACATGGATACACTAGTTAATGGGAGATACGGTAAGTGATGGAGCACAGGGAAGTGAAGTCTGTAAATGACAGAAGGAGGACATTGGAATGGAACTTGACCATGTTATTTCTGTTTCCATCTCATTCAAGATTGCCTTAACTCCTTTGGGTAGTATGCAATGCTTCTGAGATCTGTTTCTGATCTGTCCATCCCACTCTCACCCCCACACACCCTTATCTCCAGTCCAGAACTTGTCATAGTTCTTACCACAGGCCCTTTTGGTGCTGCCTTCACACCTTTGCAAATGCTGGTGTCTATAGGGAATGTCCTTGTTTCACTTTCCCTGTTAGGTCCATGATACCCTTTCTTCAAATCCTTATAGAAGCTTCAAATATTTTTAGAAATGTTGCCCAGTCCTTGCAGTATATGGACTAGAAACCCTTCATTCCTAAGGCCAGGAGATTATGTACTTATTGTAGCACTTATCACCAACATTGTGAATATCTTTTTGCACTGGAAGGTAAGTTCCTTGTGGTAATCAATGCAGACTGACTGCTGCACAAATCTCAATAGCTTAATACAATTGGGTTTGTTTTGATCTCCCTTCACAGTCTGTATCTGTGTGGTGGGTGGAGAGTGGTGGAGAAGGGAGAGTCTGCTCCATATGGATTTTCAAGGTCCCCAGATCCAGATCTTTCCTTCTAAATGGCTCTGACCATCCCCAGGGGCTCAGAGTCACCCACTGATTCACTGTATCTTTCCAGCAGACAAGAGAAGACAGAGATCATGGAGGATCTCCAGGGAGGTGTTTAGGGGGCTAGGCCTACAAATAAGTACATCACTTCTTCTTACATTCCATTTGGTCAAAACTTTGTCAGGTATCCCTAACCAACTGAAAGGGAGGCTGGGAAATGTAGTCAAGCTCTGTGTTCAGTGGTGAAAGAAACAGGGTTAGGTGAATATTTACCATAATATTTGCAGCCATGTTTATCTCTATACCTATAACAGTTTATAGCATAGATGTAACAGTTCATCAAAATAAGTTTAATAGTCTAACAATGAATTAGTAAATAAGTACATATGATGAGTAAAATATCAGAAGGGCTGGTACTGCATTAACTTTTGGGAACAAATCAGTGCTAACAAAATGTGTGAAGTTTGGTATTTGAAGAAAACAACCAAGGGGAAGAAAATTCCCTGCCTTGGCACACAGAGTCTCCCTGACTGGTGACGTTTTCCTCAGGACTCAGGCACCGAGGACCCTTCCATCCTCACCCCCAGGCACTTTCCCCTTGCTTCAGCTTCCTTGCCATTTCTTGACACACCAAACAGGATCCCACCTCAGGGCCTTCACCCTTCTTGTTTTCCTTGTCTGAAATGTCCCCCACCATTGCCCAATAAGCACATGTGTGTCCCTCACCTCACTTAGACCCTACCTCACATATAATCTTCTTATTGAGCCCTTCTCTGGCTACCAGACTTCCTGTTCTTTTCCTGCAGTATTTTTCATCACTATGTGTATTAAGATCAGGTATATTATACATTAATTTACTTGTTTGTTGTTATCTCCCCACCACCCCACCCCCATACATACCTGACCCCTGAGGTCAGGGAATTTTGTCTATTTTTTTCCTATCATCAGCACCTAGAACAGTGTCTAGTACCTTGTAGATGCTGAAATATTTTTAAATGGAATCCTATCATTTGTTTTTTGCAGTGCTTTTTGTCTTCTTGGCATGAAAGTGACAAACATTAATTTAACAATTGGATATAAAAATATTGTCAAAAAGTGTTTGACAATTAGATGAAATGGAAGGGGAGAAAGAAGATAATTATTAGTAAATGGTGGTGGTGGCTTGACTTATAGACAGAGATAAAAGGCTGTTTCTCAGAAATGACACACCTGAAACCATTAGGGGAATTTTTTTTGAAACTGTTTCAGTGTTTCTTCCAAGAACGTTGATTCCGATGTCACCTAAACATTCAATGAATTGCAACTTAAAGAAATCAACTGCAGAGCTAAGTATACCTATAATAGCACCTCTACCACTTAATGTAGTCTTACCAGAAAGGTCACTCAGTAAAGGCGGCATTTTGATCACAGCAATTCTCTCCACAGAAATTATATCTGGGGAGCTGGTCTCCTTCTATTTGATTATTTGAAGATATATTTGGGATTCAGAGAACATTTGCCAAAAACCTATCTTTAAGACTCAGCTACTTAAAGAAGTAATAGCACTGTGAGATAGAAATTGTCGGAAGAATACATTTAGGAACTTCTTTAATAAAGTCAGCCTTGCATGTTGTTCTCATGCCATATGACAGAAATACAGACCTGAAAGGACCTGCAGGTGAGGAAAATGGGGTCTGGAGACAAGGATACTTGTTGAGTGAACTCTTTCTTGGGCACTTGCAAACAGCTTGCACCATACAGGTGTTGCTGTCCTTGTCTGGCACCCGTATTCAGACTGATTACCTTGCCTGTTATCACATGGCAGGGGTGGGAAAGAGCAAGGCCCACAGTGACTCAGAGTACCTGTTATTTTTGTTTTGCTTTCTCAGGGGTAAAGAACATTACCCTTCAAAATTGCTGAACTGTGACATCATATATCCAGGTGACATCTCAAGCCTTTTGACTCCTAGTTCAGGGCTCTGTACACTAGAGTTCATTTGTGTTTGTGTGTATAGGGACACGAAGTACATTTTGTGCAATAAATTCTACTAATTAAACATCAATGTATAGTCTATTCTCTCATACTTGTCTCAATTTTGACTCTAAAGATTTTATTTACCATTAGTTTGTTTTTCATATTTATGCTCATCTTATTTCTATTTTTACATTACCCATGTCTGTATCTTCATAATAATAGTGCTTTCCCCTTTATAGGAAATCAAGAGATGCATTAGCTTTCACCACTCTGTGAAAATATCTCAAGAGCTTAATGTTTCTATTTTTTAATGTTGATTACTTACCTACCAAGTGAGAATGGTGTCAGAATTTAGCAACACATTTGTATTTTCTCCCTAAGTGGTTTCATAAATTGCAAATAAGAACATGACGTATTAGCATTAGCTAACACAGAGAGCCTAATATGTGCGAGTCAGAAGTTCCCTTTTTTAAAACACGTACTAACTTATTTTGTCCTCACAAATTCCTGTCAGGTAAACATTGTTATTATTCTATTTTACAGTTAAGGAGACTGAAGCACAGACACGTTATGCAAACTGGTCAAGGTTACACAGTTGGTAAATGACAGGACCAGGATTCCAACCCAGGCAACCTTGCTCTAGAGTCTAAGCTCCTCACCATTCACCGTTGCTGCATCTCAGGATGCATGTCAGGACTTTGTACAAAATTCTGGAGAATCTATATCATGCCCTCTCCTTTTCTATAGAAGCCTGTTTAATAGGCTTCTATAGAAACCATAGTCATGGGCAATACAGGCCACGTTGTCTCCTCTGATTTCAGAAATGTAGTAGAAATAACTTGTGTAGATGAGGGAGAGAGCACTTGGAACATGGGGTGTTATAGGACTTGTTTCTGGGAGATAATGTGAGGAGAAAAGCAGAGCCAGGCCTGGGTTCGCCTCCCACTCAGTCACTTGCTAGTAGCATGAACTTGGACATGCTATTTAACTTCCATAAGCCTCAGTGTCTGCTTCTGTAGGTTGAGGAAAATAATGCCCAACTCTCAATGTTCAGTAAGACCCCCTTTAGAGGCAATATATCTGAAATGACTCCATTAAACTAGTCACATAATAAATGATTAAAATGATGGCATTCTCATCAAATAATAAGATGAATCAATATATAACACATAATTGAGGCAAAACTGGGTTAAAAAAGAGGCTGTGTAGCTGGGAGAACACGTAAGTTTTGCCCACCATGAAATGAAGCTTATATTCCATAGAGTAGCATACTGATTAACAGCTCAGACCTCTGGAGTCATGCAAATTTGGGTTTTGCTCTTATTTTGATCTCAGTTATATACTTCTTGGCAATCTGCCCTTAGGTAAACCTTCCTAAGCCTTGTTTCATTAAACAGAAATTGCAGATAATAATAATTACCTCAGAAAGTATTTAGACATAAATATATGCATATTATATATATATGTATCTTATATGTATACACATGGACATATGCATACTATATACATATATAAACATACATTCAATGGCATGTAGAACTAGCTCTTTGGCAGACATATCCATTTGGTACCATGTTATTTCACTAATGATGAGAAAAGTTTCTAGATATTTCAACACTATACTAGTCAGAATTCTGTAAAGAAGCAGAAGCAATGGGAGATATATCTATCTATCTAGGTAGATAGAGTGATAGATATAGACAAGTCAATTTATGTCTCTGTAGTGATAGAGGTAGATAATTATCTATCTATTATCTTTCTATTTTTTATCATAAGGAATTGGCTTGCATGATTACAGAGGCTTGGTAAGACTAAAATCTACAGAGCCAATGTCCCAATTTGAATCCAAAGGTCAGCAATTGCTATAAAACCAGGAAGAGGTGATATCCTAGTTCAAAGGCCATCAGACAGGAGATTTCTCTCTTCCTTGGGGGAGGATCAGCTTTTTGTTGTATTCAGTCCTTCAACTAATGGATGAGGCTTAGTCACATGATGAATGCAACCTGCTCTACTCAGTCTGTGAATTGAAATGTTAATCAAATTTAACACCCTCACAGAAATATATATAAACAGTTAAAATACTGTCTAGCACATTGTAAAGCTCTATAAGTGCTATCTATCATCTTTATCATCATATTAAGTCAGCTATGATAACAAACATACCCAACATTTTGGTGATTAACAAAGACAATCCTTTTTCCTTCACTTATGTTACAGGTAGGCTGACAGTCACTATGGCTACTCTCTGGCTAAGCGTCTGCCTCCTTGTCCTCTCATCTTAGAACTCAAACTAAAGAAAGGTCTCTCTGAGACATGCCATTCTCATGGCAGATGATAAAAGTAAGACTACTGGCCAAACAGATCTGATCCACCCATATTCCATTGGCCAAAGCATGTAATATGGCCAAACCAAAAAATCAAAGGGCAAGATATATAATATCCTAACAAAATGGCAATAGGTGGGTAGTAATAATTGAAAACAATAATATAATCTACTGAAATCACTGAATAACAGCATCTTCATATTATCTTATGTAAGGTGCTTGTGGGGAAAGAGAAGAAGCATGCAGGAAAGTAGGCAGGAAAGAAATACAAGGGCCAGAACAAATGTAGAAATTGATCCTAATTTCCTGGACATAATCCAAACTTTTAGGCCCACAGTTTACCACCTCTCATCTCTCCTGCCTGGTTTTCTGCTCTTGGTTTTATGAGCCAATCCCCTGAACTCTAGTCATCAGTTTGAAAAGCTGGGGCCTTTTACCACATGCCACAATATGTGGCAACTTGGATTTGAATTACAAATAGAAAAATAAAGAGTTTATATTACCTCTATAATTGATGTCTTGACCTTCTGTTTTCAAAGCACTACAAACCTTTATCAATGTCTCCTATTAATTATAATGGTACTTGCTAACTTTGAGTCAGTTGTCATTTTTGTTATATGCCATAAATTTGTAATTAAGCCATTTAAAATAGATGGCATTTGTAACCATAGTGAGTAAATAATTTCGAGCTTGTTTTTCTGTTTTTGATGGATTGGAGGAGAAGGCTTGGAATTGAAACTCCTTTTAAATAGGACTATATGTACACAAATGTCATTGACAGCTAGTACTTGGCACTAAGTTATGACTATGTGAACATAACCATAGAATAAAAATAATCATTTGAAAAATATTAAGAAATTATTTCATAGAAATGTGGCTAGCACTTTTCTTTACTCAAAGGGAGGGAGACTCTTAAGAAATAAAAGAGCCTTTGTTACTCTAACTGTTGTAACTCTACTTTGGGATTATAAAGCTAAATTCAGATTGTCAGCAATGGGACTTCAAAACAGGAGCCCTGTAGTTGTGGCTTGGCCAGTGGGGTATGAGATCTGGAAGCAAGACATTTATAAGCCCTGATTAAGTAAGTAGGGGAAATAAGAGGGGAAGAATATAATGAAGTGAAGGATGCTCTCCTCATGTCAGCATGTGCTTCAAGACTACAATGGGAACTTAGGTCCAGGGGTGGGAGAACCTCAGGATCCAGATATAGGCACTACAAAATGATTCAGGTATAAATGGGGTATGGTGAAGATACTAAAATCATTGCATGGTACATATTAAAGGGTGTATTTTATGGTATATAAATTATATCCTAGTTTCAAATTTATCATTAAAAAAAGAAGGAAAAGAAGGTATGTATTGGGCCTTCCTCCAAAGTTAAAATCTGCCAATATAAAAAGTCAGTTCTGACTTTGAGTTTACATAAATTCACTAATTCACTAAAAGTAAACATTTCTATTTATATTATTTCCCCTTTTGTAATAACTGCTTTTAACAGTAACACTTTTGATATTGTACATTTAGTATACCTATTCTTCCAAATGGGATAAAAAAAGTTTTAAAACAGGTTTTTGCTTATTAAAATGCTGTAACTTAAAAAAAAACAGAATAAATGGGGTAACTATATAATGTGTCATCCAAATCAGTTCTTTATGAGCAGCGAAAGCACACATGGATATGCTGGGTCACCAGTCATGCAGCAGGACAGTCCTGGACAAACAGGACATAGAGAGATGGAGGGAACTGGAGAGGTGGCAAATAAATACCATCCTTTATTCTCACCCTATTCATTCATCTATTTATTCAACAAATATTTGCTATACTCTGGTGTCTACCTACTTGAGAAGCACAGATGGATAAGGTGTGTACCTGCCTTCCAAGTCATCCTGTTAATAGATGTCGAAACAGAATTTAATTTGTTTCAGACAACCAGACTTTGCTCTCGAGCCCAAGGCATTCATCTCTGATCTAGCCTTGGATCAGGGAAGGGAGGGAAAGAGAGGAGAGGGTGAGGTTCCCTGGAATATGTGATATCTGAGGTGATTTTCAAAAGGGAAAAGAAGGTAAAGTGTGGGAGAGAGTGTACTAAGGAAAAGGTACTTTCTGGTAATAAAGAGGAAGAATGGTCTATTTCACAAAGGTGGATTTGTTGGCTAGGAAATAGGGAGAAGGTGATGTTGTCACTTGACCTCTTGGGACTTAATTTTAGCTGACTGGCTCAGGAAACACACCAAATTTTTGAGTAAAATTCATGGCTTTGTATTTTCTCAGTTTTCAGGTTTAATACCTGAGTGAAGGGATCTGAACTGGACCTCCTAGGCAAAATAATGCCTCCTCAGAAGTGACTGCTTTTAAAAAGAAATTTATAGAGAAATTGATACTAAGGACTGATAATCTGATATTGACATCTGAATGAATGGCTGTAGAAGCAGGGTGATGGCTTGATGGGAAGTGGCCCTCTAAGTCAATGTTATCATGCCACATATGTTTCCATTTGTGGTCCCCAATCTGATCCTTATTTAAATTAGAGAAAGTGTAGAGGAAAGAAGCTAACGACCCCACCTCCAAAAAAAGGGGAGGTGAAATGTTTGTCTCAGTGAGATTGTACTCTCTTTCTCTTTAAACCTGACTTGTGTCTTATACTTCTTTATTTAAGCAAACTTGAGGTGAGAAATCTTTGATTTATATTAAGATATATATCTATATCTATATATGTTATATATAACATTTATATATATGTGTATATATATAATGTTTATATTGAACACCTTAAATGATCAAGGGCTATATTCATTGTTGCCAAATGGTTTCTAGATTGTAGAAACTTAAATAGATCTCTCTCTCTATGTGTGTATGTGTATATATATTATATATAGTCACTCCCCCCACATTCCCGTTATAATTCTTCCTCTCCTCACCTCTCCTCTCCTCTCCTCTCCTCCTCTTCTTCTTTCCCTTTCTCTCTGTCATACACATGCACACAAATGTACTAAATTATGAGCATCTTGCAGGGAGGGATCATGTCTTATTCACTGTTATATCCCAAGCTTCTATCTCAGGTCTTGGCTCACAATAAATACTGAATTTATTAAGTGGTGATACATTTCCACTTAAAAGCACATATAATAGAAAACGGCATTTTTATGGAACTCTATAGTTTTAAGGCACAGTTACAAATATATTTATAATCTTAAGTGAGGTGGATATTAGTTCTATTTCAATTTTATGTGAGAAGAAACTGAGGGTCAGAGGATGAAGGGCGTCCACTTAACATATGCAGGTTAAGTCAAAGGTGAAACCCAGAAACCCCTGGCTTTGAATCTGACCCTCTCTCTAAATTATATTGCTTCATTTGTGAATGTAACTTATTCTCCTCCATTCTACAAGGTAAATGCTTCTGATGTTCTAAGAAGAAAAAAAACATTCATTGTTATTCAAGAGCCCTCAAGCCAGAAAACTGTCTCATAACATCTGGAGAATACGTAGGAAAAAAATGCTCCCTACAAGGACATAATCACAAATAAGCATTATGTGTTGATATTGTTTTCTGTACACAGATCATCTAAGTGGCTTTACCTGTAGTAAGTTGAGTGGGGAGTGTATAGGGTAGCAAAGTCTTAAAACTTTATTTTATGACTCATCTATAGACCCTGGGAAATGTTTCAGACTAACTTTAATTAATCATCACTGCTTGGATTGATTTAGATCCTTCCACTCCCACATTAAACTGTAATGTATTCTTTATAAAAATGTACAACTTGAAGTTAATTTGAGTCCTTCATGCCAAAGAGTTTATTTATAGTATGTGGTGAAACATTTTATGGCCCCAATTTCAATTAAATCATAAATTCAGGAAGTAAGGAAAAGAAACAGGGCTACTCAGTCACCTTGGCCTTGTCAGAGGAATAAGATCTGTATCTGTGGTAGATTTCCCATTGCTTGGGTCAATGTGTATATTTATATATCTCTTCATAGTCAATGCTGCTGATGAAAATGGCTTTTATGTGAAAAAACAAAATCAAAAGCCTGGAGTGGGAGGTAGATGTTTCCCTCTTACAGCATGTTCCATCATATTTTCTTTAGGCCTCAACAAGAACAGCTCTCTGCCTTCCTGCCTCAAATCATAGTATTTGTATTCTGGGTCAGGTTGGTCTGCTCATCATCATCACATTACTTCCTTATTAGTACTTTATAGAGGTCTGAGACCAGGCCTCCAGAGGTTGTCTGGGTATAATACATGCAAAATATGATGATACAGGTGCTGAAAATTGCATGGACTATCACACACTCAATGTTTAGACAGAGAAAATGGGGTATCAGGGTGGTCAGTAAACTAATGAAGTTGTAAATGTCAAATCCAGGATCTTGGGAGTTAAGAAGGATGCTGTGGAGTATAGAATGTGATCTTATCTAAAGATAGGGCCAGCCTTTGCCTTCAGTTCCTAGGAATTAATCTCAATACCCTTGAAATTTTTATGCCTGATAGGAATGACTTTGTTTGCCTGGGGCTTTGGCCACTGGACGGTCTAACAATGTGATTTATGATGAGTGTTTTGGGCCATGTGGTTTCAGTTCCACTTTTGGAATGACTGGAGAATAAAGGTCATCATGTGGGTACTGTGTGATAGTGCCCTGATGGAAACTCTGAGAAATGAGGCTCAAATGAGCCTCCCTGATTGGCAATAATCTGTGCATATTGTCACATCAATGCCAGGAGAATAATGCTCTGTCAACAACAAAAGCTTCATGTCTGGTGCCTTTTCTGGACTCTGCTTGATGGACTTCTTTCCTTGACTGATATTAATCTCTATGCTTTCCATGTAATAAATCAAATTAATGAATATAACAGTTTTCAGTGAGCTTTATAAATCCTTCCAATGAATTATCTAAACTGAGGATTGCTTTGAGAACCTTCGAAAGTTCCAATTGCTGTCAGGAGGGAGGATGGTCTAATGTGGATTATGTGCCCTTACAAAACTTCATAGTTGGCCTAAATACTTACTTCACAGATGCATTGTTGAAAACCAGTGTCCAGAAGAGAATTCCAAGGACCAGAAAAAGAGTGAGAGATAGTGATAAGCTAATTTAGGTGATTTCACATTTATTCATCCTTGGATCTGTGAGATCTGTGTGTGTTCCTTGCTTCACCCATTCACAGCAGCCTCATTACTCTAGTAATGGGCATATTTAGAAATCTAGAAAAGAACAAGAGACGTTGCATCTGGAAGTTTATTGGTATTATGATATTTTAGTCCATTCCTAACACAAGCTGAAAAGACTTGTTGGAAGGCATTATAGGAGATCCAACAGAGGATTAGGAGATTAGAGCCCATTCCTTAGGTCCAGGATTCCAGGGCCAGACACTTCAAAATGAGCAGCGGGTCTGGCAAAAGCAAGACAAAACCCATCCTGAACATGTAAGAATTGACTGAAGCTACCCACAAATTGACTTAATACTGTGTCAATTAGAATTAAATTTGCCTGTGAGTGACAGAAATCTTGAAATAAAGAAGTTTCTATCTTATGTAAATGAAACCTAGAAATAAGCAGTCAAATCAAGGATGACAGCAACATGATGATCAGGCAGCCAGGATCCTTCTATCTTATTGTTCAACCAATCTCAGCAAAAGAAACCCATCTCCTGTCCAAGATGGTAGTTCAATATTCAGCAATCATGTCTATATTTCATTCTGCATGAGGGAAGAAGAATGGAAGAAGGAAGGAGTGAAGAAGCTCCTCATCCCTTCCCCCCATTTAGGAATAGTTCCTATACAGAACAAATCTACTTAAATTGCATTGTTCAGAAAAAAACTACAATAAAAAAAGAAAAAGAAGTGCATTGTTCAGTACTAAGTCAAATAGCCATACTTAGCTGCCAAGGAGCCTGGGAACTGTGATCATTATTTTAGAAGGCTATGTGCTCTGTACTGAATTAAGAATGGGGGGATCCTCTAAGGAAGAAGGAATAAATGTCTATTGGAGGATAATTAGCAGCCTCTGCTACAATGCTGGGTCAGTGGACAACCACATGAAACTTTAACTTGGACCAGCCTATTGTGTAGACCATGTCATTGGTCTCATGAGAAGAGTGTTTCAAGGTCAGGGAGCCAGGCTGGTCTTGGTTCCTTTCTGTGGCTCCTTACAGCAGTTTTGTCTGCAGTCATTCCATCACAGCCTACTGTGTGCCATTGCTTCATGTTCCATGCAGTGGAGCTCAGCAAGCTGCAGTGCTCCAAAACATTCCTTTTGTACACTTTCTTGCTATTACGTTAAAATATGTTTTTTAATTATTATTGAAGTGCCCCCTGGTAAAAGGACTAGGACATATACTTGAGTCAGTCAAAACTGATTTTGAATATCTTCCTTAGCCTTTACTAGGTGCATGACCCTGGAAAATACTCTTAGTCCCTCTGGGCCTCAGTTTTATTATATGTGAAATGAGTACAATATATCTACATTCAAAATAGCTGTTGAGGTTAAAGATAGAGACAATACCTGACTCAGAGTTTGTGCTCAATAAATAATGATTACTATAAACAAAACTGTTAGCTTGGACCGATCTTGATGTGGTAAACATAAACATAGATTCTTGGGCAGATATTTAATATTTTCAAGTGCATATTATGCACCAGATATTTTAAGTGCATTTTATCCAATTTCAAAAATAATCTTTTGAGGGGGTTCATCTTATTTCCACTTAACAGATGAAGATACCAAGAGTCTAATAAATTTTCATATTTTTTGAGTTCACTTTATTACTACTAGAACTGAGATTTGAACCTACATCTGTGTGATTCTGTTACACTTTAGATTGTTTAAATTCAACTATCCTATTTCATAATTAAGGAAATGGGTCACGGCAAGGTCAAGAGACTTTTCTATGATCCCCAGTACAATTTGTAGCAGGATTTTATATCTCTGGCATCTAGCCCAGAGTTCTTCTCTCTCCTCCCTGCTATCCCCTATTTAACATATTTCCTTTCCATTACCTTCAGTTACATTTTTAGTATGAAAAAGTCTTTTTTCTGTACTTTCAATGTTTTGTATTGTTTTACTGGTTCACATTTTTTTTATATAGCGATTGATCTTTTTACCAAGATTTAAGGTGATTTTTGTTCTCCTCCTTGGTTTGAGCTCTAACAATGCCTTTGCAGAGAATTGAACAGATGTTGGATCTGTTTCCAAACACTTTAGGAGGACTGGACTGGTTACACACATGGGAGAGTTTCTTTGCTACAGACAGATGAATCGGGACTGAATGTATCATGGTCCCAGCCCATTGATGTGTGCCATATGGAACGACAGCCCCCGCTTTGTAGGACGGCATTCTCTCCACACAGAGCTTGTATGCCAGAGTGAGATTCGTTCCGAGTGTCTGTGTGGTCTCCTCGCCTGTCTTGTGCATGGTGAAAATTGACCCGAGGTAACAAGTTTGGGTTTTTTGTTGTTGTTGTTGTTATCAAGTCATGAATAAATTAGTCTTGCTTTCTACTCTGAGGCCCAGATCAATATTCTGCTGGATGTTGGTTGTTTTAGTGAATGGAAATGAACTGGCAAAATGCCATCCGGATGGTCTGAGTACTGGCAAATGAAACATTTGCCTGGGAGGACTAAAAGGCCCCTGATGGAAATTAGAAGTACTATTTGCATAGTCTGTGGGCATTTACAAGCTTTCAACATACATCTAATTCTCAGAGCTACCCTATAAAGAAAACAAAGTAGGTTTTGTCATCATTTTACAGGTGAGAATAAAGAGGGTAGAGAGATTGTCACTTGCCCCAGGTCGCATAATGAAGTGACAAAACCTCGAGCCACACACAGATCCTCTGTCTCCAAACTCTTCTACTCTGTTTCCAAACCTAGGCTTTTACTCTGAATATTCCTTTTCTTTTTGGTTTAGTATTTTTTGCTTAAGAAATAGCATGCAGTGGCCCATGAACTTTATTTTCTGCTCTGCTCACTAGTAAAACATTCAAGATAACAGAAAATTTCAACTCTTGGCTCAGAGTCAGTTGAGGATTATTTGTGCCATCAGTTTTGTCCCCACACAGAGCTCCCAAGATGACTACCCAACTTTAAATAAATCTATGGAGTCAAAACACATTTCTGTCCTCCTGAGCCTTTTGCCATTTCTTATAGAAACTGAGTCACCCTGAATCATAGGTTGAGTACTCCTTCTTTTTCCATTTTTTTAATAAGATGTGAGATAAGATACAGTGGGACGGGAAGGAATAGAATGGGTTACTTCTCCCAGCAAATCTCTCATAATGAATGGGTACAATGCACAGGGCAGAACAGGGTCTTTCTATATGAAATTTACCTGGCCAGCATTTCAGTTTTTCTGGGGATTAAGTTTCCAATCATGCATTATTTTTCTAATCTATATGTCACAAACAGAACTTCAATAAAGAGAAACAGAAATCCAGAAAGGCACTGACACTTTAGATATGTTTCTACATCATGGAGGCTGCTTTTATAAGAAATCAGGTTAGGGAAATCATTATGCTTTTCCAAAACTCCATTCCTTGAGGGGATAGGTGATTTACTATGGACAGGCAATGAGAAAGAAAAGAGTAATACAAAGTCAGCTGGAGCCCAGAGCTATTTGGGAGTACCAAGAGAAGTGCAGAAGCAAACTTCTGCCTCTTAACTTCGTGCCAGCAAACACTCCTGTAGTAAAGGAACAAAAGGTTGTGATGAAGCAAAAGGTTGATGCCTTTGATTCAACAAACATTTCCTTTGTGCCAAGTACAAAAATAAATAAGATCTAAGCTCTGACCTTGGACTAGAGAGGAAAGCAAATAAACAAATACTGTATTATAAAACAAAACAGCAAGTCCTCTTGTAGAGGTAAAAACATAGTAAAGAGGGCAGGACCTATTAAATGGTGACTGGGGCCAGGTTTATTTTGCAGACTTTATTTGATTAGGTTATGCTAACAACCCCGTGAGACAGATTATTAGCAATCACAGGTGAGGAACTAAGGATCAGAGAGGACAAAGTTTGCACAGTCAGCAAGTGACATAGCTCCTGTGGGAATGTGATCTATGGTAGACTCTTCTCAATTCTCTAAGCAAATAAATATTTATGGATGTCTAGTTTTCTCTAGATACTGTATGAAATGTGAAGATTAGTGATCCATAGTCCTTGTCCTTGAAGAGTTGACCATAAGGAGACTTTGACCTTGTCCTGTTGATTCCAGAGATTGCAAGATAGAAGTGGAAGTTACCAAGAGACTCACTGCAATTTAATGTAAGTTAGAACTTTTTTCAAGGGCCTTCAGTTAGAATTAAAATTGCTCTGGATTTCCCCCTATATGTTTCAGGTCTGGATTTATATCAGCCTTGGTTTTTGAAAATCTAAGGTTGGAGTCTGTGATAACTCACTATTATTCTGCACTATCTGGCTAAGCACACAAACTCTTGATTCAGACTGCCTGGATTTATATCCAGTTCTTCCACTTGCAAATTCTGTGACATTGGGTGAGTCACTTAATCTCTTAAGCTTTAGTTTCTTCATTTATAAAATGGGGCTAATGATAATAAGTATCTCATAGGGTAGTTAAAAAGTTTAAGTGGAATAATGCCAATAGGAGGTAAGCCTGGTTCCTTATATTCAGTAAACACTCAAAACATGGTGATTATTATTGTTATTTTTATTGGCATAATTATTTAAAAAACACACCACAGTTGAATTATATCCATTTTTTTCTTAGAAAAATTGCCACTGCTTCTTGCCTTGTAGTAGTTGTGTCATTCTGGATATATTAATTCTATTAAGGAAGGAGATCTTCAGTGTGACTCTTGATGCCAAGATGTTTGGTAAAGCACAGATCCAGAAAACTTTTCATTATTCATAGGAAGGTGATATGGGTCATAAGATAAATGAAATTGTAAGAAACCTCCCAAATTGTGCTGTGGGCAAAGGTCACTCTTTTGTCTCCTGGTAAACATCTTACTACCTGAGATGGTCACAGTGGTTGAAATCTAGAACCAGATGGGGCTGTTTGTGTTGCATAACAGACCATGGCATGTAGGTACTTATATTGATATAATAGAAACTGTAGCTCATAAAGCATTTTTTTAAGTTGAAAAAGGGTGTTCCTGACTTAAACTGGGCTGTGGAAAAATATAATCTCGTGAGCTGGACTGGAGGCCTCTATCACCTTGCTTCCATGATGCTGGAATACACCATGAAAGCCAGCCCAGCATCTAACTTTTTCATGTTTTGAGAACTCAAGGAGTCATGAGTATGAATGATAGGTTTCAATGCCAGTAGCAATGTAGTGGTTTTGATTATTAGAAGGTGAAGAAAGTACTTCAGGAGATCAAGAATATCCTTATAAATATGTGAACACAAACTGGATTGATATGAGGGGGGACCCAAGCAACCTGGAGTTTATTTATAAAGAATTGTGTGTCTACTCTTACATGTTTAAACTTCAGCCACAAAGTACTCTCCATTTTCTGCAATATACATATTAAGACATTTTTTCCCACTGCTCAAAACAATTTCAACTAGTCAATTTTTATACCTTTTAGTTTTTCTGTTTTACCTCTTCCACATTAGCAAAACATTTCCCTTTGAGGGCTTTTTACATCCAAGGAAATGAAAAAAAAGAGCAGGGGTGAGATTGGGTGAATAGGGCTAGGCATGGAGGCCCTGTCCTTTTGGGTCAAAAACTGCTGAACATTCAGCACAATGTGGGCAGATGCATTATCATCAAATGGGCAAACGTGTTGCAGGAGTCTTCAAAAAAAATTCTCTGAAGCCAAACGCAGCTTCTTACAACAACGCCAGCTGATACACTGATACGGGTTCCTAGAACACTCACCTAGTGGGGAAAACCTGTACTACATGGGGCCTGCCCTCTAGAAGATAATTCTGGGGTTTTTTTGGCGGGGGTTCCCCCTTGTACATGGCAGGAGAGTTTTAAAGGGAACATAGGAAAATATGAGTTAGACTAGCAATATGTTCTCCATATGATTTTGAAAGATGTAATAAAACATTAGTAAGCCGCATAAGCACCTTGAAAGGATGAAGAAATGTCCTGCATTTCTGGAAGAGTAAATATTATAAACACGTCACTTCTTTCCAAAGTGACACATAAGTTTAATGTAAACCCAAATGAGACATTTGTGTGGTTGTTTATTTGTTGCTTTTTCTGTTTCTTCATCTTTATATTTGTCCAATAAGAGATAATGACAGAGGAATGGGAGATATGTGAGAGTTATTGAAGAAGTCGATTCAGCAGTGATTGGTTATTGAATTAATGTGTGAGCTAAAGGAGGCAATCCCAAGTAATGCACAGGTTACTCTTAGGAGACCAGTTGATGTTGTGGCTCTCATGGTCACAGGCAAAATAGGAGAGAGAACAGATTTGAAGAGGAAGGAAATGAGACCACCTTTTGACACTTGAAATCAAATTTCCTACAAAATATTTAAGGGAACATATTGTAGAAAGCTATAGCATACAAACATCTCAAGCAAAGAAGATAGGTGTGAACTAGATTTATTAGACAACATCAGCACATAAAAGTCATAGCTGAAACAATAGGTATGGATGTAATTACTTGGGCAGAAGCTACAGACTAAGAGAAAAGGGCTGAAGCCTTGGAGGAAGAGGGCTTGAAATAGAGCTGAGAAACAGCAGCCAGAAAGTTAGGGAATCAACTGGAGAGAAATGGGACCACAAAATTAAGGCATTGAGAAGGAGAAAGAAGTCAACAAAGTCAAATAACTCAGAAAGGTCAAGTAAGATCATGTTCACTTTCATGCAAATTGGTACAACCTTTATGAAAGCATATTAATATCCATCACTTTTCATAAAACAGTTTGAAAATATAATTTTATTTCTATGCAAATATACTTCCATAAGTATACAAAATATATACAAAACAGGGTTTATTGCAACTTTTTTTATTATAGCATAAACTCAGAACAACCTAAATACCTATCAATGTGTGACTATTAAATACATTATAGCATACTATGCAATAGAATATAATACAACTTTTACACACTGAGATCAGTATGTACTTGTGGGGAAAGCCTCTAATGCTATATATATAGAGAGATATAGATATAGATATAGATATAGATATAGATATAGATATAGATAGATATATATAGATATATATATATTTCAGAGTTAAAAGTTTCAGAAAAATAAGAGCCAGCCAGATTATTTGTTCAAATCAAAATATAGTAGGAGAAAATATATTTGTTTTTAAGGGACTATGAATAGCAGTTTAGTACAGGTTAAGCAAGTAAGGAACCTAGTTTTCTGGCTTCAAAGTCCAGAGCTGCTACTTACTAGCTAGAGAATATTGGAAAGCTTCTTAATTTTTCTGTGCTTCTTCTACTATCTTTTGATTTGGATGAACACTCAGTTGGCCCTTGTTTTTTCTAAACCTTTTAACTCTAAATAATAGTCTCAATTCAGTAATTAAAATGTCCACTCTCATGCCAGAACTTCCACATCCTCCATACCTATAACCAAGAGAGAGAGAGAGAGGGAGGGAGGGAGGGAGGAAGAGGGAGAGGGAGAGGGACAGAGAGAGAGAGAGAGAGAGAGAGAGCGAGAGAGAGATCCATCCTTTTGTTCTTTTGCATTTGGTGATTAGGAAGTCATTGGCAGCCACCACCAGGTGGTTTCAGTGGAGTAATGAGGGAGAGCCCGATTGTAGCTGGAGAAGGATTAAGAGATGTGGAATGGATGGAACACGTGTCAACAAACTTCTGGAGCCACTACAGAGGGAAATGTTAAAACAAAGTAAAGAGGTATTTAACAAAGTAAATAAAACAAAGTAAAGAGTATTTAAAGAGGTTGCTGAGGATGTGGGAAAGCATAGATGGGATTCTCAGCTCAGGCAGTAACTTAATTTTGGAATAGAAACCACTGGCTTTCACACCCCTGGAGTCCCCACATAGGGAAAGTCAGCTGGAAGGTAAGAGTTCCTGCCTGATGCCTATTTGTTCCTCACAGGAAAAAAGAGATGATGTTAGTGACTCAAAGAGTGTGTTTGGGATGGTCTGAAGGAAAGTGGGAAAGAGGAGCTTCCTAGCACCACTCCTAGGATCTCCGCGCAGCTTCAAGAGCAAGTCTGAGTTTGGAGATCACATGCTCATGGGAGCACGGGGTCTGCGTGGCCCTGAGATGTTCCCTGGAGCCCCAGCAGCAGTGTTGCTGGGGTAGGGTATGACTGTGGGGCCGGGCTGCAGGCTGTCCCAGAGGAACCCCGACACCAAATGGGCCAGAGATGAGAACTGGCCTCCTCTTTTACTGCAGGGCAGCTCTGGTAGGCAGCACTTTATATCAAATAAAATGAAGAATGTTTTGTATAACTTCCTCCTTGAAAAAAGCAACACCCCGATTTTCCTGCTTAAAAACATTAAAAAAATACTGACTAGCTCAACAAATCATAGCCACTATTAGTGACTTTATGCATTAGCACCTAATTCATCAATAAGCAGATTCAAACAGTTGGATTTCTGTATTTAATACATGGAGCTCTCCCCCCACCCCCTATTGATTACACAGCCTTTTCTCTCACTCCTAATATCTACCTCTTAGGGCTTTATTCTATAGGATCTTGATTTGGTCCCATGATGGATAATAAATATTTTCTGTTGAGTATCACAATTTATTTGATACTTTATTATAACCTTTTTTGAAAGCAGAATATTTGTACATTGTGGCACTCTGTAAAAAATGGTTACTAGAGAACTGGCAGAACATTCCTTTTTAAGAGGATCTTTAGGGTCATATTGAAGAGTTCAAAGGTTTGTGAAACTTTGAAATATGTGGTAGTACTCAAGGTTTAGAGGGAGCAAAACCTGCAGAGAAAAATGACCCAGATGCAAAGCTTATGTAAGTTGAGTATTTTTGAGGCTCCAAACTTGAATTATTGGAGAAGAAATCAAAGAAAACCCTAAATGCCTTTTAATAAAAATTTACCTTTTATTAATTTTGTGTTAGCAAATATAATTTATTCATAGGAAATTATAATTACCCAAAAGTGAGGCATCATGGTACGGTAGAGAGAAATGAAACAACATAAAATGAAAGTCAATGAGCTAGAGTCTTGCCCTTGAATTTCAATTTCTCAGATGCATTTTGTCTACTTGGGCCTCTGTATTAGACTCATAAGAACTGGCATTTATTCCAAATCCACTCACCTATGACACAAACACTCTTGAATACATATATCCTTTGCACTATTAACAAAATAAGCTGCTGGTAACCAAGGTAACAGAACCAGCCCGTTTCTTCCTCTGTGAAGAGTGGGAATAATCTATCTCTAACATCCCTTTTAGACCTAACCTGCATTCTTTCCATGTAGCCTCTAATTCTCAACGTGGTTATAATGGGAAGGGAGCCAGATAGGATAACTGAAGTTGAAAAACACAGGTTTGGGCAGAACTAAGATCTTGTTCCCAAACTAGTTCATAGTTGTACTAGCTGTGTTACATTGTGTAAGTTACCTAAGTGTGTTCTGGGCCACATTGTCTTTATCTGCAGAAAAAAGCTAATGACTCTTATTTTAAGGAATTGTTGTGAGGAAGAAATGGAATAGTGTATGTAAAGCGCCGAGCACTGTAACTATCATATGGTAGAAGCCCAATGAATGGTATATATTATTTATACTAATTAATAGTCATACAACTAAAAAGGTACAAAGATGCATGTCATATTTGCTGTCACATGCAAATAATTTCAATGTGTACTCACACCCAATTTGGGTAATAACATGTTAGCAAATCTAGTGGTTGGGGGCTTTTTTTTTGTCTTCCAAATACTGTAACACCTCAATAACAGTGGTTGCTCTGTTGAATTGATGTTTTCTATTTGTCTGTGCCACAGACCGATGTGAACTGTCACTGGCAAGTCATCTAAGACAGTTTAATGATCAAGTGATGGGTCCTCAAGGAGAGTGTGATCGAATGGCTGCTTGGCATGTTGTAGGTGTTTAATAACGAGTTTTAATGAAAGAATGCAGCAGTGGGTGAACAAACAGTCTTGGGAATTTTCTCTTTACACAGGACAAAATGTTGACTATCAAATTTAATTTTCAAGACATGTCTATGCCACTAGTCTATTGCATATGCCTGGGTAAGAATAATTGTAGTCTGGCGTGACTAAAATCTGACTCATACTTGTCTTTCTTGTTACATATTTCCTTGATTAAATTACAGCCAAAGATGTTTTATCACTTGTTCCATGAAATATTAGTTCAGTGATGATTATAGATACAGTCTGGAGGAGGCATCATCACCATTGTTTATTTACGTATATATAAGTACCAAGGCTTGTTCTGACCAAGATATTCTCTTCTGCTATTTCTTTAATTAGCAAAATCATACTTATCCTTCTAGGTACTGCTAAAATATATCTCTGATGTGAAGTTTTCTCAGTCCATTCAGGTGGAACTAATTGTTCCTTTCTTTGTGATTTTATAGCTGTTTTTATGTCATTAATGTGTGCACATTTATTATATATGTTCTATATAGTATATATAAATTATACAGGGTCCAGCAGAAGTAATGCCTGCTTGAGTATGGTTGGGAGGGTAATAATATGGGTGTAATGACTTATAGTTTTAATTTGAACATTTCACCTAAAATATCCTATGGTGTGCTTGAGTATGATATTGTTATGTTACTGAATTATATGCTTATGATTACAAAAAGATTTTGTAATAAAAAGGGGGCATTATTTGTGCTGGACCCTGTATATCATACTACATATGTTATGTAGTGTGTACATACTACATACTATATTAATAATATACTACATATATTATAAGTGTCTGTAGAATGTCTGCATTTGTATTACATTTGTTTCATATTGACCTTTCCCATTCTTTCTTTCAATACTCACACACACTCATCACACACAGACAGACAAACTGGGCCCTCAACGTCAGAGACTGTGCCTTGGTTATAACTGGTTCTGCTAATTTGTGAAAAGGATGTGTTCTCATTAGACATCTGCCATAAAATATTTTGCATATCAGGACCTAGCATAGTGCTTATAACATATACATACAGTACAGCTGTGGTGATTTTCATTAAGTGAAACCCTCAGTGTATAGTGTTCAGCAGGGATTGACTCATAGCTTTATTTTTGTTTGTTTATTTGTTTCCTTTATTTGAATGGAAAATCCTGTGCTCTGAGGTATATATATTTTTTTGTTTATCTTGTTTTTAAATCAGAATTGACATTCCAGGCTATTAGGTTCCGGGATAGGGGTTTATATATTATAAAGCAGTGGATCCTGGTTGTTTCTGTCAGACAGAAGCACCCAAGTGGTTTATTCGGTACCTGTCTCCTGGGTGAGGAGAAATCCACAGACGTTATTCTGGCCCCCTGCCTGGTCTTGACAAAGATATCAAGTAAACTCCAAAGGATTAAGGTTCAAAAAAATTGTCAAGAAGCTGCTTTCTTTGCTTACTCACAGACAGTATCTTAATTGCCAGCTTCTATGAACAACTGGCATCCTTTATTTGTGCCTGGTTCAAACACTTTTGACAAGTCCGTCTCTTCATTTACAGCCATGGAAGTAGTCCAACTCTGTAGTTTTAAGTGATCTATGCTGAGTTATTTGCATTGAAAAAGCCTGCTGTTTAGGGGGAATGGGTTCTGTTTTCCATCTACTGTGTGCATACACTGCCTGAAGTCACATTCATTCTTGCTAAAGGATCCCATTGCCCCCACCCTGGGGATTTTACATGGCTTTGTTCTCCACAACATACCCTAAAAACAAAAACAAAACAAAACAAATAAACAAACAAACACAAAGCATTAGAGATTTCAAAGGCAATACTTTGGGAAATTTTCAGAAAGGTGTTCCACTCCATTATTTTTGTGGAAGACAAATGGTGATTGTCACATGTCGTGTTCTCACTGAGTGGGTCTGAATGCTGGGAGGAGGTTGCCTAGTGCTCATCCCAGAGGCGAGGGCATCCCCGTTGGAGACATGCTCCCCTGGGGCACATGCAGTTAATACAATAAAGCGTGGAAGACATCCACCTGTGATGCTCACCACTTCATGCAAAGACATCACTGAAGATAACAGTGGGTTATGCACTTGATGATTTATCTTTGTGTGAGACGAGGGTCCTTGTCAAACTCTGAGAAGAAGGGAGATACAAATGTGTTCCTGTGGCTTTGGGCAAAAATAATTAACCTTAATCATGTCCTACTATATATCAGGTGTTTTGGCAGTTATTTTATAGGTATTATTTCATTTAACCCTTAGAAAAAGTATTAAGAGGTAGTTATCATAACTCCCATGTTATTGATAGTATTATGAGTTTTAGGAAAATTCAAAAGTTTGCCCAAGAACACATACCTAGTACTGGGAGGGCAAGGTTGTGAACTAAGCCCGTCTGCCTGCACAGCCAGTTCCCTCTTTTGTATTCCTGACTGCTTCCTCTTTCCCCAGTTTTGAAAGTAGAAATGTCCAGAGGGTAAGCTCATGGTTTTAGAGCTGGTGGGTAAAATTTCCACGCTAGGGTATTAACTCTCGTATTGTATCTCTGTAGGGGTATAGAATATCAGGAATTTGCTGCAGTATGATTTTCCTATAAACCAAAACTATGTGTTTCTTTGGCACTACAGGTTCCAAATTCAAGAAAAGTTTTTCTTGAAACATTGGCAAAATATGAGAGGGAGGCCTTTGGCTTAGGGATTCAGATCTGCTGCTTTGTTCACACGTTTGTCAGGTACCCCCTTTACTCTCATTGCTTTGTGCCTAGAAAAAAGATTATTTTTCTACACTTCCCATTTCCTTTTCTTGGTATAATTAAAAAATTACTTCATTCCAATAAGACATCTTACAGATGATTTCAGTGCTTTTCATCCTGTATTTCCAGACACTCCTCTGAAAGGAAACTTAGACAGCTAGGGGAGTAAAGGTAATCTCTTACTGCTGAAGGTGGGGAAGGAACCTCTCTCACCCAGGGGGATGCTCACATGGAAGGGAGGTCCTCTTTCTCCTGAATTGGGCTGCATGATTCTAGGTAAAGCAGTGGGATTGGGTTACATTCTGCAGATGGGCCTCCTGTGAAGACACCTCTGGCTCCCAGGAAAACTCAAGACTTGTTTGCTGTGTCTTAATATAACTACACCTACACTTATAGTAGGCCACTTAGTGAGGAAGCAAACACTTAACCTTTAGAAACAAGCAGATTTGGATTGAAATTCCCAAACTACCACTTACTAGTTGGGTATTTCTGGGTGGATACTGACCCTTGGAGCTTATTTCCTCACTTATGAAATGAGAGTGATATAACAACATGTGGTATGGCTGTAAGAATTAGGGGTGACGTATAAACTGCCTGGCACAATCCTTCAACATATAGTAGGGCTTCACTGCTGGTTGACTTTATGATTATTATTCTTTTCACAATTAAGGAACAACTAACTTTGTCCTACAAGAAGCAGATTTCAAAACCCATTGGTTCTAAAGATTTTCTTTTGCTGTTGTACTGAGTTCTGAAAGGAAAGCTAAAAGCCTGTTTTTCTACTGAGAAGTGTTGACCTCAAAAATAAAACTAAATAAAATAAAGTGGCCAGTACTCTAAATTGGTTCTCAAGATGCATAAGAAACCACTGCTTTATCAGACATAAAATTCTTCCAGATTTGAAGGAATAATAATTATATAAAAATATTTAGTGTACAGTGTGATTTCACTAAACTGCATTGTGATTTTTTCCTGCAAGCAAAATCTGTTTGGTCCTTTCACTTTGCAGGTGAGGAAATTCAGGTAACACATCTGTGATTAGAGAGCCAGGTCATCAGATTCTACCTCTTATGTTTAAGCTTCTTATATAATGTTCATAATTTTTCCCTCTGTTTCTAAGGGAAGAAGTTACAGAAGCTGCATTGGTTGTTTTTGGTTTGCAGAGGTTTGCTTTAGAAAGTTACAGCCTCAGTGAATTCACTATAAAAGCCCAATTCCCAAGCAGGCTTTGCCTGGAATGACTGATTCTATAGTCTAATGACTTCCCATCTTGGATCTGAAGTAGCTAGCAAAGCATCAGAAGTGCCACCTGTGTACCCAGAGATGCACAGAAATCTACCTTCAAATGTGTTAAATGATGTATATGTGGTGATGGAAAACATATCAGTGTAACTGTGGCCAGAGCTTCAATAGAGTGGAATTAAGTTTCGAATGCAAGTTATTTCTTTCTTTTAATCACCAGCTTAGACTGTTTTCCTGGAGACAGAAAAAAAAAATACTGTAGCATTATTTGAAGTACTCTTTCATGCAGGTCGTTTCTGTTGGTTCTTTTTAAATAGCTAAATCAATCTGCAGTTGCTCTGCGGGCTTACTTTTCTTTGTGTCGTTTCTTACAGCTGTTAAAGTTGCACACATTTACCAGTACTTCAATGCACATTATGTTTGAAAAAGAAAGGTGCTGAGTGTCTGTCTGTCTGTCTGTCTGTCTCCTTCCCTCCCTCCCTTATCCCATCCAGGGAGGTAAAACCCTGTCTGCAGACTGGGGGGCCAGTGAGGTCCAGTCACAGACTGCTGGTGGCATAGCAGGGAGCCACGTGTCCTCTCTCCTGCTTTTTGTTGCTGGGCCCCCTCCTTTTTTCTACCTGCTTGCCCTCTTGATTGTAAGCAACCAAAAGGCAGGTGTTCCCTATCATTCCCTTTTGTTCACCCAGCACTTTATCACACTGTTTTATACATAGTAGGTACTCAACATAAATTTTTTTAAATCTAGGAATGATTGAAAAAATTTAAAGTGCATCACTTCTTATTACTTTATAAAAGTTCTTATTATATTAAAACATTTATTTTAACATGGAATACCCCATATACATTTATTCCCATGCATTTGAGGTAGGGAAAATTTTGTATATACAAGGTTGCAGAAGATGGATTTAATTTACTATAACAATTATTTTTGAAGACCTTGCCACATTATTTTTTTGAGTGAATATGACTATTATTTATTTAAAATTCATTGAAGGATGTTTGTTTACTGGTAACTTAGGTATAAATTTTAGTAGTTCAAGTTCCTATAAGAATGTAAAAAGGAATCCATATATCATCCTTAACACACATGTGCATGCACACACACATATATAAAACACACCCAAATGTTTAACTTTATTTTTTATAAGAATTGGCATTTCTAGTTCTAATTGGAATTATTATTTATTTAATCAACTCATACAGAATGTATTATTTGTAAGTAATGGTCTAAGAATTTAATCCATCTGGACTAATTTTATCCTCAGCGCAGCCCTATGAGTTAGCTTCTGTTCTTATGCACAGCAAGACTAAGCCCTTTCCCAAGGTCATCCAGCAAAGAAGTAGAATGCAGCCAGGCTATACAAACAGGGCTTCTGGCTCTAGCACCTTTTGAATTATGCTGCCTCACTGAAAAAGTGCCCAGGGGGATACACAAGGCCAGGCCATCATAACAGGGCACACCGAGTCAGGGGCATTCGGGGGTTGCTGACTCCCTCTGGGAAAGGTGTGTCTTGTTTTATCATTCAACTTGCAGCTGGATTAAGGAGACTCAGAAGCCCACCTCTAAAGATCAGAGTGAAGGGCAACTGAGAACAGCACCTCAGAGAAGAATCAATATTAGCTAATAATAGCTACCATTTATTGAATGCTTACTATGGGTTAGGCACTAATCTAAATACTCTATGTGAAGGAACTCATTTTATCCTCAACATAACCTTTAAGAAAAGGCATTATTCTTGTCTTCGTTTTACATATAATGAGGCACAGAGAAGCTGAAGACTGGGCAGCTGAGAGGCAGAATCCGGGATTCAAATCCAGGCAGCCTGGACTCAGTCTGTGCCCTCCTATGGTCTCAAGGAAAACAGACAATGGGCTGCGACTCTAAGACCTCAGGCAGCTCTGCCATGTTAGCCTGGTTCTTCCCTTACCGGCTGCCCCATAGGGGAAAGGGATCACAGATAAAAAACCAAGAATTAAACGAGTCACAGACTTATTTACGGGAAAACAGTAGAATGGGAAATGATAGGGAGACTCCACTGACTGACTGGAGGGAAGAGGGAGCCAGGATGGAGGTGAGGTAAACTCCCTAGGAGAGGCAGGCAGGCTGAGCCTGAAAAGGGATTGCATGTATCCAGATAAAAGAGAGCTCAGAAAGTAGGTCCAACTCTGGGGAGGGGCACTGGCACTGAGTAACCAAACGCCCACCTATCGCGATAGGCCTCAGGAGCAGACGGGAGCCTGCAGGTTTAGGAGCCTTGGGTTTTCCTGTCAGTAATTAGCCAGTATGACTTCATCGGTGTCCTGGAAGTAATCGGTCAAATGCGTTCTTATACAATTTACGATCTTGAGTCCGGTCCAACAGACATTTTAATTAATATTAAAACTGTCAGTGTTGTAAGTTAACAACAGCTATTATTTGTTTACACTTTGTTTATAAAATCCTTAACAATTCCTTGGTTTTACAAAATAAACACAATCAATTGGTCATTTCTTAGCCAAAAACAGATATCTGAAATATGCTACAATTACATTGTCACTTTCAAAATATGGAAATGTATATTCAGTCCAAAAAATCAATGAAACAAAAATTATGGGTGGTTGAACAATTTTTAAAAACTGATTGTTTCTTCGATTATTTTAGAATAGTGTCAAAATAAGCAACATTTTTCAAATGCTTGGGTCTAGGATACAGTCATAACAATATTGGCTTATTAAAGGAAGAAGCTCAAACAAATAAGAAGGAGCTCATAGCATGGTTCATACAATGACTAAATTGAAAGAGCTAAAGCTGGTAATATTCATGAAGGTGTTATCTGAGATCACACTGGGTAGTCTCAAATATTGTAAGCGGTCCTCATGTTGGATATCCCTAACATAGTAATGGAGGCCCTTAGTTATTTTCAATATTTCTATGTAAATATTCTGGTGATAACATCCAACAAAACTAATGAAGGAATATTTTATTTTGAAATTTCATTAGTGCAGTACTAATGGCATGCTGATCAGAAATTCTTTTTTTTCTTTTTCTTTTTTATTATTTTATTGTTGTTCAGTTATAGTTGCCCCACCATTTTCCCCATTGCTCACCGCTACCCCATCCCCTCACTCCCACAGCCAATCCCCTGCCCCAACATTGTTCATACCCATGAGTCCTCTATTTGTGTTACCTTGCTTGCACCTTCCCCTTCTTCCCCCCATTTTCCCCCCTCCTCCCCTCTGGTCACTGTCAGTTTGTTCTTTATTTCCATGTCTCTGGTTCTATTTTGCTCATTTGTTTGTTTTCTTGATCAGAAATTCTAAGTTGCTGAACACATGCACATACACACATGCATACTTGTGCAAATATGAAACCAAATTAATTAATTTTCAAGGGAATAGAAGAAGTCACATTTTATGATAAATTTGGAGTCTGTGAAGGTTTTAATTTCCTCTGCCCCTTATACTTTGTACTATTGTGCTGTGATTTAATTTAAGCTAAATTTTATAATGGATAAAATATGGACATTGGAGACAGATAGACAAAGAAGGTTCATATGCCAGCTTCATCATTTTGTTGCTTTTGACCTTAAGTGATTGATTGCTTACATTAACTGAGTTTGAACTTTTTTTTTTTTTGCAAAATGAGGATGATACATATTCAAGTTTTCCATGGATAGTACCTGATACAGAATAGATGCACACTAAATGCTGATATTATTTCTTGTTCTTAGCTTGTCAGTGGTGCTATTAACCATTGAATTTTAGTGAAAGTGAAATTATCTGTTTATAATTCCTTTTCATCTTTCATTTGGGACCAAGGACACAATTGGACCATGTAGGAGGTTAACAAAGGTGACAACTGATGTCCTTCATTATGTTCTGTCCATTTTTATTACTCTTCTTGAAATTGCTTATTTGAAGTCTGGCAAGATTTCAAGGCAATGGATTGAACAAGCACATTTTTTATTGAATCAAAATGAAAGTGGAGGTTAAAGCTGTTGAATCAAAGATGAAATCAGCCAACCAGGCAAAGAGATTTCCACTTCAGCTCCCTAAGGCAACCATAAGACTGAGAAACCAGATTGCAATGCAGTTAAGGAAGCCACTGAGGGCATTACCAGGAACTAAAAGAACTTCACGGGCATGTCTTGAATTTTTAACTTTTTCCAAACCTCATAAAAACTTGAAATTCTGCTAGGAAGTCCTACAAGAATCAAATCTGTACCTCTTACTAGTGCCACGGGTGCCATGTTTTGAAGAGGCTGCACTGTAAATCCAAAGTGGCATTGTAAATGAAAATAAAAATCATCTTGGGCCATGGATCACAGATCTAAACCAGAGTACAATCACAGGCCACAGAGAAAGGTGAGCTGTCTGGAGAGCAGTGTCTGGCACACTTGCCTTTGCCGTTTCTTTTCTCAATCCAAACTTCCTTCAACAAGAAGCAATGAAGTCATGTTTTTTTGCCTGTGGTCTCCCTTAGATCCCAAGTGGCTGGCTTTACCTGCCCCTGCAGTGTTGGGTTTTAGTTATTCATGCTATTTAATTGCCTGCCCTTTCAGAGGTTCATGTGAATTTAGTTCAGTTCCTACAAGCATTTGTCAAACCCCTTCTCTATGTCAAACCCTATGGGGATTCTGAAAAGATTCTGTCTTGAAGTTTTGCTCTAAACATCTTTGCAGGCAAACATTTATTTTTACAAACATTTTTCCTGCATAACTAATTGGACCTAAGGCAATTTTGCGATAAAAGATAAAATGATTACTGGACAGTTTGGTTGCATTTGGTAGACAATACATTTTGTCGGTTTTATTTCTCCATTGACAAAGTTCTCACAATCCTCCCATGTTTCTATCATATAAATCTTAGCCCTCCTAATGTATACAGTAATGAGTAGTGGTCTTAGGGTAGTGGATGATAATAACCGTGTATAAGGTCAGCTTGCAAAACTACATGTAAAGACTGGTTGTACACTACAATGGAAAATGACAATGTATCACTCTGCAAGCAGTTTGGTGAGCATGGTCAGCCTCCTATCTGTCAAAACTGAAAGTTTACTAAGCTATGGCCAATTAACCAGGCACCTGCTAATTCGTAACAGTTTTTGAGAGTTTTAATTATTAATTCTTTAGTTAGAAATTGATAACCTCTCTTAATGAAGGAAGAAATTTTGGGGAAAATGTGATGCTGAAAGAAGAGATATCAATCTGAAATGAAGTGTAATATTAAGAACAAAAGACTTGAAATACAATGTATTTTCATTCCTTGGAAGTCTTTTTAATTTTGTTATTGTTTTTTATGATTCATTATATGGTTTTTATGTCTCTTTTATCTTTCAAGGCAAAATTTCTGTGTAGTCAATTAGTTATGCAGTAAAAATACTTGTGACAGAAATGCTTTTAGCAAAGATGTTTACAGAAATTACATAGAACCTGAAAATTCATCTTCATCAAAGTCATGGTCACTACTCTCAAGTTTTTCACTGCCTGGCAGCAGAGCCAGGTAATTAAATAGCCATTCAGTTCAGTATTTGACCATGCCATGATGAAGGCCATGGAATGAGTTCCCTGGAAGGAGTGATCACTTAGCTTTGGTTGCTGAACTCTTCATAACTTGCTTTGTAGTCTTTGCAAAGAATGCTCCTTGTACCTACTCCAGGTGGCCTTCATTGACCCCACCCCCCTTCATGTGGCCTGTCTTCTGGGCTTCAAAGCACACTGGAGCTCTCTCCATTTGAGCTCTTACCACACTTCTGCTAACCGGTCCATTTAAGTGGGCACCCTTGATATTAGGAACTGTGTTTTTAAACTTCTTCTCCCAATACTTTGCTATAGTAAATGGCATGTAATCATTTCTTAATAAATGTTAATTGTATGAATAAATGGTGTGACATTTTGAATTTAGATATAAATAATCAGTGTAAGTTCATCAGGTATAAATGCCCAGAAAAAGCATTCAAGAACTGAGAAATGTTGTTTCCTACACCTACAATAATAAAAACTGTGATTTTTTAAAAGCCTACTTTATGCCCAGAGCTAGAATAAGAATCTTACAACAGATTATTTCTAAACATTGCAATAATTCTCAGAGATAGAAAGTGTAACTTCCAGGGATTCAATAACTCAGCCAAGGATATACAACTCATTGGTAGCAGAATCAGAATTTAAAACCCAATTTTCCCTACTCAGATGCTATAGGTATACTATTGTTCAGTGGTTCTTTTTTTTCACTGTATTTTGTCCATTACTATTTATCTCCCTTATACCCTCTTTGACCTCTACCCCTCCACCCCCTGCAATCACCACATTGTTGTCCATGTCTATGAGTCCTTTTTCTTTTATGCTCAATCCCTCCACCCCAACCACCTCCCCAACCCAGAACCTGCTCTCTATGTATGAGTCTGTCTCTTTTTCATTTTTAGTTCAGCTTGTTCATTGGATTCCACATATGAATGAAATCATGTGGTATTTGTCTTTCTCTGACTGGTTTACTTCACTTAGCATAATGTTCTTCAGGTCAATTCATGCTGTCCCAAAGGGTAAAATTTTCTTCTTTTTTACAGCTGATTATTAGTCCGTTTGATAAATCTATCGTAGTTGTTTTACCCACATATCTACTGATGGACACTTTGGCTGCTTCCAAATCTTGGCTATTGTAAATAACCCTTCTTAACATTGTGCATGTAGAGTATAAGTTCCAGGCATTGAGACTTGAGGGGAACTGTGGATCTTTCTAAGCAAAATAAAGTAGCATACATTTTTATGGAAACTTTCAGAGGTTGTGATGTATTCCATGTTTGCATGATATGGGCAGAATCAATATTGATATCAATCTCAAAGACAAAATAGGCTTCTAGAAGTTTAGATAGAAGGAAATTGTCAAGTATGAGTATGTTTGTGCGAGTATGTGATAATGTGTGCATGCATGTCTAGGATATGATTTGGAGCAAAATTTTGCTAATTCTAGTGGTTATAATTATTTCTGTGCTACTTCCCCTAAAGGCTCACAAGGTACGCCTGAGTTTTGGATCTTCACACACATACTTTGACATTTGCAACACACTTAGTCATTCAGTGAATGCCAACCTAGCTCCTCCCATGCCTAATTTAGGTATTCTTAAACCATGGTGAAGTACAGATTCCTCCTCTTGTCACTAGATTTTTGCTTCTTCCCATTTATCTTTTCATTAAGGAAGGAAATATCATTAACTCTCACTGTAGACATTCTTCTGTATAAAGAATGTGTGAAGAGAACCTTGACAGTATAGTGTCCTGATTAAGAGGACAGATGTTAGAGGAAGAGGGACCTGACTTCAAATCCTGGCTCTATCACTTTCTCAACATGTGATCTTGTGGGGAGTTACTCTAAGCTGCAACTTCCTCATCTGTAAAATGAGAAAAAAGTCAGACTTCTTGAAGGACTTAGGTGAATAATGTCTGTGAAGATACAGTATAATGCCTGGTAAATAGTAAGTGGTTTTTTAATATTCATAGTAAAAATTTTAAACACTACAATGAAATGTGTGGTTGAAGGAAGAGAAGGTTGTACTTATATATCTATAATTCAGATCATCTGTTTAACTAACAAATATATATTAGGAATTAAGATCAAGGTTCTCAAAGTTCCAAATGTTTCAGTTTTTCATGCATGCTTGTATATTCTTCACTTCCCTCTTTACACATTTGCTGGGCAAGAAATTAAGACCATAGTGGATGTGGGATTTTCAGATGAAGGCAAAGGTGCCAAAGGGCATCACTACTGGCCCCAGAGGAGGTGGGTGGGGAATAGAAAAGAATTCCCCATTAAGCCCTCACCAGAAGAGTAGCAGTAGGCTTTCTGCCCAATAGATCATGTCACATGGGTTGCATCCAGGCTCTGGGTTTTGAGGCTGAATATGCTGATATTGTGTCTCCAATTTCTGATGCCTGGGAAGAGTTAGGGGAAAGTATTTTGTTTTCATTTTTTCCTCAATAACTTCTTAACAAAACTAAAGACTTACTTTCTGCAAAGGATCAACTGTTTGCTCTGTGTGGAGTTCCCTGTTTATATCTTATCCTACAGGGGCCTCTTAAATGATTGTGCCCCTCTTGTGTACCTCTGGATTTTTCCTATAATCCTTATCTATCACCTCTCCAGTTCCTTGTTGGTTTTGAGGTTTTTCTGTATTTCTCTATTTTCTACGGTGGTGCCGTTTTATTAAAGGGCTGGTGTGAGCAGACTGAGAGAAGAATAGGTGCTGCTGAAACTCTTAACACCTGTAGGACACAGCGTTCACATGTGCTATCTTAGCTTGTGGCTCACACTACAAAACCCAAAAATCAGCCAAGGAAAAAGCATGACATTCATTCATTCAACATATTTTTGAACACTTCCTGTGTGTCAGGTGTATAACCATCAAACCATGTCAAAATGGATGAGATTTTTGAACTAAAAAGGACCTTAGAGACTGTCTGAGAGGAAGAGAGTGAGAACCAGGGAGATGAGGTGGCTGGTTCAGGGCCATACAGTTTACCAGAAGCAAAGCCAGGTTCACACCTGGGTGTCTGAACTCAAATCTCCTGAATAAATATCTATTTGCATGCTTAAGCTTCAGCTACCTTAAGCACAAATAGACAGTTGTGCAGAGAGTTTTATTTTATCTGTCTGTCTCTGTCTCTCATCCTTCTATACTTTTTAAGAGAATATTTCTAAATGTGCCAGTGACTGTGGCCTCCCCACTCGACTATTTCAGTTTTTGAGGTAAGGTAGCAAACTACCCTGTAGTGACTTCTTTTTTATTATTTTTATTTGTTCTCATTTAGAGTTGTCTTTGCTACCCTGCTTAGTCTAAATTCATGAGGATCCCAATAATTAAGATAAGACCAAGGTATGTATTTGATTTACTTAGCTCCTGCATCCTAAGGATGGCCTTAGTTGTATGTTTTTAGTAAACAAGCTTTTTCCCTAACCATCCATCCATCTGTCCTATCCATCCATCATCATCCAACAATAAAAAGTATTAACCATCTACTAATGGCTCTGTGTGTGTGTGTGTGTGTGTGTGTGTGTATGAATAAGACCTAGGACCTACCATTAAGAAACTTACTTCTTAACAGATAATTACAATATGGGGTGAAAAATGCTATGACAAAACCTTTATACAAAATTGGAGACCAGGGGACAGGCCTCTCTTGATGCCTGGGGAGAGAGAAAGAAGAGGTGGAAAAGAAATGTTTCCTAGAGTTAGTAATAGATGATTTGCTCCTTAATGGATAGTAGGAATTATTTAGCTTTAATTAAAAAAAAAGTGTGCCCTGGCTGGTGTGGCTTAGTAGATTAAGTGCCAGACTGTGAACTGTGAACCAGATGGTCACCAGTTGGAGTCCCAGTCAGGGCACATACCTGGGATGCCAGCCAGGTCCCCAGTAGGAGGCTCATGAGAGGCAACCACACACTGATACTTCTGTCCCTCTCTCCTTCCCTTCCCCCTCTCTAAAAATAAATAAATAAATAAATAAATAAATAAATAAATAAATAAATAAAATCTTTAAGAAAATAAAATTTAAAAAGTGTAGGGGTGGGCATGAAGCAGAATAATATCCCAGAGAGAGGGAACAATGTAGAAAAAAACACAGAAGAGTCATGGTAATGGGCAGTAGTTAAGTGAGGGTAGAATAAGTGACCTGGGTTATGAAAGGAGAGTTGCAAATGTTGTTGGGAAAGGTAGGCTGGGGCCAGGTCAGGAAAAACTTTGTAAAATGTGCTGAGGACTGAATTTTATTCTAAAAACTAAGATGAGCTGTTGAAGGATTTTGAACACAGAGTAATTCAGTCCATTTTGTATTTTAGAAAAATTATTCAAGCTGCAGGACGGAGAACTGATTGAAAGGTATACAGAATGATTATTGTTACCTAGTCCCAGACTTTCTTTAAATGGCTATACTGCTAATGCATGTGGATCATAACCATTATGCTCTTTGAATTCTCTGTAAGCGGTCCTTCTTTCAGTCTCAAGAGCAGGTTCTATTTGAGGCTCAGAAGCTTGTCCTTGAGTGAAAAGCTGTAGAATTGCTCAAAATTATTCCATAATTACTCATTCATGGAGAAAGTATACATTTAGTATGTTCTTTTATCTGTGAATCAGGAAAGACCTCTGTTACCCAGACAAGAACTTGCCAGCAGTAAAACAGAAAGAGGTAAAAATTTGGGAGTGTTGCTTTTTCTGAATTAGAAAAACATGATCATATTTCAAGTAGCATCCAAAAAGATTAAGGAAGAGGCCCAAAAAATAAAGCCTGAAGCTTTAGTTATTAGAAAATGTTGACATTTCCCTTGTAGGATGGCTTAACTGGTTTAGGAGAATGATCTGAATTTTGCTTAGATGATCTGTCTCCAGTGTTAGACATAATGCACTCAGTAGAAATGGAAGCATTTCAAACTTAAACCTGACTCTTGGCCGTCACCATACTGTTGTGGAAGTTCCTCTTAACATTTGTAAAATGGGACTGAATCTGCAAGTCCCAGGGTATCCTTTCCTTTCCACAGAGCTTCACTCTACTCTAAAGAGATGAACTGTGATTTTCTTAGGCCAACTGACTGCAAAGCTAGAAAATTCAATATAGGTTCTGACATCCAGTAATTTTCTCCTTCAAACATGATAAAATAACCTGAAAATTTAAAGATAGTTTTTGAAGGGTTACAGCTACGTCTGTGGAATGATCGAGGATTTATTTGGTTCTGTTTTGAAATAAAGCAACATTGACAAAATTTCTTGAGTATCCACTGATCTTTTTGACAAAGGCTAAGCTTTTTTAAAGTTTAAAACAACAAAAATTTATTCTGTCACAATTTTGGATGAACACTGGAAGTCCAAATTCAAGGGTTGGCATGGTCTTACAACCTCCAAGTCTCTAAGGAAGAATTCTTCCTTGCCTCTTCCAGGTTCTGGTGGTTGCCAGCAACGCTGACATTCCTTGACTTGTGGAAGGATAATTACCATCTCCACCTCATCTCCACACAGCCATCTTCCTCTGTGTTTCTGTGTCTCTGTGTACAAATTTCCTTCTTATAAAGACACCAGTCATACTGGATTTAGGGCCCACTCTAATCCTAGAAACCTTCATCTTAACTTGATTACATCTGCAAAGATCTTATTTTTACCTTTTTATTGAATTTATTAGAGTGACACTGGTTAACAAAATTATACAGGTGTTAGGTGCATAATTCCACAACACATCAACTGTACACTGTATAGTGTGATCACCACCCCAAGTCAGGTGCTAAGCTTTTGATAGAATGAGCTCCGAGTTTCTGTGTTTGAAGTCTGGTATAAATAAACATTTCAACACAGTGAACTTCTGTTTGGCAGTTTGACATCCAAGTCTGACAGTGGGCATGGCCTTAGTCAAAATCGTTGAATACAAATAATATACTCTTCTCACTGGTTCAGGCAGGGATTGAGGTGGGGGCAGCAAGGAAAGGTGGGTGAAATAACATCTACTGAATAACTGGTATGTTAGGAGCTTTATTCTTTCTTTTGTTTAATTCTCATAATGATCCTAAGGCACATGAGTTGTCATAAGAATTTTATCAAAGAAAAAAATTTGTCATAGGAAAGCAACTCATCCAAAATTATCTAGCTAAGAAGTGGCAGAACCAAAATTTGTAGCTGTATCTGTCTCCCAAGTCCATCATCTTTCTATTCTTTCATGCTACCTGAAATAACACCAGCTGATTCTCATTTCCTTGACACCCATTAAAAAACTTTCTTTTCAATGAAGTTATTTATTTTTACTGTTATCATTTTCTGTTTATGCATATGTGTGGGCCTGAGAGGTGAGTAATTGGAAATGAAATATGGTTTTTTCTAACAAATTTTGAAACTGCAATTGGTTATTATCTTCTGAGGTCCTATGACACCTTGGAATTTAGGTTTCTCTGATAAATACTACATTATCACCTCATCTAATAACTGTAACAGCTCTGTGAGGACATTTGGTTATCATGACTCCTTGACAGATAAGAAAGGAGGATCAATAAAGTTGTATTGCTATTGTACATATTAAAGTAGGTTATTCATTAAATCCTACATTGTTATCTCAAAATTCTATTATTCTATGCCTAGTCTTCTTAACTGCTTTTTTATGTTCATTCACTTTGCCATGCATTTGTTCATTCATTCAACAACCATTCGTTGATGAATTGAATGTCTTTTATGGGTCAATCACTCAGCCAGTCCTGAGAGAAATGAGAATGAAAAAGACATAGTCCCTACCCAGTGAGGATTACCCACAATTTAGTGAATTATTGGCAATGTGCAGCCTGCCATTACTTTTAGCAGCCTTGTTTGCCATTAAAATTCCCATTTGGCTACCCCAAATCTCCTAGAAGATAACTCACAGGAGGAACAAAACATTCTTTGTGTGAAGAAAGCAGGCATTCAAGAAACACCCATACTGAGTTCACAGGATTGGCACCATATTTCCTGAAACAAACAGACAAACCAAAGAAAGTGATAAGGTGGCACTTCTGCCTGGCTGTCACCCTATATTAGGAAAAGAAGGAACAGTGAGTACAGATGCTGAAGTAACAGTGTGGCCAACGGCTGTAGTTCCAGAGCTTTCTTTACTCCCTCCTTCCTGGCAAGAAATTTCTGAAACATGGAGAGTTAAGCCATCAGAGTTATATGGAGGTGAATTTAAAGAAAATTTTCATAATATCTTATTCAGTTAAAAAAACAGCAAGTTAGAAACTATGTACAATAGCACCTTATTCTTAAGATAGTATATATATGTATCAATGCATATAAAAAGAAATATAGTATTAGCAATTATATTTGAAAGATTATGCATTTATTTTTAATTCTCTTGTGATGTTCTTATAATAGATTCATTGCTTATATCATATAACAAATCACATTTAAGTTATTATAGTTAAAATATATTATTAAAAAAATTAAAGCCATGTAAATGCCAAGTGCCATGTGTAACAACACAAATGGACCTTGAGAATATCATGCTAAGCAAAATAAATCAGACAGAAAATGTTAAGAACCATATGATTTCACTCATATGTGGGATATAAAACTGAAAGCAACAAATAAGCAAGACAATTAAACAAAAACTCACAGACACAGACAATAGTCTGGTGGTTACTGGAGGAAAGGGAGGTGAGGAAGGTAGTGAAGGGCAGAGGGGTTTGAGTGTGTGGTGACGGAAGGGGATTTGACTCTGGTGTGGTGGGCACATAATGCAATATACAGATGATGTATTATAGAATAGTACATTTGAAACCTATGTAATTTTATTAACTAATGTCACCGCAATACATTTAATTAAAAACAATGATTTTAAAAAGCAAGACAATTAAGGCCATGCCATTAAAAGCACTGCAAATTCCAAAGCAAAATGTACCTACACTGAAAGTTAGAATGAAGGAGGAAGCAGTTGCAGTAACAGCAACAGCTATCCAAAACCTTGTGTCTTCATTCATAATGGAGGTGGAAAAATTCCTCCAAACAGTTTTAAAAAGACCCTGTTGCTGCTCCTGAATTATTACTCAGACTCTGGTTCTTATAGTCCTTCTCCTTGCCCTGGGGGTTATTAGAAAATCACTGGGTTTAATGAGGCTGAATAGATGATGGCACCACATGGGACATAGTAAGGGTTATAGTCATGGGGTGGCACTGAGGATTTCTTGATGGGTCAGTAAGGGAATGGACTGAAGGATATCACTCACAACTTGAGCCTGACAGCCTTCTCAGGTAGGCCACGCTAGGGGCAGGTAAAGCCAACCTGATACACCTGGGATGTGTGTCTCTCTCTCCATTACTCCAGTTTTCCTGGGAGGCACCGACTATCTGGAGAGGGAGCTTTGGACTCACAGAAACTATAAGTGATTTGGAGGCATTTTGTTTTACTCTTATTTTAAAGCTCTGACTCTTGTAAAGTTATGAGGAAAAGGGGTGAGGAACTTTTTCTCTCCTTCTCCCTTCTTCTCTCCCTCCTTGTTTTCTTCCATCTCTTCCTTTCTCCCCCTCAACAGTTCTCTCCATTTCTCTCCCTGTCATCCTTCTTTTTCCTTCCTTCCTTTCTCAGCCCTACCCTTTCTTTATTCCATATGCCACGTGATTTTTTGAACACCTACTTTTCAAGTTTTATTAGTCAGTGGAGACACAAATGACTAAACCTAGTGTCTCTCCATAAAATAAAAGAGAATGGCAAAACAATTGTCAGAACACTTGCTAGATCTTAGAAACTGAGGAAGATTTTTAGACCTTCAAAATTTTTACATAAAGAACAGAAACTTTTCCTAGCCATTGTGATCAAATGAACTCAGCAGGTGAATCCTCAGTTGGCTTCTAGGAGCTGTCAGCTTTCTGAGCTTGATGCTTCTCTCTGATGACAGCTCCCAGCATTCCCACAACTGCTCCCCAAAGCAGGCTGGCGTTTACTATTCCATGTGAATAAGGAAGAAAGGAACAAAAGGGTGTCTTTTTCACTCTCAAATAATTTCTTAATAATGTTATAGTACCTTTGACCTCAGCGGACTCTTCCGGTTTTCTTTACAGTTTTCACAAATGGTTTGAGGGCAGAGGAACTTGCTTTTAAAGGTTGGAAATTATAAGTAAAACTGGCTTTTATATCTTGGGAATTAGGAGATTCAGGAAAAGACAGAGCAAAGGTGATACTATAATTAACAGGCAGTTGAAGGAAAGGAAGGATTCATGCTGTGTAATATGTAATTTGGAAACAAAATGTTCTAGTCAGAGAAATCTGGCCTTGTGCAGAGAGCTATGGGGGTTGTTGTAGATAAATGAACTGACAAAACCTGCTTTGTGTGCTGGATAATCCCAGTCACCTGTTCTATTTTCCTGTCTTGGCCACAGCCAGGCCATTTGTTAATTCATTCAATTATTCATTTAATATTTATCAATCATCAGCTCTTCACCAGGCACTTTGCTAAGTATAGGAATGCAAAGATGAATAACAAAAAATCCTTACCCTCAAGTAAGCCTCTATTTTATAGAGACAGATGAACTGACATTCTCCTCCCCCATCTACCAAGTGGCTTCAGAGACAGAGACGTATAGAAGTTGCCATGAAAACAGGGAGGAGGAGGCATCCAAGCTGCCCAAGAGCTTGGAGAGAGCTTCTGAGAGAGACTTCATGTATATCCGGGAAGACTTCCCCAGGACTTTAAGCAGAAGGTGTAACATGTACAAAGGCAGAAACGTGAACAAGTACTCGTCAAACTCAAGGGTTTTTACAGAGTTTTTACAATAAGAGTGCATATCAGAGCCATGATTGATAGAAGATGAAAAACAAGAAGTATTCTAGGGCAGATAAGAATACAGCCATGTTAATTAACTCATTTACTAAAATAATTTTAAATTAACAATTTTTCAAAGGTCAGTTTTGTTAAGAAGGGTGCAGTTGAAATCTGTCAAGAGGAGAGATGATATTTTCTTTGAATTGTCAGCATGTAATATATATATAGTACTTGACACACAGGTACTCAATAAATGTAGGCCTTGGAATAATCAGAGAATAATCCTTTTCA
Organism: Trachops cirrhosus; assembly: GCA_028533065.1. Taxonomy (NCBI): domain Eukaryota; kingdom Metazoa; phylum Chordata; class Mammalia; order Chiroptera; family Phyllostomidae; genus Trachops; species Trachops cirrhosus. The sequence goes on along the minus strand of CM052543.1, from coordinate 49,736,972 downwards.
ATGTTGAACCATTGATGCTAAAGGAGGAAGGTGGAAGGAAAGAGGAAATATTGAGCTCTTGCTCTATGCCAGGCCCTGTGTTAGAAGATTTATAAATATGCTAATTGACATTCACACTAGCTGCATGGGAGTTTACACTGTACATTACTCCTCACTTTTCAGAAGAGGCATTTGAAGCTTTGGGAAGTAGAATAATTTACCATGGTCCCATAGCAAATACATGGCCAGAAACAGAATTCAAACTCAGGTCTGTATTTTTCCACAGCCTACATTTCTACTTTTAGGTGCAAATGTTATAGAAATGTCTGCTGTCACACTCTGGGAAGAATGCTACAGAATGTGTTTATTTACAATAACAGAATAATATAGAATTACACAATCAGATGCTAATTTAATTTCTATAGTCAATCTTATAAATGCTGCTATAAAAGTTCAGAGAAGCAGAGTTGAATGTTGTTTTTTCTCTTGTATTTTGTGGGTTCAAGAAGCTTTAAATTCAACTTACTACTGCTAAATAGTACATGAAACGAAATAAATGGGTAACACATTAGACTGCTGAATAAATGATTGTGCATGGCGTCATGTTTAGAGCAAATGTTTTTGAAGTTGCCAGTGTTAGATTGCTGATATACTGTGCTCTGGATATTTTAATTGTGTAGTTGATCACTCAGTTGGCCTCCAAAGAGAGTGAGACTATAAATATAACAAGTGTGGAGAAGAGAGTACTTCCAGAGAGCTGCTTAGAAAATCTTGGGTAGTAGTTCAGGCTTACTGTTCTTGTTTCTGGCCCTCTTCCATAGCTCCTCCCTGCTGACCTTGTAATTTCCACACCCTGAGCCTTGTTGCTGGTTTTCTAAGCAGTGTCTTTCTCATTTTTTAGTAGTTATAAGGATGCATTTTTTTCTCTCAGTTTCAGGCAAAACTATTTTTTTGATCTCATATCAAAAAACTCTCCTGCCTTAAGACTTCTGAGTCATGCGTAGTGACTACCTCCACCAACTTTCCATCCTAGGTCCGCCATGCTTCCAAATGTGCACATTTGCTGGATGAAGCAACGATGTGGAGGAGGATTCCAGACAGAGTGGAACTTCCCACTGTTGTGCGGGCTGCCCATGGCTTCCCTCCCACCCCAGTCTGCAAGGGCCAGAAATGTTGTATTTTGTGGTGAAGAGGAATTCTGCCCAGTACTTTGTTGCCAGGGGTACCAGAGATTAGGACTCCCTATGGAAAATAATTTGCCACCTACTCTCCTCAATATAAATTTGAAAACCAATGATGAGTTATACAATGTTCTTTTAAGATCTCCTGGTATAGTCAAAAGAGGGCCACATTATTTATTAAGAGGCCAACACTCCTGTCTTACATTCATAGTAATAAAAGGTATTGTCTCTAAATCACCTGAACTAGCCTCAGAATAGTCAGTTTTATTATTGTAATAAAAACAAAAATAAATTATAATGAAACCTCAAAATATTACTTAATGAGTGATAACACTTCCCATTCTAATTATTTTAAGAAAGACACCACTGATGAAGACAAAGAAAAATATATGCTTGACACCTAATTCTTTATCTTGACCTAAAGATTTTAATAAATTTTATATTTAAAATGTAAATGAGAAGAGCAAATATTGTTATGATTAGTAGACTGCAGCTGTGATTATTCTCTTATAATCTAAATGACTATCTAGCCTGTCCAATTACATGATTTTCTTCCCCAGGTTAAGCTATAATCTGGCTCATTATGTGGAAAGTGCAGGGTTTGATGAAACAAAAAAATAGTCAAAACCTTAGATAACCTCAGACTTTGAATTGTCGGGTCTTAAGTGAAGATAATCTCAGCCGATTGTGTTTCCTTTTGAAGTTTCAGTGTTTTTATTTTCCTCCAGTAGAGATGGGGTCTGGCTTACAGAGTTGGAAGATCTATTTCATGGATCATAAGATTGTGTTTGCAGAGAACCTGGAAGTTATGAGCAGATGCTTTCGGAAGAAACACCAGACTTGGTTTGATTTCTAGGTGACACAGAGTAACCTCGAGGAGGAAAACCACATAATTAGCCCAATCTTGATGGGAGCTAGTCATAAGGAATATAGAAGCAGCTTGTACAGAAAAATTAGAGCAGACAGTTTTGTCATTTAGCCCAGTTGCTGCTTCCTGTTTCTAGTGCAGTTGCCAGGCATGACTAAAGTAGGTTCTAGTAAAGAGCGATTTCTGTTGAATAGTGTCTTGGGGACACACACTGGATTTAGTGTGTGTGGGGGGAAGATAATATTAAAACTTACAAGCTTACATTTTTAATTCTTCAAATTGTTAAGGGCTTTTGATTTGGATTAAAGGTGGAGCCCTTCTAGGGCATAACTTCATTATTTGATCATTTTATTATGATATGCTTAAGAGGAGGAGGTGGCATAGGTCAAAGGGATACAGGTACTATTTGAACTGTGATGGTCACTGGAAATGCTAGTGATAAATAAAAGGCAGGAGGCCGTGGGGAAGATATTGATGAGAAACTCTCTAGTCCTTAGTTTCTGTCTCTGTTAAATGGGAGTGGCAGTGTGGACCTTGTGAAGGTCCTTGGGATTGTGGTAAAGAATAACAATAATGTATATGATAGACCTCATACAGTGTCTCAGCAATCTGTGCTCAGTCCATTGGAAGTCATAGTAGGAGGTATAGCCACAGAGGTCATTCTTATAGTTATTGTAATAATGCAATAATAAAAATAAAATAATAGCCAGCAGATGTTATATGTTTACTAAGTTTCATACAGTGTATCAAAACTTTATATATATCATATTAATTATGGAAATAATCACTTAGATAAGATACTGCTATCATCACGTTTTAGAATTAGTCATAGATATAGTGGTGGTGGTGGTGATGGTAGAATTAGTGATATGATTATTGCAGTGACATTCCTAATGCCCCAGATCCCCTGTAGACATGACATTATAAATAACAGGATTATACACGCACCAACCTTCCCAAGTCTTTGAAAAAGCAGTACAGCTCTTAAAACCTAGATATTGCCTCCTGATCTCTTTCCTCAATATTTGACACAAGTGGAAAAGTCAACCACGTGAATGTCTGGCGACAGGCCACATTCTTCAATGATTATCTATCAGAGTTTACTATTCTAGTAGGTAACTCAGCAAATACTCCTCTTGTGTCTACTTTGTGCAAGTACTAAGCTGGGCCCTGAGGATACAAAGATAAATGAATTGCAGTCACTGGACTAGTTTAGGAACTAGCAGAAAAGAATAACAGGTAATGAATTAAAATACAGTGTTATATGCCCTGTAATACTGAGGCAATTATGCAACACATGGAAAGAAAAATGACCTTGTGATGAGACAGCCATGTGTACACTGGTGGTTAGGAAGAAAATAGATTTTATTTCAGACTAATCTAATCATTTGAAGTAGGTACATTAGTACCACATTTATTTATTAAATACTATGCATTGTGTTAAAAACAGATCACAATAATAATTATTAAAACAATGTATATACAGAAACTTCCTAAGAATTAAAATAAATAAGAATGATGTATCGGATTTAGAACATGAGATTTGGAGTCAGAAGATCCATGATTAACACTAAGTCACTAAACTTCTCTGATTCTGTGTTTCCTTGCCTGTCAAAATCTAATCACCACAGTCCTGGTGTACCCCTGCCATACTTTCACAGATTGCAGTGCTCCATAAGCTATAATATGCTATATAAGCTTGAAAGTACTATGTAAACATTGGTTGTTTTTGTTATATATAGCTGGAGAGATCAGGGAGGAATTAATGGAAATAATTTTCTCTAGACTGAGTTTCAATGAGTAGAATTTGAACAGGGAGTGGAAGAGTTTGAGGAGATCAGAAAGCCTCTCAATACCCTCTTTGGAGAAGGGACAGGGTCATCACAGTGCTCATCCTCTTCCTGTTGGAAGGAATACCACAAGGAAGAGGGAAGCAGGGAAGCAGGGAAGCTGCGGGCTAATGTAGTTGAGATATGTCTAGTCATCTCTAGGGAGCCATTCAACAGTAGGCAGAAAAGCAGCATAATCAAAGAGCTGTGTTTCGGAGAACATTCTGGGTACAGTTGATAGGCTGCTCTGGAAAGCAGAGACAACACGTGGAGCAGAGTTAGGAGGCTAGAGCTCGTAAGGATCTGAACTAGGTTAGAGGCTGTAGGACTAGAAAGGAGAAAATGGATACAAGAAATGTTACAGCAATGGAAGATCAGAATTGGTTTGTCTCTCAAACTCCTTTGATACCCCCATGGCCAACATAGATTTGAAAGAGCTTTGAGGAAGTATGATTGTGGCTGATGTCCTCCATTTTCTGAAAAATAAAGCCAGAGCATGGCATTCAAAGCTTTCCACATTCGGACTTGAGGGACCACTTTGGTCCTTCAATTAGCTTATGCTACAACTGTAGTAAACCATTTCTCATTCCACAACCATGTCTATCTAATGTCAGGTGTTATTTTCTGCCTGAAGTACCAGTCAAAACACATGTGAAATGAACTCATCCTTCCATTTCAAGCTAAATTGTCACCTTTTCTGTAAACGCCCCCCCATAGCTGCTCATACCCTTCCTGCTCAAAATACCATACCCTTCCTGCTCAGTCCTTAAGGTCCCAGCCTCCTTCCCTGAAACAACTTAACATGTTGCTGGTACCTTCATTAGCTAAAATCTATATTTACAAAAGATGAGATTTATTTGGTGCAGATGTAGGAAATGTTCAATCGTGATTTAGTAATTAGTACTAATGTAGGAAGTGGGATTAGATTCTTAGGAAGGATTCTGATAGCTTTCAGATTTCATATTCAAGAACCCTGGTGACCTCCCTATTCCCCTCATGACACCTGACATCAGTAAACCTGTGCCGAAGTCAGAGTATGCTGTGCAGTCACACTGTCCTGTCAGAAAAGACTATTCCTGGTGACAAGTTATATCTATTTATCTATTAAAGTTGTTAGAAAAAAATTTAAGTCATTCAAGATAAAGATATCTCCAAAATATGAATGTTTGACACAAGGGAAGATACTTCTCTTCCCTTAATCATGCTGTTTTTTCCAGAGGTTGCTTTTGCAGCAGAATTCCTAAATACAAAGCAGCCCATGCTCTGCATATAAAGTATTAAGGGGGTAAATTATATTGAACATTACCCTTTGATCTGGGAAAGAGGGTCCCTAGCTTTTCACTTATTTGTTGGCCTTCAAAGAGTCTAATAAAAGCTTCCAAAAATTGTTCTTTGAATGCAGAATTTAAACAAGCAACTTCCCATTTATAGGTTCATCTTGCTTCCTATTGGGTAAGAAGGATTATTTTCTAGCGCTATATGTTTATAATTGTCAGACTGGCAGTATTCTATGCAAACAAAACCCCTTTCCCCCAGTTATCACATAGGCACACATGGTCACTTTCACAACTCTTCCTAAGACACAATTACTACCAATAGTGGCCAGTCTGAGATCCACAGCTGCCCACTTGGACTGACCTTCACCTTTGCCCAGCTAATTACAAGTGCTTATTAATAGGAACTGACCAACCAATAAATTAGTCAGAAGTCTCTGCTTTTAGTGCTCTTCCAAATTGCTTCTGTACTTATTTCCCCCTGAACACTTATTGGTGTCTTCTTAGTTTCTTGATTTACCTAAATTAATTTTCACTCCTCATAAATATTCAACTCAGAAATTGAAAAAATGAGGAAACATGGAACACCATGGAAGACTCATTTACTACTCAGGCCAATGGATCACCAATACGATGATCCTACATTTGGAGGTAAATCTATCCACCCCTTCTTCATATTCACAGTCACCACTTAGATGAATAACCACCTTCTTCAGCCTGACTACAGCTTCCTAATTACCACCTGCTCCAAGTCTTTCTCCACTCTGATTCATTTTTCTCATAGCAGCCAGCGATGTTAAATGTTTTCTATAAAGAGACATTTATACCTTTGAATACATATATTTAATAAAATTTTAAAATACCATACATGCAAAGATAAAGCATAAGAACAAAATAAACACCACAAATTCCTCCTCCAATTTAAGAAGTATGGCAGAGTAAGAGCGAGGATATCATGATCACATTTGACACATGAGGAACTAGAGAATAGGAGAGATTTAGTGGCTTAGTGTCAATCATGGATCTTCTTGGGGATTTTTCATACATATGTTGTTTTGATCGTTTTTATTTTGACCATCTGTTTTTAACAAAATGTATACACATAGTATTTAATAAACAAATGCCGTGCTAATGTACCTACTTCAAATGATTAGACTAATTAAAATACCTGTGTGCTATTCCCAAATTTTATTTTCTTTCTACCGTCTCCTGTAATTTGCTTTTTTTTATTCACTAATATGATTTTAAGTCATCCATGTTGTTATGTGTAGTAGCAGATTGTTTATTTTTAGTGCTGTATAATATTTCATCGTGTGGATAATTATTCATACAGCTATCCTACTGCCAATGGATAGTTGTACTATTTCCAATTTATTTTTATTACAAACAATGCAGCAGCATTCTTTCACGTTTCTTCTTATTGAATACAGAGTTTCCCTAGATTGGCATTTCTGGGTTATGCAGTTTCTATTTATTTAATTTGACAAGATAATATCAAATTGTTTCCAATGTGGCTGTGACTATTCTCATGCCTACCAGAAGTGTTTAGGACTTTCCATTTCTTATATGCTCACAAGCCCCAAATTTTGTCAGACTTGTATTAATTTTTGCCCATTTAGCAGGTGTGAAATGTCACTGATCATTTTACTTACTTTGAATTTCTGATTGAGAAGTAATACTGAGGATCTTTTAATATGTTTGTTCTACATTGAAGTTTCTGTTTTTGTGGAATGACAGTTCAATGCTGTTTGCCTGCATTTATGTTTGATTGCCTTTTATCTTATTGATTTATAAGATTTTAAAAATATCTTCTGGATTCTAATCCACTATTGATTATAGGTGTTACAGATAGCTTTTACCACTCTGTAGATTAAGCTCTTGATTTTAATATATTTAAATGTGTCAATTCTTTCTTTATAGTTGGCATTTTCTCTATCTTGTTTAAGAAATATCTTTCTACACCAATATCATAGATATTACACTATAATTTTTTATATTCCAGTGTTTAATCAATATGGTGTTGATTCTTGTGGATTATTTTTTTTAGATAAATAAGTAGTTGTTATAGCACTATTTGTTAAATAACCTTCCTTCCTCTTTTCCCTGGTTATCTGCACTACTCACTCTGACCTATCTTGCATTTCTATAATATGTGGGCCTGTTTCCATATTCTCTATTCTGCTTTATTGGTCAATTTGTCTATCCCTGTGCCAAGTCCACACTATCTTAATTAAAATTCTTTATAATTAATTGTGGTGTCTGATCAAATCTTCTCACATTATTTTGCTTCAGGAATATCTTGATTTATTTAGGTTTTACCCTTTCATGAGCATTATGGAATAAACTTGGACATTTCACAAAAATTTCTGTTGAGGTAATCATTGGAATTGCTTGAACCTATAAGTTAGTTTACAGAGATTAATATTTTTCTGATTTTGAGTCTTCCTATCTATAAATTTGGATTATTTTTGCATTTATTTAAATCTTTAGTGTCTTAATTATTTTAAATTTTCCCATAAATCTTTTACATTTTAAATGATTATTAACTTTGAAAAATTTTTGTGAAATGTTTCATCTGATACTTTTTTGTTATTGAAAATAAATACTGTATTTTCCTCCCATATCTGTTGAAGGGACATTTTCTCCCTTGTTCTGTTAATGTGATTCATTAAATTGATTGAGTTGTAAGAGTTAAACTGAGTTTTTATCTCTATTGTAAGTCATTTTCCTTTTCCTTTCTTTCTTTCTTTCTTTCTTTCTTTCTTTCTTTCTTTCTTTCTTTCTTTCTTTCTTTCTTATTCTCTCTCTCCCTCCCTTCCTTCCTCCCCCACTTCCTTCCTTCCTTCCTTCCTTCCTTCCTATTCCTTCTTTTGTTTTAATTTTATCATTCTGCTGTTATTATTATCACTTCTACCTTTTGGAGGGTTTAATCTGTTTTTATTTTTGCAAATGCCTAGGTAAATGCCTAAATGCCTAAGATGGATGATTAGCTCATTAAATCAGCCCTTTTCTTTTACATTAGTATTAAAACAATACATTTTTTTCAAAAATTTTTAGGTACATTGTCATCCCATAATATTTGATATGCAGTGTTTTATTAACATTCCAATGAAACTTTTTACAAAGATTTATTTTATGATTTCTCTGAGCCAAGAGTCATTTAGAATTTTTTAAATTTCTAAAAGTATTAGAATTTTTTTGTTTCTTTTATTGATTTCTAATTTAATAAAATAACATCAAGAAAACATTACTATTCTTTTAAATTTATTTTAGCCTAGACTGTGGTCAATATTTTGCAAATTTTTTTTGCTGGAGAAAAATGGTTGTTTTCTAATTATTGGATGTAAGTTTCTAACTATATTCAATAAATCAAGTTTGTTAATTGTTTTTCAAATCTATGCCTGTGCTAAATTTTTACCTATTTAGCTACAAATAAATCAAAGAGGTCTTCCTCTTGGATTTGTTGATATTTGTTAATATGTTCTTGTATTTCTTACTTTGTTTATTTAAACTTTTCCTATAGTCATTACCTGATATTCTTAGTATCAGAAGTTCTTGTAAAACCAAATCTCTTGTTTCTCATTGTGGTGTGTGTCATTATGTCTCCTTAATGACGATTTTATATTTTTCACTGAACTTAAATTATGGGAATTCTGAGGATAAAAACTGGGATTACTTTCTTCCAGAGAAAATTAGATTTCACTTTTGATTGGGGCCAATGGATTATTTGGAATTAGGATCACTTTTGTCCCTTTCAATGGTCCTGCTTATTTTATTTCTTTTTCTTTTTTCTTTCCTTCCTTCCTTCCTTCCTTCCTTCCTTCCTTCCTTCCTTCCTTCCTTCCTTCCTTCCTTTGTTCCTTCCTCTCCTTTGTCTTTTTCTTTCCTTTCTTTCTTCCTTTCTCTCAGCTGAGGACATGTTCACTGATCTCAGAGAGAAAAGAAGGGTGAGAGTGGGAAACAGAAAAACATCAATGTGAGAAACACCAATTGGTTGCCTCCCATATAGGCCCAAAATGGAACCGCAGTCTAGGCATGTGCCCTGACCCGGAATCAAGCCCGCAGCATTATGGTGCACAGGACAAGGCTCCACCCAGCTGAGGCATCTGACTAAAGCAGGGTTGCTTAATTTTAGATTCTCTTGTTTTCTGATTTAAGACCTGAAAACATTATTTTTCCTCAGGGCATCCAGTTTTCATTTTTCTACTGCCCACTTTTCTGGTTTTAATAGACAGGATTTTCTTTGATGATTTGTTGTATGTTTTGGTCTTGCTGATCTTTCTCACATTTCTACAAATCTGTGGTTCATTAAAAGTGTGATGGTTAGAATTTATTGAAGATATGAATTGCAGCAAGAGGGCCCACTTGAGTGAATACTTTGTGTGCAGTACTGATAGACCGGGGGACATTTTAATACAGATATTGATCGTGTTGATTCCCTGCTTAAAATCCTCCAATAATCCTCAGGATTAAGTAAAATCTCTTTAGCAAAAGCATCAAATCCCCAAGATCAGATTTCTTCCCACCTCCCCAATCTCCTTTCCCACTACTTACCCAAAGGAACCTGTACTCTCCTGTACCAAAATATTTCCATTTCCCTGAATATAGCACAGTTCTTAAAGGCTTTTTCTACTGCTCCAGGTACTTTTTACTATTTATCTTCCAGGGTACTTCACCCTTTAAATTTCAGTGCACAGATTGCTTTCTCTCTTAATTATTTTCTAAACCCCAAAGATCAGTTTAAGCATTATTCTTCCAAATCCCCTTAACAACCTGCACATGCCTTCAATTTTACTAGTACTTTATAACACCGAATTACTTTTATTGCTTGTTTTGTCTTCCTTTTCCATCAATCAATGAGAAGAAATGTCAGTGTCTTGTTTATTCCTCTATTTCCAGTGCAAAATACTTAGAGTGATCAAATATGCTAATCTCTTAAATCAGGCTGCTATAACAGAATACCATAGAGTCGGTGGCTTACAAATAACACAAATTTATTTCTCCCAGTTCTAGAGACTGAAAAGTCTAACCAAGGCACCAGCAGATTTGGAATCTGGTGAAAGCTTGCTTCTTAGTTTGTACATAGTCTTTTGTGGGAAGGTGGGGATGGGAGCAGTGCCCTCACATGACAGATGGGGCAAGGGAGGTCATTGGAAACTCTTTTACAAGGGCACTAATCCTGTTCCAGAGGGCTCCGCCCTTATGACCTAATCACTTCCCAAAGTTCTCGCCTCCAAATGTCACTACATTGAGAATTATGGTTCAACATATGATTTTGGAGGGACATAAGTATCCCAGTTTTGCTAGTCTAATAATTAACAGTACTCTGGTTTTCTAAAGTGCCCATTTAGGATGAGGAACTGTGTGGTCACCCTAATAATATTGTACTGTTTGTAGAATGAATGAAAACATAAAAGGAAAGGAAAGGAGGAGTGGCACTTGGAACTGGACAATGAGATCTGTCTCACCTTTCTAGCACCATTTCTTTATAAAAATTATTCAATGTCTCTGTGCTTTAGTTTATTCCTCTGTAGTAAAAGGGAAATATTCCCTGTTAATCTCAAAATGAAGCTAACAATAATAAAAACTAATATCTTGAATAGGTAATGCTTTCATATTTACTAAACACCTTTATAAATGTAATTTTATTTATCTTCCAATGACAGCACTAGGTAGTAAACACTTCCATATTTTTTTTGAACTGACATTTCAGGTGACCAAGCACAGCAATTAGTGGCTTAGTTGGTTCTGGTGACTCCATTTGCTTTCATGTCCATATTTATTGAGAGTCTACTATGTGTATGGGGCCTGTGTTAGTTAGAGATCAATGTCACTTTTTCAAATTGAATTTATGTTATATTTAATGTGGCTGTTGAACTCATGTAATAGACCTAAAGCTACACTTACTTTTCATTGATTTCTTCACCCCAGAATTTCAATCATGACACCTAATGTCTTCCATGGAACTCACGCAGCTCTCCCCACAGCAATTCAAAGTGACAGAACAAATGAATGAGGAAATATTTCATTGAAGTGTGTTATCCTTATGAACTGTACCTGAGTGCTTGATTGAGTAATTAAGTGTGGCTATCACTTAAGAGTCCTATCAGTTATATTTATTTCCTTCTTATTAGATTAACTCATGAAAAATTAAGAACCATGGCAGGGCTTATATAGCTACACTGAAAGTCCTGTAACAGCAGATGGAGATTTCAGCACAATTGATTTAAACCCCTGTTGCTGAATTGATTGCCCAGATGTTCACGATGGCAAGGCAGAATAACAATGATCTTTATATATCTTGCATTATGTAGTGTTCATCACCTTCAAAACTCTTCTGCTCATAAACCCAAGATGACTGGTTTATTATAACAGCCTTGTGAAGTACACAAATTTTGTAGGAAACAGACTAGTAACAAAATAAATTGTTTGTAGGTTAGTACTTATTGTCTGACTCCAAGGCATCTCATATCCCTGGCTGCAATTTACCCTATGGACAAGAGACTTCTCCGAAAGCAAATTTAACCTGCTTTCTTTATTACATGAAGCCTATTTCTTTGCATCATTTAAAATTCACATACTATAACATTTGTCTATAGATAACTCATGACCTAGCTCCTCCTTGCCTCTCCAACCTTAATTTTAGTCATTTTCCTTTCATCTCCTATTCCTCTAACCCCTTCCAGACTTCACATCTCTGTGTCTTTGCTCACACTGTTTCTTCTGCTTGCTTATGTTGTAGTGTCAGCTCAGAATTATCTTTTTCCTAACACCTTCGCTAACCTTCCTTGCCTTTCCCCAAAGAACTTTGTTTCCCCAGCCTTCTCAACCTCTGTCAAGACATAGCACCTACTTGTTTGTAAACCTGCATCTCATTACTGGACTCACTGCCCCTTTGTTTCTGTGTTTCTAGCCTCTGGCAGAGTTACAGACACATAATAAGCACTCAAAACATATTTATTGAAAAAATCAGAAATGAATGAAAAATGTACAGTACCATTTCTCCTACCTCACTGTATCTGAAACCATTGTACATATTCAGTTTTCTACAGTTGATCACATGTGTTCATATCTCTATCTGACCACAGAAACAATATAAGATGCACAAGCAGGCTAGGGCCTAGTTTACAATTAAGGATAGAGAGGCTCCAACTTGGGGACCATATAATGTCACTATAACCTGAGAGTGTGTGTTCTTGCTGTGAGTGTTCTCAGTATGATCATTTGCTGTTCCTGGACAAGGGATTTTCACCATCGATTTAAAAGATTTGAAATAAGAAAGCTTAGTGTATCAGGTTCTGGAGAAGCTTGAAACATTCCAAAGAAGGATTAAACTTTTTTTCTGTATTCTTCTCAGCTCATCATTTTTTTCTTTTTCTTTTTTTATTGTTGTTCAAGTACATTTCCCCTCAAAAGTCCACCCAACCCCAGCCTTCCCCACCGCCCACCCTCTATCCTACCCCACTTTGGCTTTGTCCATGTGTCCTTTATACATGTTCCTTGACACTTCCTCCTTTTATTTTTATCTTGGCAATTAGTCATTGACTCTGTGTTATTTTTTAAAAGCATCAAAAACACCCAAAGCAATAATAAGAGCAGGTAAATTTAGTGAGAAGTTACTACGTATAGGGCAGCATACTGATGCAGACATTCTTTTTCTCAATTAACCCTCAAAACCAAATTGTTTAATACAGATACTATTTTCTTCATTTTACAGTTGAAGAAATCAAATCTCAGAGGGAGTATAATACCTTGCTCTAGTCAAAGAGCCAGTGCATGGTAAAGCCAGTAGTTCTTCCCTCTGAAGGGATCTGGCTGGAGCTGTTGGCCTCATCTGAAACCTAGAGGGGACTTGCCAAGAACTGAGTTTCTCTTTGCTGACTGGGATCACAGAGACTCTTCTCCTAGCATGATTTTGATAAATTGCTTTCTGGTGTGTGTAAACTGCTTTATGGTATATATTGGATATAATATCCCAATACTTTCTTCCTGATTCAGTTATCCTGAACATTGTGTGAAGGCTTGGTGCCTCAAGAGAGGGCAGTTGTCCTGATAGTGTTGCTTGGAGGGATTCAAATTAGATCAAACTAGTCCCCAGTGTATTGCAGTGTTCTCGTTCAGGCCAACTGCCTTGTGAGCACTGCAGTGCATGCTTGTTCAATGAAATCTTAATCACCTTGAACTTGCACTAGGAATGTATAATGTTTCATTTGTGCACTCTTTTTGTAGAGAGGTGTGATCTCGTATGCATGATTAAGGGTTCACATAATATATTGTAAAGAGCAAGACCTTTGGAGCTGGATGGTCCTGGGATCAAATCACAAGTGACTTAATCTTTCTGTGCATCAGCTGATCATCTGTGAAACAGAGCCAATACAAGTGTCTCCTGAAGTTATGGTAAAGACATATACCATATGTCTTTAGTATGTGTTTAACAAATACCTACTAAATACAGAAGGTGTTTAACAAAAATTATTCCTCCTCTTTATTTTTAAATTATTTTAAATGATATAACAGTATTATAAAACATTTACAAAATGACATAAGAAAAAATATTGCATATACTTCCAGCACACAAATTAAACAACCACTAGTTTTAATGTATTGTCTCCTTTTCCTTTATCATATGGCTATGTTTAAATCCTGCCTTTTCACTTCATATTACATTATAGGTACTATCATAGATATCATCAACTAAGAAACTAAGTCATTCCACAATGAGGCATTTACTGAAGAGAAGTAAGGGCATATACCTACATAAGCCTGCAAAGATTTGCACTTGAATGTTTATAGCAGCTTTATTTGTAGTACTAAAATTGTGGAAATAACCAAATATCCATCAACAGGAGATGGAATAATGTAATGAAATACTCTTAGCAAAAGAAAGAAATAAACTATTAATAAATGCAGCAGTGTGTATAAATCTCAAGATAAGTGGGATGAATTAAAGAAGCCAGACAGAAAAGTGTGCTGCCTATACAATCACACTTATGTGAAATTCTAGAAAACTGATATTAATATGTAATGCAAAGCAGAGCAGTGGCTCCTCAGGGATGAGGTGGAAGGGACAGATTACAAAGGCACACAAGGAAACTTTTGGAGGGGATGAATATGTTCATTATTTTAATTGAGCTGGTGTTTTCACAGAAATTTATGTAGCTCAATACTTACAAATTGTCTAACTTAAATACGTGTAGTTTATTATAAGTCAAGTATACTTCAATAAAGTTGTAAAAAACAAAAATGATGTATTGTGGGAGAAAATCTTACTCTGAAATAGTCTTATTGCATTGTTCTTATTAAACTGTTCTCACTGCTGTATGCTTAGATTGCTATCTATTTTGCTTTAAATAACATTACAATGAACATACTTGGTATAAAGCTATTAAATATTAATTGCTTCCTTTTTAGAATTTATTAATGCTGAAATCCATTTACATTGGGCAACAATGGCACAAAAAATCTTTGTAGTTCACTCCTCATTAATGTATTTTTTATGAGGGAGTTACACGTATAGCAGATTCTCTAGCTACTTTTTTTTTTTTTAGTGATTATGATCAGTGGTTTCCAGGAACTACCATTTGGGCCACTGATAAAATAGTAGCATAGAAGCACATAGGCAACAACTAGGGTTGTAAAACCAAGAGTCTCAGGCAGAAGATTAATAATGATGGAATTTTAAGTTTCTCCAAGCATCTGACCCCCTCAGGGATCCAGGGACTTCATGACTGATCCCTGTTGATTCGTAAATACTACCACTCATTCTGTTCATTGGTTAACTTCTCTGATCATTCATTCACTTCCAGTGCTTTCTTTCCTTCTAATGCTATTTCCTCTACTGGGAATATATAAAGGCTCTACAGGGAACTTTTTTGTCAATGCTCACCATTCATTTATACATACAGTAAAAGTAAACACTTGCTGACTTTAAACTATATGCCAAACATGGGATTTTTACTGAAAATAAAGCTATGAATAATACTGATCCCTGGCTTCAAAATGTTACAGTATTTTGCCCTGGCTGGTGTAGCTCAGTGGATTGAGCGTGGGCCTGAGAACCAAAAAATCGCGGTTCGATTCCCAGTCAGGGCACATGCCTGGGTTGCAGGCCAGTTCCCAGCAGGGGACCCATGAGAGGCAACCACACATTGATATTTCTCTCCTTCTCTCCTTTCTCTCCTCTCCTTCCCTTCCCCCTCTAAAGATAAATAAATAAAGTCTTAAAAAAATGTTACAGTATTTTTAAGAAACCAATAAGTAAATACTAAAGTAGAACAACCAGAGACATATGCTATTGGGGAATATAGAAGAGATACATGTATCCCAACCTAAAGCTTTAGGACAGACTTTCTAGAAGAAGTGGCACCTCAGTTAATAACTGGAAAAGGAAGAGCCTGGTGAAGCAACTTAGAGGGAAAGGGAGGACAATGTTTTAGGCAGAATAAACAGCATGTATAAGACATTAGAGGCAAAGAAGGTGTAGAAATGCTCTGTGGCTATGTATGTGACTATAGTTTTGTTGCTTTAATGTGTGCTTTAGTATGATGATTCATAAGGAGTATTGGGGTAAAAAAAATACCACTAAAATATTCTTTAAAGTACTTATTCTCTGATTGCAAAACTAATATATGCTCATTATAGAATAATAATCACTATTGTGAATTTTAATGTTTATTATAGAAAAGTAGAAAAGTGCAAAAGCATAAGGAAGAAAACAAACATTACTGGCAATATTCAGAGGCAACACATTAAGCAATCAGGATCGTCAGCATACTTCATTGTATCTAAGCCCTTATATATTTAATCAATGTCCCAGTGATAAATTGTGGGTCATTTCCAGATGTATTCCTTTACAAAATTACCACAATAATAATTCTTACATGTACATCTTAGCATATAAGATTTAGTACATTATAAATTTATAAAGGTGTAATTTTTAGGTGAAAAGGCAAAACTCATAATCTAAAGAACTGCATGAAATAACATATAGTCAAAATATTGCCTCCTATTACTGGACGTTTAGTTTCTAAATTTTATTTTTATAGATAATTGAAAAATATTCTTAAGGCCTTAGATGTCTTTGGGCCTGTCAGCTTAATGCTACCAGACCATAATTTCCAGTTGGCAAAATATGGTAGAGTCTGGCAACATCATTCAGTATCCTCCAACATTATATCCAGTTATATAAAGGGAAGACAGGGAATCTGCTAATTTTATTTGAGTACTAACCAGATTTCAATTTCCAAATTTTTATATGCATTACCTCATTCAATTTTCATCTCACCTGTGTCAGAGATATGTTAACCCATTCTACAGATAAAGAAACTAAGGCTCAGAGTGACTAAGTGACTATCCCAAGCTTACAGTCTGAGTTACAGCTGAAACATTAACCAAAGTCTATCAAATTCCAAAGCTGATATTTTTCCATCTGTATATGTCTCCACACAAAAATCAATGAGAATTATGGTACTTCCTTCATAACTTTGAGACAAGCTAGTATGTCTCTTTTTAATAAATAATAATAGTTAACAATTATTGACTATTACTATCCATCAAGTTATGTTCTGAGTGCTTTATAGGGATTAACTCATTTACTCCTCCAAACTAATGAAAATAGAGTCTACTATTACACCCAACATAAAGAAGAGGAAATTGAGGCACAAAAATATTAAGTAAATTACCCATAACCTCTTAGCTCATGGGCACCGAATGCATAAGTCAAGCTAAACAGTCTTCTCTGGAGTCCACTCCACTGCATTGCCTCTCAGAGACAATTGCCAGTTTGTGCCAGAAACTAAATGGTAGGAGTGGTCTTGCTATATGTAGTAACATTACATAGCATTAAAAAACAGTATAAAAATCAAGAACACATGTTCCAGACCCAAATGACCTCTGTTTAAATCCAGGTTCTGCCCTTACTAGCTGTGATGCTGACACTAACAAGATATTGAATCTGTTTATTTGTGAGTTCTTCATCTGTAAAATAGATCTAATAATAGTAAGCATCTTGTAGGGTTGTTATGGGGCTAAAGCTTTGTATAGTACTTAAAATGGTGCTTGGCATACACTTACCACCACTTGAGTTTCTGTTAAAATAGTTTGTAAATTTATGTTCTCCTCTTCTGATTCCTCCCTCACAATCCACACTCTAGGAAACAGTGATCTCAATGGTAACCTGAGGTGACCAAACAGCCACAGAAGCTTTTTCAAATTCCCTGCCCACTATTGATGCCCCTGCAAAGATCTGGGCTCTAAAGCGTCATAGTATCTTCTGTTCCAGTGAGAACTGTTTTAAAGGGAAGAATCAGCCTTGCCAACTTTCCAAATTTAGCCATAACTGGGTCACCTAAAAAAGTAGTGCACTGTTCCCTCAAGTAATCTTTTGCTTACGTTAATTTTATGTGAAGCTTTCCTCTCCACGTCTTAGCACATTCCGAATTTCATGAGTCACTACTTTGGCAGATAAGTGTGTAAAAAGTGCCTTTTCAGAAGTGTCATAGGTGTTGTGAAGCTGGCTTCTGCCCTTGGTCAAATCTGTATCTCTAGGGACTGACAGCAGAGGTAAAAACAAATAAGCAAAAAATGGGATCAGCCCTGACCAGTGTGGCTTAGTTGGTTGTGTGTCATCCCACAAAGTGTGGGGTTGCTGGTCCGATTCCTGGTTGGGGCACATGCCTGGATTGTGGCTTTGATCCCCAGTCAGGGCATGTAGGAGAGGTAATTGATTGATGTTTCTCTTCTTCTCTTTCTCCTCCCCTTCCCCTCTCTCTAAAAATAAATAAAATCTTTAAAAAATAGGATTAGGTATGAGTGATTTTTATTTTTGTCCTTCATATTGTAAAATCTTCAGGAAGGTCTTTTGCTTTGAATTTGTTGGGCCCCTCTCTAACATGGCTCACTGACTGATGCCAGGCTCTGGGCTAGGTATTCGAGGTATAGATGGGAGTTTGATCCTTGTCCTTCCTTTAAAGATGACAGCACAGTCTCATGTTGATCACAATCTCTGGAGAAACACTTCTGAAGAACTCTCTACAGTTTGGGGTCAGAGGTTGATTTTCTAAAGTCTAACATGACACATTTATGTTAGTCATTATCAGACACAGTAGTCTCTCCTTCTGTCTACAGACTAGAAGGAAGGTGTTCTTTGGGCTGGCTCTTAGAGTCACATGAAGAGTCTGCAGTGAAGAATGACTGTTTTTCTGGTAGATGAAGCCCAGGTGGGTTATTGAAAGCAGAAGGCCCTCAGGCAAGCACCATAAAAGAGATTTGATTATCTTACTTTAACCTCAAATCAGCCCTGGGGGTGATTGTCTTTCAGAGCAGACATGGGAACTGATGATTACTAATTATTATTAAGTGAGAATAACTTGATTAAAGTCAGAGCTAGGAACAGGTAGAATCCAGAATTTGAACTTAAGTCCACCTGGCTTTAGAGTTCGTGTGCTTCCCATGGTGGGAATGAACTCTTCAGAGTGGTCATTTTAGAGAAAAATGTATATCAAATTTAGAATATTAGAAATCCTTACCAGACTATTTCTATAGTAGATTCAGGAGCCAGACTGAGGGATTTCAAAGTCTACCAGCATCACTTTCTTAAAGAAATGTCATTTCTTTTGTCACTAAATGATCTTATTCATACCTTTTTTTTACATTTTCTTTTATTTTAATTGTTGTGCAAGTACAGTTTTCTGTCTTTTACTCCCATCCCAGCCTACCCCCCAGTGCTCCCCACCTCCCTCCCATTTCCACCACCCCTAGTTTTTGTCCATGTGTCCTTTATACTTGTTCCTATAGACCCTTTCCCTTTTCCCCTGAAATTCCCTCCCCTCTCCACTCTGGTCATTGTCAGCCTGTTCTCTATTTCAGTGTCTTTGGTTATATTTTGCCTGTTTGTTTGTCTTGTTTAGATTCCTGTTAAAGGTGAGATCATATGGTATTTGTCTTTCACCGCCTGGCTTATTTCACTCAGCATAATGCTTTCCAGCTCCATCCATGCTGTTGCAAAGGGTAGGAGCTCCTTTCTTTCTGCTACATAGAATTCCACTGTGTAAATGTACCATAGTTTTTTGATCCATTCATTTACTGATGGGCACCAAGGTTGCTTCCAACACTTGGCTATTGTAAATTGTGCTGCTATGAACATTGAGGTGCATAGGTTCTTTTGGATTAGTGTTTCAGGGTTCTTAGGATTCTTATGAGTGTATCATCATAGCCTTTCCTAGTGCAGCTTAAGCAAAGTTTTGGCATCGAGAAACTGAGAGTTTCATTTGCTTCTATCAACTTGACAAGGTGGAAGAAAGACAGGAACTTTGGAGCCTCATAGAACTGAGTTCTATCAGTATGACTGCTACTGACTCTCAGATGGAGAAAATAACACCTCATTTGTAGGCTTGGCATGAAATATAGACTATTATTATTGATCACCTGAATTGCAGTGGTGACTCAATACACTATACTCCTTTCCCCTTCATTGTGACATGTCTGAACGAAAGGAGTTCATCTGAAGATATTTACTAGATACATGTGGTGTCATACTGTTGAAAATGGTTGAAGAACACAAGGATTAAAGATCTGAGTGTCCTGTCCTTGATGCCCTCAAGTCCTGAATGTAGTGAAATAATTAAAAAGTAGAAATAATTTATAGACAAATTTTTTTAAATTTGACATTTGCAGTGAATAAAATAGAATTCAGAGAAAGGGGGGACTGGTACAGGTGAGGTTCAGGGAAGGCCTTCTGGGGAGTAGAGGCTTGAATAGACCACAGGGCAGGAGGTGGGGATGGGGTAGAAGCTACACAGGCAAAAGGGAGAACTTAAACCATCAATTTCAATTTCTCCTGTGATGTGTCCCTCCCCCTTTTATTTCCTTGTCTCCATAGCAAGAACATAAAACATTTTCTTTTTTCTCCCCACTTCCCTTCCATAGTACCAGTACACTGGTACTTAGTTACCAGTTTTATTTAATTATAGAAACCAAAGTATTTATTTTCTTGCCCACCTTCCAAAAGGAGTTTGGAGTTTCATTGGTTTGTCACCATTGACATTAACTTATCAGTTAATAAGAAATATTTTCTCGCAGTTTTGCAATGTCCTTATTTTAAGAACAGCATGTAAGTAAAACTATTTAAAACAAAATCATGCATGCTTAATAAAGAACATTTGGAAAGCATAAGAGAATGTATAGAAAAACTTCAGCATGGGCCTCTTCCATATAAGCAATATTGTAATTTATATCTTGGAATGTTTCCTGTTAGCTTTTTTCCATATGTATTAGCTTCTGTTTATTTTTTATAATAGTTATCTCTATTTTTTGTTTGTTTATCAGTTATAAGCATAAAATTTCACAAAGATGCCATAATTTACTACCATTTCCTTTGGTTTGCAGGACGGCACTCAATCCACTAACCCATGCTTGCCAGGGAAATTTCCTAATGTACATTTATATTATATATAGTATCCACTAGTAAATCATGTTAAATCATGTTTAAAGTATTCAATGTTTTAATTGTTCTGATTTTTTTGGATTATTTCTTTAAAACATACTCTGGGGTGTGGACTATATAAATTTGTTTTTTTCTGGTAGAATTAACTATTTCTTGTAGAGGTATTTGAGCAACCACTTTCTTCCAGGTAGCATGAACATAGTGGTTTTGGCTAGCTAACAATCTAGTAGGAAGATTAAGACAAATGGAAAATAGTCTTTGAAAGGAGAACAGGAAAAGCACTGAAGAAATTAAGAAAATTTATGAGTGGAGTGATGAGAGAGGTCTTGTAAAGAGAGGGCTAGGGCTTGAATTCTGGGATCAGTAATTCCACAACATGACTGCAAGTGCAAAGATAGGAAAGAAAAATGTAACTAGAGATTACTGGGCAGCCACCTATTTACAGGGAATTTAGAGGTCTTGCAAAGAAATTGTGGACAAGGAGCTTAGTAAGGTAAATTTTAGCCAGAGGGCCACAAATATCATATTAAGTCTTTCAAACACCATTTTAATAGACAGTGAAGAGTTTGGGGATTTTTTTTTCATAGGTCGGGTTATGCAGTGTTACAGATTTATTCTCATAGGAGGTGCTTATATTCAAGGATGCTCAATATCACCTACAATGAGGGAAGGCAAGTTAAAGCAAAACAAGATCATTTCACCTATGAGATCAACAGAGAATGGAGTACTAACAAGTGTGTAGAAAAATAGGTGCTATCATCACTAGCAGAAATTGTACGTAATTATGAGACTATACACTGGCGTAAGCTTTCTGGAAAATAATATGACAGAATGCACCAATATTTAATATTTGCATACTTTATACTTGGCAATTCCACTTCTAAAAATGTATCCTAATGTCACAATTGAGCCCATAAGATTATGATGGAGCTGAAAAACTTCTATTGCCTAGTGACTTTGTAGCTGTCATAACACTGTAGTGCAGCACATTACTCGTGTTTGTGTGAGGCTGGTGTACACAGCCTAACGCACTGCAAATCTTGAATATAGAATAGATGACTATGTCACGGGTTTATGTATTAGCTTCACTGTGCTTTTTATCATTATTTTAGAGTGTACTCTTTCTACTAATAAAAAATAAAAAGTTCTCTGTAAAATGAAACAAATGATTGATTGTACACAATATAGCAATGGGTTGTCTAACACTATAACATTAATAACAACTGAAATGTCCATGAGTATCTGAAATAAACTATGGCATAAAACTTAAATTAAATGCTTATAATTGTGGTTTCTGTAAAAGATGAATTAGATATTTATGTACTAACCTACAATGATGTTTAGCATGTTAAAGAACAAACTAAAACAGATACCAAAGAATAACTTTGATCTCATTTATGTGAAAGCGAAGAACAATATATGATATATATACCAAATAGTTAACAGTAATTATCACTTGGGAGTAGAAATGAAAAGCAATTTCACTTTTACTTTAAAATCCTTTAAAGTATTTTTTTAAAAACTATTAAGACAAGATTATCAGAGACATTGCTTTGGCTACATGTTGAGTATAAATCAAAGTAAAAATAAAGGCAAAGATGAAAGTCGAATTCTTTTGATACACCTTTCCATATCATCCGATGTTGACCTTGTCATTTCCCATTGTATTATCCTATTTTAAGTCCATTATTGCACTTAGCAATACATCTTACTTTCCTTTTTTTTTTTATGTTATCTTGCTAAGATTAAGGACCTTGCTTATCATGTTCCATGCTGTATTTCCAGCACTCAGAACATTGCCTGAATGATAGTAGCCTCATATAAATTGGTTAGATGAAATAAGTGCCGGTTGGACAGCTATTGCATTATAGTTGCTTTTATTTTAAAAGTCTAAACCCCTTAATTTGACTTATACATAATTTACCTCCTTATAACCTGGCTAGCTTTTTATCTTATCATACCCACTTTCATCCCTTCCAGGATTTGTACAATTAGACTTTTTCAGTTACCTTAATGTACCCCCATCCCTGGCAATCACCACTCTGTTGTTTTTCTCTTTGATCTCCAGACCTTTGTGTATGTTATTCTGGCTTCTTGTAAAAGAAATTGAACTCTTCTTTTTCTTACTCCTGTTTATCCCTCTGGTATCAGTTTAAGCAGTATTGCTGCTTGATCACAGCCTCTGGAATGAAATGTCAGATCAGTTGTGTGTTAAATAATTTTTGCTTAAATATCCTTATCTGTAAAGTAGGAATAATAGTACCTTTCTCATAAGATTGCTGTGAGGATGAGTTAACATCCGAAAGCACTAAGAACAGTTCCTGACACACAGTAGCAATTCCATGTTAGGGCAATGATGATAATAGTGATGATGAAGATGACAATTGCAATGACAATGATGATGGCAACTTGTAATGTGGTTGTTGTGGTGATAGTCGTGTCAGCTTTTTGGAAAATCTTATTCCAAGATGGGTTAGGTGTCATTCTTATTTACTGAAAAACTTATTATTATATATTATTGCCCATTTGTTTGCCTTTTGACCTTACTAGAGTATAAACCCCATGTGATCAAAGGCTTAGGCCATTGAGTTTACCAGAGTACTCACAATGCCTCACATTGGTGTCTGGCAGATAGTAGTTGTTTTTGAAAATAAATGTTTTTAAAATGGCCTACTTGAGAAATCTAGCATAAAATAACAAAGTTGACCTAAGGTACATTGTAAGAACTGAGAAGATAGATCTTGGTACTAAAGAAGAGTGAACAAGAACCCTGGCTGGTGTAACTCAGTGGATTGAGCATGAGCTGTGAACCAAAGGGTCCCTGGTTTGATTCCCAGTCAGGGCACATGCCTGGGTTGCAGGCCAGGTCCCCCATGGGGACCACATGAGAGGCAACCATGCATTGATGTTTCTCTCCCTCTCTCTCTCCCTCCCTTCCCCTATCTCTAAAAATAAATAAAGAAAGAAATTTTTTAAAAAAAGAAGAGTAAGCAAGAGTGACAGTCCAGGATGATTCAGGTTCAGGAACTGGAGACTGAGGAAATGAAGCTATTGAGAGAGGGGAATAAAGGTGTGTCACTGTCTTGGCCCTTCCAGCTGACCCCTGGGAATTCTATTTTGTCCTTGTTTTACCCTAAAGGGCTTTTAGATTTTTTACATCCTTTGACATTAAAAACGTAATGCTATAGGCACTGCAGACGTATATGCTCTTGCACACATGAGCAAACTGAGGTTCAGAAGTCACTTACTGGCTCTCAGTCATGTTTTAGTAGAAGGGAAGTCATATTCCAAACAGAAAAGAAATTATTTTTTATTACACATTTAGAAATATATACAGAAGCTATGTTTTGTACAGAGAACATTATGATCTGCACACATAGAAATGTGATGCCCTGGTCACAGCTCAATATGTATTCATAGAGATAGTCATTATAAACGAGTTTAAGACAAACTGACAAACTTCCTAAAGGATTCAGAAAATGTCTTCTGGGAGTACCATGAACAGGGCAATTGGTTCTAAGTTGATGATTTAAAGAAAATTCTTGGATGATACATCTGACCTAGGCTTTTATTCTAGTCAGTTTTCAGTATTTCACTCCAATGCATTTCTTACAAAGAAAAGCTAGACTTTAATTCCAAATTAGAATTTTCTAATTTCACCAATGTGTTCATAAAAGAGCATTCACTATCTAATGCATGCCTATCAATTAACTGTGGGTTTTAGTTTTCTGAAACATTTTTGCACCTTTTCTTCTTAAATTTAATTGAACTCAGCAACAGTAGTTCTCTGTTGTGAGGAAACACTGAATGAATTAATGCTTGAGGTGACAATTGCCAGCATACTTTTTAAAAAGTCTGAAGAGCTGGTAACATTTTGATGAAACTTACTTTTCAAAGCAAAATAAAGGTAGAATCTAAGTGACAATATTCCAGAGCCCCAAGTTAATCACTATCCCCTTCCACTGCATTTTTAAAGGGACATGAAAACAAAGTCAATTACATCTGAAGTTTGGGTACAATAGGAAAAATAGATTGTTTTAATATATGAAGAAGGGGTCACTGGTATATGGCCTAAGGAAGTAAATTTAGATTGAGAATAGAATTATAAGTTTTATGAATTAAAAAGGCAACTTAATAGTAATCTAGTACACTCTTGTTTTTCTCTTATTTAGAAACTGATAGAAAGATTGAATTGAATTCAATTACTTTAAATTCAATTCAATGGAGCAATGGAATTGCTTAGTATTATAAAGTTTCCATTACTTAATATTTTTCCGTTACTTAATTCACTTAATTCCTTTGTGAAATTGTGCAAGTCAATTAATATAACTGTCAATTTTTTAAAACCAATAAAATAAGAAAATGGAAAGAAATAATAGATATCTAGGAGTTGTTGAGAGCATGAAATGAGATAAAGCATGCCAAATACTGTCTGGTCATTTTCTTGTGGCCCACTCTACTCCCCCACCTCTAGGAAGATATTAAGATAAGATGGGTTGCCATGCAAGCAACTGGCCACATCTGTTTTCACAACATGGTATCCCCTGTGCCTGGCACAGTGCTTGGCATCTAGTAGGTGCTCAATAATTTTTTAATGAATGAGTGGATGAACTTGAATTTCTTTAAGCTTTTTTATTATATGATGGTGTTTAAATTCTAGACCTCTGAAATCTAAGTTGCTCCTTTAACAAAAGAATAAATTAAGACTCAGTCTAAGTGTTAAAGATTTGGCCTACTATGGTCACAAAGATGAACACACTGAAGTGATAGATTTATTTGGACTCGGATTTTCTAACCTGTATTCTGGTCTATTTTCTAGCATTGACTCTTAAAATATGAATAAATAATGTGTTTTCCCAACATTCTAACTATAGTCAAATATACTCCTTGACAATAATTTGGAAAATACAATCGCATAAAAAACAAACTACAAGGGTAAGCAAAAGTAGGTTTATAGTTGTGAGTATGTGAAACAGAGTTTTTTCTTGCACTATTATTTATTTGTTGATGATTGTGCTATTTATTACTATCAACTTATTTTTGACTACTGCTGTATATTGTTTTACATTTACTTATATAAACACAGTCAAAATTTAGGCATATTCTCTTTGCTCTTATGTTTATCACCATGAGTAATTATTCTTTGGCTAAATATTCTTTAAAAACATTTTAATGGTTGATTAGGATTCAATTCTACATAAATGCCAAGTCTTGTCATTTCTTAATAATGTTGAATATTTAATTTCCATTTTTTTACTATCATAAATAAAGCTCTTATACACCCTTATACAAAATTGTCTGTCTTGCCTTCTGATTATTTACTTAGAATAAATATTGGATTTGAAATTATAGCTGGATTAAAGGCTAGGTACAATTTTAAAGCTCTCAGGTGATATATAGTCACACTATATTTCTTTCCAGAAGATCTGTACCAATTTCTTTCCAAAAAGCAGTGTCTGTGGGTATTTTTCTTGATGACTCCACTACCAGAAATGTGTCAGTATTAAAGGGCAATTTCCTCTCTCCATTTTCTTTTCTTCAGAATAATTATTATTTCAGGGGAAAATGCGTTACTGCAGCTTCTAGAACAACATGTCAATGCCAAACATCATTCCTCATTATCTCTGCTTAATAATACACGCTGATTACCTGTGTGCAATCTCCATAAAAATACCGTGGCAGAGACAGCTTCAGCATAGCTGAGTCACTACCTCTATAGACACAATCCAGCATAATGAAGTGAACAAAGGCCATATTTGAAATAGTCAAATATAAAGATTCTCTATGATAAGAAGTTTTACCTGCTGTTAAGCTAATTGTTCTTTGAGCATTTGTTTATTTGAGAAACACCCAAGCACGTCAGACTAGGCTAGGGATGAAGATACTTGAAAGTTCTGATTTGCTTTTCTCAACTGTGAGGTCTTGACATTAAACAATTGCTATTATATTTATACACACACAATAAATCCCATTATTACATTCCTGAAGAATAGGTTTTACAAAATAGCAAACAAGGTTTTTGTTTCTACTGTCACTTCACCACCAGCTTGTGTTAATAGAACAAGTTACTGAACCTCAGTAACCCTGTATTTACTAATCTGTAGAAAGTAACAATTCTGCTGACCCCAGAAGATTGTTAGGAGAATAGAAAAAACTATAATTACAAGTTAATAATAAATACTTTGGGTTTAGGTTAAAATTTCTTTTCCTAATAATGGTGTATGGCCAGGGACCCAGAATTGCTCTCCCCCTGTCCTGCACCCCACCCCCCCTCTCATGAGGTTTCTGACTAAGGCATCTGTACATAAGGCTTAGAAGCTAAACTAGCTTCAGAGGACCACTTCATGACTGAAGACTAATTAATTCTTCAGTGCATTTTTACCAGTGCACAGCCCTAGTAAAAACTGAGACATCAGTGTTTCTTAAGCCTGATGACATAAGGTAGACATCCCGCTCTTTCCTTTATGTCTAAATGTGCCACTCAAATGCAGGTATAGAACATTTAAAATAGGAAGGATGAGACCTAGAAGCTGTGCCCACAGGGCCACTCCTGCTCAGTTCTGCACAGACAGAAAGCACAGTAGCAAGAAAGCAGAGAATGGTCCAATAGCCTGGAGAAAGCCAACTCTACCAGGTGAGCCTCCACCAGGGAGACAGAAATAGAAGAGGTGATCACGTCTGGGTGCTGACCTGTAGGGCAGTTTTCACAGGTTCTGATAAGAGATGCATCACTGAATGTCCTGAGTTCTAACCTATTAGATTATTAAAAGTAAATAAAGGTAGGGTAGTGGAAACATTCATAGAACAGTAGAATTCCTTCCACACACTCATGTTTTGGATAGGCCTTGTACCTGAGAGAGTTTATCTCAGAATTCAGGAATAAATGAGATCAGATAAAATGGATAAAAGTTGAATGGGATTTGGTAACTATCTCAACCTTGATTGCAAAATGTATACACCTTGGAGGCTTTAGACTAATGCTGATTTCTGTGCTCTACCCCCACCCCCAAGAGACTAACTGAATGGATCTATAATGTGGCTTGGACACAAGGACTTTTTTAAAGCTCCCCAGGTGATTTTATTTGGAAGCAATATTAAGGAACACTGACTTAGAAGGTACTTCAATACTTTTTGCCTAAATAAGAATAAAACTTTGAAAAATGATTAAGTTAGGAACCAGATCCTTATAGGATCATCTTTTGTCTTCAGACTTATTTTCTCACAGTATTTTCTTTGATCTCTATTTTGTCTAACTCCTCTGGAGCAAGGTTGTATTTATACCCATATATTCATAGATTTATCTACAAGTGTGATCTGAAAACAGTGATTTTAAGTCTATAATTTGGCAGGACGGAAGAACACTGAATTTGGAGTTACAGAGCATGTCCTCTACACCCAGATCCTACAAGTACTAGTGGTTTATCTGAGCAAAGAACATAGCTCTTCTGTGCTGCAGTAAACACAGAGTATTGGTGGGATGACCTCCCTGGCACAGTGCGGTCCGGCAGCACAAAATACAACATGGCCCAAAGCCTAGCTCATCTAGTCACTCAGCAATGTTGGACACCTTAATAAAATGTTCTAAACTTCAGTTTCATCATTTGTGAAATGACACCATAATAGATATATCATTGAGATTTCATTAGTATTAAATAAAAAATAAATATTGACTAAGCCTTAAAATTTATTTTGTCATTGCCATTACTTTTATCAAGTTGCCTTCCAGCTCAGGAATTAGGTGAATCTAGGTCATTTCCCTTCCATATATCCTGCAAATTGTGGTTCATCATTTATTTGAGTACCTCTATGTATTCTAGTCTTTTCTGGACTAATATTTTATTTATTAAAAGGCTTATTATAATCCCAATAAATTGGTTTTTTGATCAATTTATTACTTGGAAAACACTACAGTTTGGAAAATACTAGTTTTGCTCTCCCCAAATGTGTTCCTCAATCACTCTAGTACCCTTCAAAAAGCAAAAGATATTATTTGAACAGAGTGTTCAAATAATTTTGGGAAAGATTGTATAATGAAGTTTCTTTTTGGAGATTCACATGCAGTAATGTGATAAAGTTTTTTAAACCTTCTTGTTGCCCACACCCTTACCCTACCTCCAAGGACACATATGTTTATTTGAATCTTTCATTTCTTGTTACAGTCTACTTCCCTACTTCACCACTCTTGGTGATTTCAATATCCACATGAATAAACTATTTATACTTGAGGCCCTCAATTTCTTGACCTCTACATCTCAAATGACCTTTCCCTCAAGTACAGATTACCCACCCACTCCCATGAAAACACCTGGATTTGTCATCGCAAATATTGGGTTGGCCAAAAGTCTGTTTAGCTTTTCTTCTCTAAAATAAAAGATACATTTTTCATCTTCACCAATAACTTTACTGATTTGGATATTTTGAATATGTTGGCTATGTTCCATGTGGTATAACATTGATTGTTCTCAATTAATGTCTCGATTTGATCACTGTCAACTTCAACTGTTACCCAACAGTAGAACATCATCCAGTGAGAAATCTCCAACACAGAACTTCACATATCGTGTTTGACATGTTTGATTGGTCACAGCACCTTCTCCAAACACTGCACAAATATTTTTTTTGAGTTTCAGTTGCATTTTTACCTTTCTTGAAATAATAAAGCATAAGGTGCCAAAAATGTTGCATATTTTCTTCCATCTTCAATATTAAAATGGCTACAAAGAAATTCACCAATTTTGATTTTTTTTAGATGCATGCTGATATGACAGCTGTCACAATACAATATAACAAAATTGTTTCAAATGAAGTTAAAGACAACTAGGCACTACTAAAGCCATCATATGGAAAAAACTAAACAAACTTTATGGCAAATCCCATAATTTCATCTGTTCTAAAATCTTGATTTCAAGCATACGACTTCTCTACTGTCACATTATATTTTTTCTGGCTTGTTTACTTGATTCATTGATTGCATCAACATATCCAGAGATTCCAATCCACTGGATTCCATCACTTTCTTATTATCCACTTATACATTCTAAATTTGTTCTTGTCCTATCTAGAGTTCATCATCCATTTCTATAATCACTTCCTTCACTCTCAGCTAAAAACCTTGTTGCATACTTCACTAAGAAATAAAAGACATCTCCTTTGAACTTCCTCATCTTCTCCCACCAATTCAACTAATTCCCTTGCCTCTTTGCCAGCTATCTGCTTTTTTTCCATAGCATTGAAAGAAGTTTATCTCCTCTTTACATGTCCTGTCCACTTATGCTTGGAGTATGAGCCCCTCTCATCTTTTCAAGAATTTTGTTATTTTTAATATGCATTTTATACCTTTGGCCATGGCTGAATAATTTTAAAACTTTACTTTAAATGCATCAAAATATAAAGTAGGTTTTCTCCTCAAAGTCTTTTGAATTATCGGACACATTCAAACATTAGGTACTCTAGTCTGTATCACTGTTATTTTCATCTCTGCCCAGGGTCTCTCACCCCATTACTAACACTCCATCAAAAGTCTCCAAAAACCTCATGCTGTTTTTGGTTTTCATTTTACATCATTTGTTGGGACTGGCCCTGTGCTTGAATCTCTCAGCTTTTTAAAATTATGAAGTCTTCATATTTACAGCCAAAGACTTCCTCTGATCTTTGAGTATGAGAGTCAGACATATGTCCATATCACCAAGGGAACATGTTCTCTAAAATTATTTATTGTGGGCATTTTCAAACATGCCTAAAAGTACAGAGAATAGAATAATCATCCTCTATTTTCACATTATTCTTTTATCTGTTCTTACTTTCCCACTTACAAGGGATGTCCACTGCCCCCAGAAAAAAAATGGAATTATCTTTTGTAGTGCAGGCCCTTTGTAATACAGGCTTCCCCCACCAGGTGAATGTTCTAGGAACCCATCTGTATCTGTACTAGCTGGCGTTGCTGTGAAAGGCTGCATTTGGCTTCAGTGAATTTTTTTGGAAGACTTTTTCAACACATTTTCCCATTTTATGATAGGTGATTTATGAGTGCACCTGTCCACATTGCACTGAGTGTTCAGCAGTTTTTGACCAAAAACATCATTACCCCTTTGCCCACCCTCCCTATTTACCTGATCTTGCCCCAAACAACTTTGTTTGTTTGTTTGTTTGTTTGTTTGTTTGTTTCTCCTGGTGAAAAAGTCCTCAATGGGAAACATTTTGCTGATGTGGAAGAGGTGAAACAAAAAAATGGCAGAAGTACTAGAAGACACCAAAATTGATAAGTTCAAAACTATTTTGAGCAATGGAAAAAAATCTCTCAATGAGGATGTTTCATCAAATGCAGGGTACTTTGAAGGTGACTGAAGTTTAAACATGTAAGAATAAATATACAATTTTAAAAATAAATTCCATTTATTGGGGTCCCAACTCATATTTAAATATCTGTTTGATACAATAATATAACCCATAAATACTTTTAAATATTCTCCTGAATAAGTATCATTTTAATATAACCAAAAGAGAATTACCAAACTAAGTAAAATTAACAATGATTCATAAATAATAATTCATATTTAGTTCATGTTCAGATGTTCAGTATTTCATAAATGTCTTTAAACTGTTCCCCAGATTTATTGAAGTACAATTTACATAAAAATTTTAAAAGTTTAAGGTACACAATGTGATGATTTGATAAACATATGATCTGTACAGAAGGTATCCAGCCATGTACTATGAAAAATAGAGACATTTATTGAAGATGATGCAAGACACAAGAAACATTGTACGTAGGACAGTGATGACTCAGTCCCCTTCAAAGTAAGCACCTTGAGACCTCACACAGTTCTCTCAATCTCCATCAGCTATTCCATTGTATCTTCCTGAATCTCATCAATGATATGAAATCTCTTCCCTTTCAAAGGTGATTTTAGTTTTGGGAAAAGCCAGAAGTCGCAGGGCACCAAATCTGGGCTGTAGGTGGGCTGAGTCATCTGAGTGATTTAATGTTACACAAAAAACTCTGCATGAGATGTGATGCATGAGCAGGCATGTTGTCATGATGAAGCTGCCAATCACCAGTTGCCCAAAGTTGCTGACTTCTCAATCATCTGAGCAGTTTCTGCTGGCAAATGTTCAAGCTTGATGCAAAATTTGATGCAGATTCAATTGCTCTACTTGCTCAGTCATTCTGAACACAATGGCCACACAGTACACATGATCATTCAACAGTATCTACTGCCCCCACTGACTAGTACAGTAAAGTCATCGTTGTTTACACATGGACATTCCAGTCCACTCTCCTGGGCTGCCAGGTTATATGGATGTCATGTAAACCATTCTTGTTATATTAACAATGGCTAGATTTTTCTAGACAGACCTATGTTACAAAATGATTACCACCAAAAATACTTGACCTTTTTTTACAATTTGTTTTTTCTAATTAGGATTAAATCAATATCTATATTATTGTATGAGGTGGATATGATCTTAAATATATATCTCTTAATCAATCACTTTCCCCTCTTTTTTTTTTTATCCTGTACATGTTAAAGAAGCTAATAAATTCCTGGAGAATTCCTCATACACTGAATTTGTCTATCATTATTCTTGAGGTATCATTTAATTTTTTTTCTGCCCCCTCTCCTATAATTTGCTAATTAGGGGTAGAGGTCTGATTAGCTGTTTTTAATTGGTAGGAATACTTTATATGCAATGCTGGATACTTCCTATTGCTTCTCGTCAGGGGGGCTCATGATGCCTTGTTCCAATTTTACAGATGCTGCAATTCATAAATGGGTTCAGATGGTGTCAGCCTAATCTACCCATTAATTATAAAGTTCAAAATTCGAGGGTTTAAAGACAGGTTTTCTTTACATATACCTTGATGATGGAGTGTTGCTCTAATGGTTCATGACTGCCATGGTTATTATCTAGGCTTCCTCTTGAAAAGCATCTTCACTTTACAAATAAATTGATACCAAATCACAAGAGGAGAAGAAAGTGTACATCCATTCCCCACCCTTCTTCACCACTACCACTGACCTCATGGTTCTCATTAAAGGACATTTTCATATCATTTTTGCACTCCAACATTCGTAGAGACTGGTTGGGAAAAAATGGAGTTCTTTGAAAACAGTACCAATTTTTCAGGAAAAAAAGATAATTGTCTAACAATAATAGGGATTATAAGAAAAAGAAATACAGTATTCCCCCTTTTCCATAGTTTTGCTTTCCACAGTTTTAGTAACACACATTCAACCATTTAATATTATCATAACCATGTTGTGATAATATTAAATGGAAAATTCCAGAACAACTTAGATTTTAAATCATTTGCTTTTCTGAGTAGTGTGGCGAAGTCATTCACTGTCCCACTTTGTCTGCCCAGGATTTGAATTATCCCTCTGTTCATCATGTCCATGCCATACCTACTCATTAGTCATTTAGTAGCCTTCTCAGTTATCAGATTGATTGTTGTAATATTGTAGTACTTGTGTTAGAATAGCCCTTATTTTACTTAATAATGATTCCAAAGGGCAAGAGTAGTGATGCTGGCAATTTGTGTATGCCAATGTGAACTGTAAAGGGTATCTATAGGAAAAAACATAGTTTCCATGATTTCAAGAATCCATTGGAAGTCTTGCAGCATATCCCCCTTGGATAATGGGGTGCTACTATACAAGCACTCCCCCATCATCATCCTTCCTTATAAGTAATGCTTATGTTTCTGTCTTTCCAATTAGACTCTAAGCTTCATACACCCAAAGATTGAGTCTTTCACTATCACCATCTTGCATGGAGTCTGATACATAGTAAGTCCTCCGGAAATAGTATTTTGAATTAATGACTAGAAAAGTGATGGATTTCTTGTAATAGAGTTGCGTTCAGTCTCCAGTACAATTCTCATTGACAATATATCATCTCAAAATCAAAAAGAAACTAAAAGGTCATCTGGTGCACACAGAGTGCTTTCTGAGGCAAACACACACTGGCCCCTTAGCTTCTGCCAGAGCTCCACCAGTAAAGGACAGCACACTCCCTCTCAATTGCTGCACTTTTTGTGTAGCCACAGTGCTCATTGTCAGAAATGCCATTCTTAAGTGGAGCTGATATTTGCCACCCAAATTACATCTATTCTTTAGGAATGTCAACAGAGTAAGGCCTAAATTTCAACAGAGAAAATAGTTTGCCTAAAATTACTCATTGCTAGGTGTTTATGTAGGAAAAATAAAACACTAAAAAGTTTTATCTTTTAACATGTAATTTAAATTCTTTAGATAGTAGATGACTTTTTCTACATCAATATTTCCTTAATTCTTACCCTTAATATGCCATATTTTTGTTAGCTTTCCTTGATTTCTCTACACTGTAGTATCTGGTTATTAAAAAATCCAGTTATTCCTCTTAAAGTGAACTTTAAAAAAATAAGACCAGGGGATGGATGGTTTTACCACCCTGCTTCAAAACCAGCCTTCAATATATGACTTAAAAACCAAGGCATCTAGTGCATTTGTACCATTTCTTCTTTTGTGCTTTTATTTATAGATAAAGAAACCATATTAATTTTTCATCAGCACATCTGAATAAAGCTTGATAATTCCTGATATTCAGGAATTATCAAAACAGAAATAACCTGTGGAGTCATTACTACCTTGAACTGAGAACCAAACAATGTTTTGTCCTTGCAGAATCGGTTTATGTCCATCCAGGAAATGACTGGTGCCTGAGTAGGTCTTCCACTGAATGGAGCACGACCAGGCTCAGCTGCTTGCATGGTTGTCTCATTCAAATAAGCAGAAAACAAGCTTCCTTTCCACAAAGGGGTTTTGCTTCTTCATGAAATGGCTCTGACAATGACTAAGCCTTTCTTTAAGATGCAATTCAATTGGTGGTATCTCAAAATAAAACCCAGAAATAGAACTCTTTCTATCATAGCTATACTTTCAAGAAAAGTATAAGACCCAAAAAGTAAATCTGACATAAATATCATTTTCAATTGCAATTTTCTGAAGTGCCATTCTGTTTTGAACAACCTAAATTATGTCATCTACTTTTTGCATGAAGGTTCATTTCTATGATTCCAAAGAACTATCATAGCAACAGTTGATTTAAATGCTGAGTTTTTATTTTGGAAACATGCCCAAGAGTCCTGAGGTGGGAGGTGTGCTTTAACCATTAAAGACCACATGGTGTTTCATGCTGTGTTACTAAATAATTCCCTATGCCTACTTGTATCCATGGAAATATGCAATGGTCCCATAATTGCAATAGGCTTGAAACTAGTCTCTCTACTTCCAGTCTATCACTCATACTGCTGTCAAGTGATTTTTCTGTAAGATACATATAGCACGTCATTTGTTATTTTATACCTCATAACCCAACCTTTGCTGGGCATGTCATTCAGATCTCTTATACATGACTCAGTCTAATGTTCCAGTTATGCTCATATTCTAGCTACAATTTCCTTTGTACTCCTACCTTGCTCTTTCATGCTCTTTTCTCATGCTTTCTTATGTTTGTCATCATCTCTATTTTCTTCCTGGGGATCTTTTCACTGGCCTTTGAGAAAGTAATTCAAATGTCACTTCTTGGGTGAGGTCTTTGCTGGCATCCCAAATAGAGTAGTTATTTCTTTTTGTGTGTCCCATGGAAGACCTCAGAAGCACATGGAAGATGCTATGTAAATGTTATGGCATCTTCATTTGCTCCATCTCTGGTGTCTTCTTCCTTTATTTTGGAAATATGACTGTCTTTTCTATCTTAAATATGTAAAATCTTCACTCAACTCCTCCTTTCCGCCTCCAAGCTACATCAGTACTTGCACTTCCATTATCACCTAATTTCTTAAAAGAAGAAAAAGTCTGTATTGTCATCTCTCCAGAAAGTTAATAGGTGTTAGATGGGAAAAAATAGTGTTTTCAAGTATAAATTTAGAAAACATCCAATTAAACATTAAACACATTTCTTTGTTGTATGATTGCTCAGTCTATAATCGCTAATGCCACCAAAGCAGGGTGTTCCCTAACTTAATTAGCTATCTGGATAATCTCGAGAGACCAGCCTTCTACTGGTCTACACTTGTTTCCTCCCACTCTCTCACTGCTCAAACTTCAACCCAGTGAATTTGGGCTCATGCCTACATCACACACCTTAAGCCATACTCAGAAAGGTTACTGTAACTCACTGACCCTTGAAGTCAGTGAGTGAGTTTCCATCTTGACTACACTTTTCAATCTTCTGGTGAGTTTTACAGTTATTGCTGTCTGAGCCCCGCTCCTCAGAGACTCTGACTTAATTGACTCTGGATGCAACTTGGGAATGGGGGCTTATTAACCCTTTCCAGGTAATTCCAAGTGCAGCCAAGGTAGAGAGCCATTGCCCATGGACTCAAGCTGTTAGTTCGTTCTTTCATTCATCCTAAGTACTAAGTGCTGAGGGGAAAAAAGCAAATAAGGCTTGGTCTTTTTCCTGATGAATATTATGGTATAATAGAGAGCGACAAATGGACATGGGACACATACAAAATGCAATAGTGTTTACATTAAAAATCTTATAGGATAAGGGGAACAAAAATCATAGTTGGTTCTACCTAGGGATCTGGGATAGTTAAGAAAGGTTTTGTGAAAAATGTCTTTATGAGGCAGGCATTTGTTCAACAGGCTAGAGTGCTATTTGGGGAAGGCCATTTTAAGTGTGGGAGGTGACCATCCTGACAAAAGCACAGAGTATGGTTGTTAGGGAAATTGCAGCAATATGGCATTGCTGCTGAGGAGATGGAAGTGAGAATGAAAGATGACATTGCAGATGTGGATGAGGCCTTCATTCTGGAGACTTTTGTATGAGACTAATCAATGGTGGATTCATTGCAAGAGAAACGAGGAAGTGTTCCAACGTTTGAATCAGAGTGGCATGATCCAATCTGCATCCTGGATATATCACATCAATTACTTCCTATTTTATACCTCTTAGGAGCAGGCCCATGCCTTAATTATCTCTGTGCCTTCATCGCCAATCATAGGCTTTACATCTCTGAGATTTTTTGGTTAATCAATGTATACCTTCTCCCTAAAGATTGATGTGTGCTCTGTTAGAGAGGGAATTTGGCTCCATTCACAGCTGTACAGCTCTCAGGATAGGTGGGGTATAGAGGCAGCATATACTGAATGAATGCAACAGCAATGTAAAGGTAATGAATGCCTTCATCTGTTAAAGTATAATTCATTGCCACTGGCTTAAATCACAGATTTGGAATTAGATCTTTATTTCTTTCTTTCCCCCACATGCTATCACCTCCCATTCCTAGGAAATAGAAAGCAAATATTTACAAGACATTATTTTAAATTTTGTTATTCTGGGTATTGTCAGATTGTTAGTCAGTATGTGTTTACTGAGTGCTTGCTTATTCTATTCCGAAGCATGAAATCCTGTGCTGTCAGAAATGTTTAAAAGTTCAAGATATGTCTCCTAAACTTGGAGCTTATCTAATTGGGAGGAAAAAAGTTACCAAGCATAAATGACAGCTTAAGAACACAGAGAAAGAAATGTGTTGCATATCTTAAGATTTTCAAGGAGCATGGGATCTCTTGGGGCTTCCTGAGCAGCAATAATCATGGCAAATTTTCTGCCATCACCACATTTTGACAGTAATTCGGAAGCTGATACCACTTGGACACTGTCCATTGTACACTAATTACTATTTGCCCTGTAGTGATTGTTATGTGCGATAGCAAGTGTAAGTGCAAATCTCCATACTCACCATTGCCCTTCCAATGTGGAGAAAAAGGGCTACTCATACAAGTTGCAATATGAAGCTCTTTCCCATTTTCTCAGATAATTTCTAGAGGTGAACATTTCTAAACTGCATGCTCATGCTTGGAAGAACTTTGATGCTGCATACCTGTTAAAGATATGTGAAAACCCATATACTACAGTTAGAAAACACTGCGATATTTGGCTAGTATATGTAGGAAAGTATGGAGAGATATTGCAAGTGAAATGTGTTGTAAGAGATGTGCTTATAAAATAAATTTTATCCTTACTGTTTATTTCCATGTATGGGAATAAATATTTCCATGTATGAAATATTTGTTCATTTTGAGAGTTCTTTGATAAACATTATTGAGCTCTTTGTTGTATATAACTTTGTGCCATGACCTGAGATGACTGATAATTAAGCTATGATTCCTGTCCTTATAAAGTTCAGAATTTAGAAGGGGAGGTAATTTGATAATTATAGAACAAATCAATGCATGTAATGAAAAATGTATAATTGGTAAAAATCTTAGTACACAAAATCAGGTATGTATTAAATATCATATTTTATTAACTTCCTTTCTGATTTTTAGCCCTCAATACTGTGCAAAAGAATTCTTTAAAATAAAAGATTTTATTTATGTATTTTTAGAGGGAGGGGAAGGGAGGGAGAAAGAGAGGGAGAGAAACATCAATGTGTGGTTGCCTCTCATGCACCCCCAACTGGGGACCTGGCCTGCAACCCAGGCTTGTGCCTTGACTGGGAATCGAACTGGGTTGCAGGCTGGCACCCAATCCACTGAGCCACACCAGCCAAGGCTGAAGAATTCTTTACTTCTAGCTCTTCTAGGAAAATTGTTATTCTTCTTCCACCTTCAGTATTATGCACAAATTTTGAGGACATTCTCAGGACGGACTTTTCATAGGACTGAGCCCCTTAGGTGACTGGTCAACACCATACACTGGTTCCCATGGAGCTGTGAATACTTGAACCTCCATGGTTTCTTCAGGTCTCATGCCTTGACCCCTGTAGGGCATGAAAATCAATGGTGAAGCTGAGGAGCTCACGCTCCATGATTTGACTTGTCTATAGGCTCCTCACAAATACTTCTGTAAGGTTCCCTCTCTCCAGGCCCGTAAGTCCTTATTGCCTTCTCAAACTCACACAATTTCTCCTACACACTACCCAGAATTTCAGAGATACTCTCTCTTCTCTACCTTACACCTGTATAACCCATAATCTCTTCACTTTTTTCTCCAAAGCCAGGACACCTAGAATAGTCCTTTCACAGGCAGCTGAGCCTATATTCTGGTGATTTTGCCATCAGCCTTGTCAGAATCCAGAGGCAAAGAGTAAAGTATGTTTATGTGTTTGGAGCAGAGAAAATGAAAAAGTAGTAGTGAACACATAATATTCTAATTATCTTGACATCATCATAGAAATGTTAGGAGTACAGAAGACTGACTCATTCTGAAAATGAGGTGGTTAGGGAAAGCTACTGAAAGACAGTGACATTGAGTGGATTTTGGAGGATTATAAGGAGTTGCTAAAGAGTTATTCTAGGCAGGGGAAACAGCATGAATTGAGGATGAAATTACATCTTTGTATCCTCTGTATCCCCAGTGTTTGGCATATCATAAGCACTCAGTAATGTTAGTTGAATGGAGAGGTGGAATTGTGAGACATGTGCAGGGAACGGCAATAGGTTTGGTGCACCTAGGACACAGCAGAGGTAGTGACTGAAAGCCAAGTCCACTTATGATATGACTGCCATGGTTCAGGAGAGCTGCAAGGAAGTGGGGCAGGGAGCTCCAGAGGAAAACAATTGCAATTTCCTTACTAAAAGGTAATTGATTTTTCTACCAGTTAGAACAAAGCTCAAAAGCAAAGACTGAGTAACATAATAGACTAGGTTTTTATGGAGTTCCTTAGACTTATAGGAGTGGAAGCCAAATCCTGAGTATTTTGCCAAACACTGCAGGAGCGAATCTGACCCAGCAATGAACCTGCCCACTCATGGAAGTTTGGAACTTGGAACAAGTCAGCTATCAGATGCACTGGGGGCATTTAAATGCCAGAACTGCATCTTTAAAGACCAGAAAAAGACATCTGTTAAAATCCCCTGTCTAGAATAAATATATTATTTTCTTTGTGAAATGATAACTTATAAGAGAAAAATAAATGTCATGAGAGGAAGCACATCTATAGTATGTTATACATGCTATGAGCCTTGACTCACTGTTTTAATATTAAATAAAATAAATAGTAAATATAATAAAACATACCCAGTTTTTGGTTATTTTTCAGACTATGATTTATATACATTGTCAAATGTCTTCTGTAAAATGACTTCTGCAGGAGGTGATGTACTCACATAAGTGTTGGCTGAGGGAGCATGGTGTCAAGATGTAATGGTGGAATAAAAGAAGTATGGGGAACCTCATTTTCATCAGAGGTTTGCCCATAAAATTCCTACTAGGTAGGGAAATGAACATAATAAATGACAGAAAGACTCAGCTTCTTTCTCAATCAAAGCCAGAACATGTAAGCCAAAGAAAATAAACTCAGGATTTTCTTACCCTGTAACTCAACTTCCTTCTGCTATTACAATCACAATAACTGAAAGTGTTATTCCTATCAAGTTGAATGGACAAAAGTCTATTACCTGGATAACTTTCTTCAGCCTAGCAGTAAAATAACAGTGATTTGAACTAGAGCAGGGAGCAGAGAATAATAAGATGCTGGACGTCAAAGTTACCTTGCAGAAAATGATTCAAATGTTTTTGCAAAAAGGTAATTTGTTTTTCTGATTTTACTAATAACCCTCGTCATTGTGGAAAACCAAATGTGAGATACTAATATTGAGCTGGAAATAATGGATTTTGATTCTTTGTTTTGTTTTTATGTTTGTGGCCATGTGTATGTGGTAGGGCAAGGGTGGTTGGTTAAGATACTAATAAACTTTACATTTTAAGTAACAGATGCATGGAGAATATAATATGTAATCATTAAAAGTAGTAGATAAAATCTAAAGAAGAAGGTAAAGGGATTAGCCAAAGAACCTACTCATAGACACAGACAACGGTATGGTGGCACCGGAGGGAAGCTGGGCTGAGGCTGGGTGAAGATGGCCAAAGGAGGGGAAAATGGGGACATCTGTATTAGTGTCAGCAATAAAAATAAAGGGGAAAAATAAATTATAATCAATCAGAAAAGTCAATAAAGGATATACAGCAAAAATAGGCCAGGACAGAAAACACAAAATAATAAAGAAAAGCAATTTCAAATATAACATTAATCACATAAATGTATGTAGATCAAATTTGCCAATTAAAAGAGAAAAATTAGCATTTGAATAATAAAATTGCACCTAATACATCATTTGATAAGAGACACACCTAAAATACAAATATGAAGAAAGACTGAAAGTAAACAAGGAAAATAGATATACTATGCAAATGTTAAATAAAGCAAGCTGGAACTGTTTACAAATATTAAACAAAATTGACTTTGAAATGAACCAGTGAAGGGAAAGGAGCTCATTATATGATAATAAAATGGTTACTTCATAAAAAATATTCTAGACTTGTGTACACTTAATAAATATCCTTAATATATAGGAAGCAAAACAATATAGAGAGAGAAATAAATAAACCTACCCTGATAATGAGAGATTATAATGAGATGCCTCTGAATTGTGTCAGAGGTTAAAAAACTACTATTTCTAGTAGTATGATAGGCCATCTCTGAATAAAATACAAATAAAATCTTAAATTAAGTACTTAGGAGTTAATCAAACAAAGTATATGTAAAGCCTTTATGAAAAAATGTATATTAACTTTTATTGAAATTTATTAAACTAGACTTAAATGTTGTGCATGCCTTGGCCATGGATATAAAGATTTCATAAGGATGTCACTCCTTCCAAACTGATCATATACTCATAGATTCAATGTGATTGATATAAAATCCCGAAAGGATTTTTTGATGAGGCAGACAACCTGATATACAATGTACACAAAATTAAAGGCTTAGAAGCAGCCAAGATACTCTTGAAAAGAAACCAATTCTAGTGAAGACAGTGTGGTTTTAGAATTGGATGAGCATATTGACTAGTTAAGTAAACCAAGTTCCAAGGGTCTTGGAACAAAAAGTAAGGATACCAGCTCCAGACCAAAGTTATTAAATATCCATACCTCTATTTTCTTACTGTTGAAAAAGGAATGAAAATAATATCTTCCTCACAGTTACTACAGGGATTTAATGAATTAATTATTTATAAAACACCTAAGAGACTACCTGGCACACCAGTCTTTGTTAACTATACAGGAACTGGATATAGGATAGACATGACAATGCAGACCATTGAAGAAAGGAAGACTAATAAACAGGGACAATTGTGCATAATATTTAAAATTAAATTGATCCCTACTTCACATCAGACATAAAATTAACAAACATTTAGTTAAATACATAAATAAAAAGGCAAAGTTTTAAACATTTTATAAGAAAATATGAGAATATCATGATGAACCTGTCATTAGGAAGTGTTTCTTAAACAAAACACAAACTCATAAATGAAAATGTTGAACTCAATTAAATTTTATAAATTCTGTTCATCAAAAGATACCACAAGGAAAAGGAAAAGCCAAGACCCAAAATGAGAAAGAGTATATGCAACATAAATAGTCAACAAAGGACTTTATTAAGAATATATAAAGAACTCTTATGTTAATAAAAATAAGAACAACCAATATAATTGAAAATATGATTGAGAGACATTATCAAACATTTCAAAAAGGAAGGTAAACAAAAAATGTATAAGCATATAAGAAATACCAGACCTCATAAATAATGAAGGAATCTAACTTAAGCTTAATTTTGTATTATATGCAATTATATGAGCAAAAAATTAGGAAGCCTAACACTGCCAAATGGTATTGAAATTGTTTCTTATATTCTACTGGTGGGTACAATTTTGGAAAACAAATTGACATTATTACATGCAGCCAAACATAAGACTTTGTACTTCCACTTTTACTTATGTGCCCTAGAGAAACCCCTGTAAACATTTATTGATGATAGTGGCTTTGTTCTTAAAGACAAAAACAAAACAAAACTTCAAAAATCACAAATGTATACAAATAAGGGGATGCAAACCTAATTTATGGTGTATTCACACAATGGAATAATGTACAGCAATACAAGTGAATGAGCAAGGATGCATCTCAGAAACAATATTGAATGAGAAAACCAAATCAAAGAAACCTGTGTATAGTAAAATAACATTTATATGAAGCTTTAAAACAAGCAAATCTGAACAGTATGTTTTTGGGTAAATTCATATATAAGTGCTAAAACTATAAAATGATAAAGAGAGTGCTAAAAATTTTGGGAGAGTTGTTAAACCATAAAGGATACAAAAATACAGGATTGATGGCAGAGAGCATACAAAACTATTGCATTCTAGTTTTTAAATTGATGTTTATTTTATTATAATACTTCAAAAATTCCCTTGACATTACACATATTATTTTGCATATATCAAATATAACATAGTCAAAAATATTAAGTTACATAAGCTTAGGGTATGTTAAGGTAGAAATTATTAGATTTAACCCTTAAAGATGGACCTGTAAGGACCGTTCTGTTCATTGTACTGGTGTTGCCTGGAAGTGGTCTTGAGTTTTATATAGAACAGATGACAGAAATGAAATGTGCGCCTCTTCCAACAGAGCAGTTGTTCATAGTGACATATCTTCTGCCTCCGTGATAGCAGATACTTTTAAAAGCAACAGAAAGAGGGAGCAGTAGTGGGCGGAATTAGAAG
Organism: Trachops cirrhosus; assembly: GCA_028533065.1. Classification (NCBI taxonomy): domain Eukaryota; kingdom Metazoa; phylum Chordata; class Mammalia; order Chiroptera; family Phyllostomidae; genus Trachops; species Trachops cirrhosus. The sequence continues at coordinate 49,693,837 of CM052543.1, read as the reverse complement.
CAAATGCTTATTCATATGCTGCCATGTGAAGCCGATAGGTCATGCGTCTTTTAGATACACTTAAGAAAAATCTAACCTTAGCTGGAATTGAAATATCTGGCACTGTTAAATTGTCATTGATAGGAGATGCCACCATGCCTATTTTCTGAGTATTTCAATGATGAGATAAAGCATAAAACCACAAAATCATGAGGCTAGACAGAATAGACCTTTCAAAGAAGATTTAAGTTCCTATCTCTTTCTTTCATTGGTTGAAAAGCAAGCAAAGCCATGAAATTGGTATTCTTTACTCTTGACAACCACTGAGATTAGGCAGCTTCTTCAGGTGGAATAAAATAAAATAAAATCAGGAGGACCTGGCCCTTAGCTGAGCTGCCTACAGTATATGCACATGGATGCCTGTCCTAACCCACAGGGATTTCTAGGAAGCCACATACTGCCCTCACTCCAGATCAAAACCTCTTCCCTGCCTTGTAAGCCTGGTGTCCAACCTAAATCCTTCTTTCTTTCATTCAAGAGTCTTTCATTTCATTTTCACCTTAAATAGGAGAACAGCTATTTTCAAACTTATGAAACACTTTTTCCTATAGTGAGAAGATTATAAAATCACCCCTCAGTTTTTTACTGTCACGATTCACTGATAGATCTATAGATATAGTTATAGTTATAGATAAAGTTATATCCAGTTTAACTTTGGTTCATCATTCAGTGGCATCATTTCATCATGTAATTCCTTAATTCTATTTATTCTCATTTTGGATAACAGTGAGTCCTCCAACTTTTTTATTGCATCTTATCTTTGCCCCCTCCAAGCTTAGTATAATTTTTACCCCGACATAGCAATCCAAGTCCCCGACATTAATGCCTTCTTAAAATATAATTCTCATGGCATTGCCTTTTTACACTTGGTTTCCAAGTGTTTGTTCAGCTAAATCTGGGTCCTTAGACTGTGATTAAAAGCTGTGTTTCATCTCATCTAACTCCTCCAGCCTTTTCTTTTCTTTTTTTTTTTTTTCTTATTTTGGGTCCTATACATTTTATTTTTTTAAATTTTTTTATTTTAGTTTATTCAGTACACTTTCTATCCTTTATTCCCATTCCAGCCTGCCCACCCATTCCTCCCCTCCTCCCTCCCCT
>CM052543.1:49640447-49692200 GCA_028533065.1 Trachops cirrhosus | reverse complement strand
CTAGAGGAGAACATAGGCAGGAAAATCTCAGATATTGCACGCAGAAACAGTTTTACTGACACGTCCCCTAGAGCAAGGGACATAAAGGAAAGAATAAACAAGTGGGATCTCATCAAAATAAAAAGCTTCTGCATGGCTAAAGAAAACAGCATTAAAATAAAAAGAGATCCTCCAGCCTTTTCTCTCTCATCAGACAGACCTTAGTTGGGAGCCTGCTCCCACAACTTTTCGGTGGGTACTGGCTGCTTTAACTCAGAGCTTCAGTTTCTTTATTTGTGAACAAGAGCACTAAATCAATGTTGATTTTTTTAAAGCTATCTCCACTTGAAAATATGGCTAAAGAAACATTTCAAAATGTGGTTAGTAGACAGGATATCTTGTACTTTATTATAGATTTGGCATGAGAGACACTATACAATTGGAATAATATTATGTATCATGCTTTAAAGATTTGATTAGAGAAACTGATTAGCAGAGTTGTCCCAGAATAGGTGTTCAAGGAACTTTTAACAAATTATTCTTCCTCCTCCCTTTAGGGAAAAAAAGATACTGGCTTAATACTGGAAGAATACTCATAATAAGAATGACTCATTTAGGAAATAAATATAGTGCATGGTGATGAGGTTTTCTATTACTAAGAAAGGCTTGGCTGGATGAGGAGAATGCCGGAGAGAAAAAAACGACCTGTCAGACTTCCAAAGATGGAATATGCTTTGCATTCATGTCACAGTTTGCATCATGGGTCTAAGAAGTAGAAGGTTCCTTATTGAAAAAAGAACCCAGTCTTCTCCTAATTATTGTTTGCTGCGATGTTACTTCTGTTCATTAAATATTTATGAAAGGAAATAATGTAAGGAGGTCTAACAAGAAAGACAGTGGGCACCTGTTTAGCCACAAACCCTGGAGTCACTGTGTGTAAAGACAGAAGCCAGCTTTCCCATGCTTCTCACAGACAGAAGACCTTCTGTTTGATTGTGGTTTTAGTACATGTAAAAAATACCTTTTCTTTGACTAAAACGAAAATTAGTTTGAGATCTGTCTCTTCACATTGAGGCTGCCTGGCGTGAGGGATTTTTTTTACATTTTATAATATGTATTTGGAAGGCAGCAGGTAACAGCTAAATACAAGAAAAAGCTTCTGACCTCTTCACAGGTATCTTTGAAAGCAAATTCAAGATCTGTGAATGGCTTGTCTTGCATATAGAGTAAGAATGAAATGGCAACTCGAGTACTATATTCACTCCAAAGCACTACAGTGATCCCAAAGAAACCAATGTCCAAATAGCTTGCTGCTTTTTTCCACATTTCAGTGTTTCAACAGGGATTCTTTCAGTCTTTACGAAGTATGGGGAGACAGAGCTGAGTGAAAACAGAGCAGCAGCTTGCTGCCTTTTAAAAACTCACAGCTAGCAGGTATGTCAAATTCTAAGTTCGCCTCTTGAATGGGCCGCTCACTGGGACATAAATCACACAGGGCTTGTGAACTGCTTCAGTATAGTCTGGTTTAAATGTTTCCACCAAAGAACCAAAGACAGGGTAGGGGGTTGGGGGGGCGGGTAAGACACATCACAGGGGCCTGTGGATTCAGTGTGAGACTGAGAGTCTATGTGAAAGTCAAAGAACCAGTAATTTGTTTGAGGACTCTGGTTTCATTCTAAAAATCCATGCAAATTTTACACTCCAGAGCTTAAAATATTCATATTTGTTTTAATACCGATTTTCTCCACATCTTAAACTATATTTATTATTCAAGATGTCTGTGGTTTTGTGAAACCCCTGGCATATTATTTCGAACACCTGGCACAGAGCAGAAGGAAATAAAGTGATTGATAGCTTAATAGGCAGTTGATCCAGGTGCTCATAGTATTTCTTCATTAACATCTCTATCCCAGTTCTTTCCCCTGAGTCCGGAAGTCTTCCAAGAAGGCATCTTTACCCTGACACTACAGGAACTCAAACTTCACATGCATAAAACTTGCTCATCTTCTTTCCCCTTCTCTTGCACTCATTCTTATGGTGAGTGGCACCTTCCAGGCACTCAGCCACTCCAGCCAGAAACTTGGGTTATCCCAGATTCCTCATCCTCTATCAGCCTTCACATTCCATCAGCCACCATGTCCTGTCAATCATGCCTCCATCTGTTACTCTATATCCAGACTCACATTGTCTTTTCTCATCCATTACCTGAATTATTATTTTAGGGATCACTTCACTGGTCTCTCTGCCCCTGTCACTTCCCTACTACATCCCTAGTTTATGACTGCTCATTACTTTATGATGTAGGAATATGATTCCTAATATATCAGGATCTTTATGATTTTGGCCTACTCTTGCAGCTTTAGCATCGTGTGCATATCACACAGATTCTCTTAGTCCATCTCCCCACATCCCTGCAATATTATGGCACCATATTCTTAGGATCTCCACACTAGTCATTCTTTTTGTGCTTTTAGGCCAATTGTTGAATTTTGAATGAAAGTGGAATTGGTTAAGGTCTTAACAGGAAACTTAATTTTTTTATTTAATATGTGATTTAAGCAGGTTAGTATCTTTTTAATGGTATCATAATTGTCTCTATGACAGCATATCTCTAACAATATAATTTAGATCTATGTAAAATGTCTGAAACATTCATCATTTTCAGGGAAAAATGACAGAAACAAAATTATCCAGGGACTTTCCCCTGACCCCTATCTCCTTTTTACAGATTGGCTGTACCTGTTCTGTGCTATACAATACTGCAGGGTTGCCTATGGTATGTCACTTACTCTGTGAATTGCAATTTTTCTATCTGCCACTACCCCTACCCCTAGACTTGATAGCAGGGATTGAATTCCATGTCTGTGTCTCTGGTCTTTAATTCAGTGCCTACCACATAGTAGGTTTTAGAGTTTAAGAAAATTCTCTGGATGAATGAAAAGATAAATGAATTTTTAGGACAGCTTTTGTTAATAGTCAATTAGCAATTACTATGATCAATTACTACTATGATGAGTATGAAAGAGAGATCACGAAGCCTTATTTATACTACTGAAGGTGTGGTATAGGTTGGTAGAAAATACACATAAAAACACACACCAAGTAGAATAATAATTCAAGATTTATGGAAAAATAATAAGAAAAATATGTGGGCAATAAATATATCAGTGAAAGTAAGCAATACAAATTTTGATAGTGTAAGCACATATGTATATATGTGAATGAGATACTAAAACTACATGTATATTTTTGTAATATTTGCAAAATTAATGATCTAATAATAAACACTATCAAATTTAGTCAAAATTTATCAATTCAGTCTTTTCAATCATTACTTGCTCACTACACTCATTCCAAATAGTCCATGTACTTTCTCAAATATGTGTTCAAGCTGTTTCCTCTACCTGAATTATTTTTGGATTTAACAAGACCTTCTTGAGCTACTACAGTATGTTGGACTCTGAGCTGAGTTTGGTGCTTACCAAGATACTGGTTATTTTAACAGTGTACCTTCTTTCTACACCTGGAAAATTCTTCAAGGCTCAGCTTAATTATCTTCTCTTCCATGAAACATTTCTTGTTTCTAGAGGCAAAATTAATCAGCTCTACTTCTTCAAACTTTCATTACTTTGTAAAAATCTCTTTCCAATAAAACAGAAATGGTAAATAGAATCCATTCATTTATCTACTAGAGAGAGAATAGATAATGTAGATAGATAATAGTTAACAGAAAATGTACCATCAGTGCCTGGCACCTACTATGTTTCAAACATTGATGTTATATTAGGAAAAATAAATGATTCTTGCACTTGGAGAGGCCGACAATAAACAAAACATGGCAGTATGACATGTGCTATTAACAGGAGATTGGAAAGTGTAGGGGAAAGATGCTACCAGTTTAGAGAGATGGGAGTAGGCCTCATTGAGAAAGTAATATCTAAGAAAAAGACTGGACGGAAGTAGGATGAGCTATGTGAGAACAGCTCCCCAGGCAGTGGGATCAGCCAGTATAAAGGTCCTGAGGCAATGAGTGTGTCTTGCTCTACCCCTAAGAGTCTCATTGATCAAGAGTGGGACATGGTCATAGGTATTTTTAAAAGTTTTCCCAGGTCATTCTACTATTTCACCAGAATTGAAAGCACTATGCAGGCTGTAGGGAAACATAAATTATCCAAAATCCCAAGAAGCCTATTGCTTGTAGGACAAAGGCCCATCAACACAGATACTTGGCTGCTGAACATGAAAACTGATGGAAGGGACTTGGGCAGACAGTCTTGGAGAGGGACTTCCTCCATTTTACTCAGCCTGGGAGTAGGGGCTGGGGGTAGTGCAAAGCCTCTGGAGGAGCTTATCTGAACTGAATCTTGATGAACAGAAGGTAACTAAGAGAAGAATGGCTGAGGCAAGGCTAGAGAATGCCCGAGTGTTCCATGAGCAGGAAAGAGGGGATCAGGCACATGGATTCTGTGTATCAGAAGGAATTGTAAATAATACAGTATTGATGAATGAAGACTTTCTGGAGATGAAGCTAGAAATGTGGAGAAGGTAAGATCACAGAAAAGCTTGATAGACTGCTAAGGAACTCAGATTTTATCCTTAGTACAATGGGACATTAAAGGTGCTCACAAAGCCAGTGACAAGATTTGGTTAGCTCAAATGGCAAAGCTCTTCAGTTGCAATGAGAGGAAATGCATTTGAAAGGAACCCAGCTGAGTGTAGGGTGGACAATTATCAAAGTGTGACAGTAGTCCAGGCTGGAGGCTAATGATGGTCGAAGCAGATCGGTTTTGTAGAGATGGAGTCAGTGTGGAGGAGGGAAACCTCAGGGATGTATTAACAAGCTGTAGTTGGACAACATGATCTGTTGGCTGGGTGAGCGCTGGTTGGGGAAGAAGTCTGACAAACACAAGTTTACGTAAAGCCTGATCCAAAAAGCAAGAGATGAAAACAGTCAAAATTGACACCAATATGCTAATTTGGCATTACTGTTTAAGAAGTTTAAGGGATTTTTATTTTTTTTACTACTTAGGGGAAATATTAACTTAAGGGAATAATATATACCCTGTAACATTATTGATGTAAATTCTGTAACCGTGCGAGTATTGATAGCTTTCCCCCCTCCTTGCTGGGGAAAAGCAATTTTTGGAAAGGTATCTGCCTTTTCCTAAATCTCATTCTCTCTGCATATGTTAGTTACTCTATTTCAGTCAGTAAAACACACAGAAGGAGCAAGGCATTGAGTTGTGAAGAAAGCTGAGCGGAGAGACTACAGATCTGGAGACTCCGCTCTTTCACTGCTGACTCACTGCATGACTCCGAACAAGTTACTCCCCACCCTAGTGCTCACTTCTTTTTCTGTGAAATAAAGGAGTTGTTGAATAGGTGATTAAGTCTCCTCCACGATATCATATTCTATGATTCTCTCATCACAGCTGCCTTTAAGAAGTCTTCGTAGTTCTTCTCATTTGTTCATAAGGAGATTTCAGAGTTACTCAGAGCTTGCCAGCCTTGAGCATGAGGATGAGCCATTACTGCAAGCTAACATTTTCACTCTGGAGAAATGCTAGGAGAAGTGGGCAGCCTTTTCTCCCTGCAGTATCTGATTGTCCTTCGCTGTAATAGAAACTCAACACCTGCTTTTACGTTAAAGATTGTTCTCCTGTTCCAACAGAATGTGTATAGTGCCAATCTAGGTGCCTATGGCAATTGGTTCTTTACCTGAATGGCTATGTTTGAGGAAAATACTTTCTTAAATGTATATTGTTCAAGGTAGAGTCATTTTTCTGTTCAGTAGTATTTGAAGTGTAACGTCATTCACTATCTATCAGCTTCCCTTAATGTTAGTGCTACATCAAGTTGAGGGATCCTATTTCTTTCAATAAGAAGCAATATGAATTTGTATAGTGATTCCTAAGAATCAGATATTTATTTTTTGTCATCCATAATCTTTTTCATATCCAAGTGTCATCTTGAATTATTACTAATGCTTTTCTTTAGATCATTGATTTTCAACCAGTGCGCCATGGCACACTGGTGTGTTGCAAGAATTTTTCTTTTAATCCCCACCCAAGGATATGTTCATTTAATTTATAGAGAGGAAGGGAGAGAAAGAAACAATGATCAGTTGCTTCCCATATGTACCCTGACCAAGGATCAAACCCACTACCTAGTTATGTGCCCAGACCGGGGATTGAACCTGCAACCTTTTGGTGCATGAGATGATGCTCCAACTGACTGAGCCAACTGGCCAGGGCCCACAAGAATTTTTAAAACATGTAATACCTGATTATTTAGTCAGGGGCACTGACTTTTCCCCCCTTAGATTGTCATATAAAAAATAAATACCATCCAACACAATAGTCATCTGGTGTGAATAAATTAAAATTATACCTATTTTTTGTCAGATCAGCAAAAAATACAATATATTTTTTGGTGTGCCACAGAATTTTAGTATAATTTGTGTGTGCCATGAGATGAAGAAGTTTGAAAATCCCTGCTTTAGATCAATTCATTTTTAATTTTATAAGAGGAGACCCTCAAAATGGAATTTATTTATAAAAAATTGTATATTTATTCTTACATGTTTAAACTTCAGTCACCTTCAAAGTACTCTCCATTTGATGCAATATACCTATCCAAACATTTTTTCCACTGTTCAAAACAGTTTTTGAACTTGTCAATTTTGATGCCTTTTAGTGCTTCTGCCATTTTTTGTTTCACCTCTTCCACAGCAGCAAAATGTTTTCCTTTGAGGACTTCTTTCATCTGGGGAAACAAAAAAAAGTTGCTAGGGGTGAGATCAGGTGAATAGGGAGGGTGAGGCATGGAGGACATGCTGTTTTTGATAAAAAATTGCTAAACACTCAGTGTGGTGTGGGAGGTGCACTCATAAATCATGAAATGGGCAAACGCATTGAAAGAGTCTTCAAAAAAAATTCACTGAAGCCAAATGCAACCTCTCACAACAATGCCAGCTGGTACACTGCTACAGATGGGATCCTAGAACACTCACCTAGCAGGGGAAGCCTGTACCAGGCCTCTTCCAGGGGCCTGCCCTCTAGAAGATAATTCCATTTTGGGGGTCCCCCCTCATATATAAGTATGAAAATGAAAACTGGCATAATTTCCTACTTCATTGGTAACTGTAAAAGTAGCAAACATTTTAAAAATAGTTAAATTAAAAAATATTTTAATTACACTCCTAAAATTATCTGCATTCACTTCTGGATCCACACCTTGGGCAACACCGGCAGAGGGGTCAGGCTGCCGGCATTTTTATCAGTTAACTCTCACTGCCCAGTGAAAACGTAAAGATGTAAAACAATCACCATTTATTTGGCTCACAGATATGTATCAGTAAGAGATTTTATTCTACTTGCCAGCTACTAAGCTTACCTGCAAGCTTATCATCTTGGATGATGGCAGAAGATACCTCGTTCCTGGGTCAGAGACAAAAGCCTTCCCTGCCTATGGCATAAAAAGCAGCCTGAACATCAATCAGTGTGCTGGTGTTGGTTTCTCTGAGACCCCAAGTACTGTGGGGAAAAGGGCCCAGGCTGGATGCTGTATAGCCAGTAGTTTTGCATGACAACCATGGAATACTGACACTAGGGATCTTTTTTATAGCAAACCTTGTTTCTGTCCTAAAGGAAAGCATCACTGTATCCCTCAAAGTTTCTCACTGCAAATACCACCCTGAGAATTGGCCCAGGTGGAGGGTGGTCAGGGTCTTGCCTTTCCTGCACACCCAGCAAGAACACACAGGAGCTCTCAGGGCTCAGGGTGAATTGCCTCTCCCAAATTCTGAAGACCAGCAATTTGGGCTGCTCTCAGCTGGAAAGGTCCTGCTGATTTGGCTGATCTCAGCTGGAGGTTGCTGTGCCCAAGCGTCTCCACTGTGATGGGACATCTCTACTCTACATAGTCTCTTATTCTCTAGGAGGACCTCACAGGCTTGCTCACATGTTTCTGGTGGTAGGCATCCCACAGTGAGACAAAGTGAAGCCTCCTGGGATCTAATCTTAAACTGCCACATCACTTTTGCTGCATTCCATTGGCCAAAGCAAGTCATGAGCCACCCCATTTTCAGGGAGTAGATAATAGACTCTACCTCTTAATAGAACATACTACAAAGACTCGTGGCTATGTTTGCAATATACTGTAACATCAAATTCAAAATGATGCAGATTTAAATCTAGACTCTGCTTAATCTTTCAGAAACTCAGTTTTATGTATAAAATGAGAATAGACTTGTTTCCCAAAAGAATTTTGAGTACCAATTCAGGTGAAGCAGAGAAAATACCCAGAGCTATGTCTGATACATAGTGCGTGTGCGATAAGTAAAAGTAGTTATTATTAAACCCAGATGTCCACATGTCCATTTACTCAGTTATGGGTTACCATGTCTTCCATGCTTGTTTTCCATCTGCTTCCTGAAGTGATGAATATGTTTGGAAACCCAAGACTTCCTCCCACCCCACCCCACCCCACCACTCACTCAATCCTTCTAGATCTATACTACTGGAATTCAGAGGCTTTTTGCATCTGCATGTCCCATCTCCTGAGCTGTGTGGAAGAAGAGTACGCTGTTAGTCCATGAGTGGGGAAAGTACAAAAAGACGGGTGCACTTGACAGTTGGGGAGCAGCAAGTGGGGGTGCCATGCTGAGCCACAGAGAAGACATGGTAGAAAAGACTAGTCTCCTCACAAGCAGTTCATCAAAGGATTTTGTTGCTATGCTTCTCTGTGAAATGGGTGCAAAATAGTCTTAGGTTTCTCCTCCATGCAGGAGGGGGAGGAGGAGGGGGAGAAAGTGGAAAAAGAAGAAGAAAAAGAAAGAGAAAACTACCCAAAGGAATAAGTCTCTTACCTATTAGCCCAACTCTTGCATTTACGACAAGAGTTTCTTTTCGTGCACTCCCCTTTATAGTGTAGGCCTGTTTGGCTGGTAAGAATACAGAGCGGGGTCGTTTTGAATGTTCATAAATGTGTGTGGCCTCTTCTCACTATTAAATAGAAGTGCTAACTGTTCTCTACTTTTAGCACATATCTTTTAAATGTCAAAAGACAGATTTTTCTCCACCCCTCTTTTCTAGTCCTCCAGCTTTGAGTCACGAGGATAACTTTGCTCTATGAAGAAATTGGCAGAAAAGAATAGAATAAAATGCAGAGAAAATTTTTTGACAAATTAATTATACGACATACTTCTAGTCCAGTATCTGGGTAAGCAGGTACCCAAAAATATATTTTCAGAACTAAGTTGGTTAAAAGGAGGGGAGAGGAAAAAGAAATATGTCCTCAGAGAAAATAGTGATGGAAATCAAGGAAGTGTCCGTCACAAGATTCAGGAAGATACAGGCTGTAGGAATTGAGCAAGGGTAGATTTTAGGTCTCCATGTAATGCAAGGCAAAACTAATGATGCAATGTGATACCCAGGTAAGGTACCTACCTGGTACTGCTGTGAGCCAGATGGTACCTACTATGTGATATCTACTATGTGCTAGACACTGAAAAACACGGCTAACAAAGACCAAGTGCTATTTTGTCTTTCAAAAATCTTACAATTTAGAGGGAAAAAATAGACACAAGAACAAATTATTGGAATGAAATGAGATCAGATCTAAGGCAATAGTATGCACAGGGCATTATGGGTCAGCACAGTGAAGTACCCATGAGAAGGGAGTGAGTGGAGCCTTCCTGTAGGAGATAACTATACCTGAGCTGAACCTTGAGCAAATATGAGTAATCAGTTAAAGAAGAAAACAGAGTGCAACATGATAAATGGCAAGGAAGCACGAAACTGCAAGGTGATTGGGCTAGGGGGTTACCAGTAACTGGGTATATTTCCAGGCTAGAAAATTAGGTAGTGACTAGCTCTAAAAGATCTACATGCCATGACATAGAATTCATCTTTTTTCTACAAATATAGATTAAATAGTCCCTAATGTTGTATCTCCATATTGCTTTCCACAGTGGCTGCACTAGTCTTCATTCCCACCAACATTGCAAAAGGGTTCCCCTTTCTCCACATTCTCGCCAGCACTAGTTGTTTGTTGATTTATAGATGATAGTCATTCTGACAGGTGTGAGATGGTATCTCATTGTGGTTTTAATTTGCATTTCTCTGATGTTCAGTGGCTTTGAACATCTTTTCATATGTCTATTGGTCATCTGTATGTTCTCTTTGAGGAAGTGTCTATTCAGGTCCTTTGTCCATTGTTTAAAAAATGGATCTGCCTTTTGACCAGCAATACTAGTTTTGCAAATATATTTAAAGGAAACTAAAACACTAATTAGAAAGAACATAAATACCTCTATGTTCATTGCAGCCTTTTTACAATTGCCAAGATATGGAAGCAGCCCAAGTGTCTATCAGCAGATGATTGGATAAAACAACTATGGGACATTTACACAGTAGAATACTACTAAACCATAAATAAAAGAAGAAGAAAATTTTATTGTTTGTGACAGTATGGATGGACCTGGAGAACGTAATGCTAAGTGTAATGTTAGTCAGAGAAGACAAATACCATATGATTTCACTCATGTGTAGAATCTAATGAACTAACAAGCAAAACAGAGAGAGACTCATAGAGTGGCAGCAGAATGATAGCTAAAGGGGGTGGAGGAGGTTAGAGGGTGGAGGGGTTGAGCAAAAAGAATAAAAGGACTCATGGACGTGGACAACAATTTGGTGAGTGTGGGGTGGGAGAGGTCCATAAGTGGACTAAATAGTAATGGAAAAAAATACAATAATTTTTTAAAGTCCTTGTGAAATTTTTAGTCATTATTTTATTTAAAGGTCCATCCTTATATACGTTCACCTCCTAACTGCCACCCTTACCTCACCCATAACCCAGTTGACAACATGGATGTCAACACAGATGTTTAGTTAGGATAAGTCACTGCTACAAATTGGTGGAAACCGAAGCAGCAGCAGCTTTACTAAAGCGGAAGTTTATTTCTCTCTTACAGCAAAGGCCAGGTCGTCAGCTCAGTGCTGGGCTGCTTTGCACTCTCTGTGACTCAGTCTTCCTTCTCTTGCTCGTCCACCAGAGATAACCTGAATCTTAAATCAAAAGACAGGATAAAATGAAATTGGGAAAAGGTGCATAAACACCTTATCTTAAGGAATGCACCTCGGAACTGCCACAAAATACTTCTGCTTCCATTCCATTGGTCACATGTAGCTGCCAGGCAGGCTGTGAAATGTAACCTTATTCTGTAACAGTACAGTCAGCCCTCCCCAGCTGGGGACTTTGCATCCATGGATTCAACCAAGTGTGGATCAAATATATTCAGAAGAAATACTCCAGAAAGTTGATCACTAAATAATACAGTGTAACAACTAGTTACATATATTTACATTAGATATTATAAGTACTGTAGAGATGATTTAAAGTGTACAGGAGGATGTGCATAGGTAATATGCAAACACCTTGCCATTTTATAGAAGGGAGTTGAGCATCTGCAGAGTTTGGTATGTGCAGGGGTCCTGAAACCAACCCCTCACGGACACTGAGGGATGGCTGTAAGGAGTAGTGAGCCTTACTCTATAGCAGTTATGAAAGATAAGAAGCAACTCATAGGAGTCATCTCTTATATATCAGCAGCTTTTAAAAAAATATTATACAGCACTTGAGGCTTGTTTTAAATCCTAATTAAGCAATATGGACTCTTCTCAGCAAACCCTGTTCTACACCATACTGCACATCTGCACGGTGCTCTATTATCAATCCTTTGAAACTTATTTTCTTATTTCCTAGGATTGTCTGAGATCTCTTATTGAAGAGATTTCTTCTAACTTCTTTAGATTCAGCTAAAATGTTGAGGTCTTATTAATGCAGTAGGAGAGAAAAACAGATATTGGAGATAACTCTGGCTAATACATTTTATACTACGATGTAGCGATTGGCTGGCCACTGTCGGCTGTGTAAGACCACCCTCAAGGCTTCACCTGGAGTGGCCCAGCAACCGTGTTTAATTCTAACTCTCCAAGTTGGGAGCTATGCCTTCTTCTAATAGTACTGAGCACAGCACCTGACACACAGCAATGGCAGGATACAATAAAGATGTGTTGAATTGAAATTATTTGCTCACTCTAGCAACAAGGCTGAACACATAAGACATATAGTTTATTCACCCATATCTTTCTTTAAATTGATTAATTCACTCAACTAACACTTACTGCACTCTTCTTAAGGGCTTGCATGGTGCTAACTGCTGGGGGAATTACAGAAATGATCAAGTTACAGCTTCTACTTTGAAGGAGTACATACTATAGTAGATAGGCAGATACATACAAAATCAATATTGATAGTTTGGTTAGTGCTACACAACACCGAGGAAGTGTGATGAAGTAACTGTATGTTACTGAATGTAGTATGTAGTATGTAGTATGTGGTAACTGAACTCAGCAGTGAAAGATGAGTAGGGATCCAGCTGGGAGTCATCAAATGTATGAGTAGCTGCTTTAAGGTCACATAGTACTTAATGTCTGTTCCAAGCCCTGGTGAAGCAATACAGCCTCTCTTCCTCGGGAGACCTCATTCCACGCCATGCCCGACAGCTGACTGGTTATCCATTCGTATACATTGCAGTTCATTTTCTCACTGCCTAGGGTGGTTTGAGTTTTCATTTATACCGAAGAAACCCTGTGTTGCCCCCTAGGTATTATAATCATAATCATTCATAAACCAATTATTCAGGATTCTCCATCATGCCGTTTTCCCCTTCTCCCTCTCTATTTTGTTCAATAACACGTGTGTGTGTGTCTAAGTTAACGGTTACCATTTATACCCTTCAGCAAGACATTCACCTTGTGTTATTTTCCGAGGTGAAATTTTTTTAGCTGTAGTAAGCACGCCCCTGGAAATGTGTCACTGCTGCTCTCTCCTCTCCAGCAAGTATTTTCTGTTTTTCATCACAAAGTAGTTATGTGTTGCAGCCTTTGAGCAACATCTGAGTTTCCACCAGCTGTGTTTTGCATTGGCCTCATTTTGTATAATTAAGAAAAACAGGAAGCCAATCACTTAAGTAAAGCTGACCCTCTTCATTCTGCAGACCCAAGAAAGGACTGAGTCAGGGTTTTTTTATAGTACGCTTTTTACAAAATTTATCCTGCCATCCACTTGAAAGTGGAACAAGGTTAGCGGAACTGTGACAGCATGGCGGCCTTCCTCTTGACTACAAACAGCTGTGCTTTTCTGAACCCACACAGTCTGGTTTAAAACACTTCTGTTATATAATCAGTTATCAATTTAGTTTGTCACATAACAGAGGATTTCCCCTGCCATTTTTTACACCAACTCAAATGTTGGCAAACAGGGGTCTTTTTGACCTAGTCCTTAAATCCTGTATGCATCCAACATTTTACCCTTTTTTAACCTCAATTTATATAGATTCTTTTGCATGAGTTTATGAGGAAGCCCTAGGCTGCTATTTACTTCTCCTAAAGATTGAAACCATGTTTCTGAGAAATTGCTTCTGATACTATTTGACTAGAGTTTCATTTTCTTATACAGAAGTGAAAAACCATTACTCCATGTAAAATTTCATCTAGAAACAGTACTACAAGCTAAGGGACAGCAGTACTCAACTAGATCATATATTTACTGAGAAGATCATATTTATTGATCACTAAGGTTGCTATGAAGGTTGTAAAGACATTTAAAATGCAGCCCCTGCATTCACGGAGTTCATAAGCTTGTAGAGGAAGCTGATACAAGTACAACTACATTCACAGCAATATGTTACATGATCTGGGTCCTCTTCTCATAAGCACCTGTTTTGTGATCAGACTCATCTCCTACCTACATAAATCTGAGCTAGGACATCAGTGCCTATGATGTGACCCTTTCCTGCTAACATTTGAATGAGAGTAATAATCACTCATTCATTTAACAAATACAATGAACATTGAGCACCTACTATGCTCTGGGCATTATGCTGTTTTTCTTGGGGTTGAGAATGTTCCTTCAATGGCATTCATAGTGTTCCATGCACCTTAGCACTAGCTAGTATTTATTAGACACTATCATGTTCTAGTCACTTTGTTTATCACAATAAGCTCTGTAGGAAGGAAATCTTGTTCCCATTTACAAATGTAAACTAACTCAGTGAACTTGAACGATCCCCCCAGTGCTACACAGTGAATAACTGGTAGATTTACACCTGAACACTTCCAAGCATGCTGATTCTTCATTCTATTGCTTTCAGCCAGTGGGGACATTGTATGGGCATTTTGAGTGCCTCATTCTGATTGAGAGAGAACTATTTTATGTGTCAGAGACCTCTACTGGAAACAGTATTAACATAAATGTAGATGGGCAGCCAGTCACTTACACGTTCTTCTAATTTCATGTGAGATGAAAACATTTTAGTTTTGTTTTGGAATTTGAAGCCTAGAAGGAAATTCTTTAAACATATACATCAGGAATACATCAGGAAAGAGGACTATACCAGGAAGAACATTTACATGGATAAACACAGAAATGGTTACAAGAGAAGTTGTAGAGGTCTTTAACATTAGAATAGAATTTGTAATGTCTCATAAAAGGTCATGTGTATAAATTAGCTCTTGAGGCCATTTACACTTAACACATCCATCACACTGCCCTGTGATGTTATCAATAAAGTGGGATGAGGCTGCAAACACACCTAGGAAAAAAGCAAGAATGGCTTTCTAGTTTAATATCTATGATTTGGGTAGCTGTACCTGGTTGCAGTAGCCAGGCACTCATGTGTACCTTTTGAGGAAATTACTTGAGATTTCTTAAGAGGGGTCCTAGATAATATTTAATTCGAACTGTTTGACAATTATGGAATCTCAAGGCTCATAACCATGATTCAGCCAAGTTCTGTTAGAATTACTTTTTATTAAAGAAAAATCTCTGTAAATATTAATTAAACCACATATATGCAGAAATAGAAATGTAGGTGCTATGCTATTTATGATATTTAAAGCAAAAGATATTTTAGGCATACTCAAGTCCTCTTTCTTACTATTCTCTCCCAATCAGTCCTCTTGCCATCTCTCCCAGTTGAAGAGCAGTGCGTACATTCTTGGGCGGGGCTCCTTTGAGGGTGGAAGTCTTCCTCTGTGGACCTTTGCTGTGTCCCCAGGGACTCTGCAAAGCCAGTCCCCTGGAGCTGACTCTGATCCAAATCACTGCAGATCAGTGCTAACAGGGATTAAGCCAGCCTTTTGCCTGCTATTCTAAGCATTTCCTTCAATAACAGGTATGAGGGGGCAACTCATTCCTGTAAACATACCCAAGCTTTTATGAAATCTCTCAAAATATTGTAGTGAAAGAGCACAGCCATCTCATATTGTCACAGCGTCAGAGTCCCTTAAACAGTTCTAAACTAGATAAAATAGCTGTGCTTTCGGTAGTTGAATTTGTTGTAATACGATTCTTTTCTCTTCCTTTAAAGCAAACACAACAGAAAGTGAGTGAGATTTGATGCTATATCTTCTTAAATCGGTTCTCCTTTCTTTTGAAGTAAATGATTTACAATCAATATATTAATATTATCAGAATACCTTGCAATGTTTCCCACAATTAAACATGACACATCAGTGTATCTCTGCAGGACAACAGAAAACTACTGTACTAGCCTAGTTCCCTAAAAAGTTTTAGATGAGAACCTAGAGAAGGAAAAGTACCTTTGCTATGGTCACAGGTCTACTGAGAGGCAGAGCCTGGCCCAAGGCCCCAGAGTCACTGTAGCTGTTCTGGTGTTCACATACCTGCTTTACTTAAACTTTCTGGAACTAAGAACCAGCTACGCAGGAGTTACAAAAACAAAACTCATTTTAACTACTTCAACCTGAAACAGAAATAGCACCGGAACCGCATCTGTCAGCTCTGCCACCGTGACCCTTCTAGTGAGCTCCCTGGGCTGCTGCTCACAGCAGAAATGCCAGGTTCTGGAGAAAAACATGACTCTTCCAGCTCGGGGGATTGCTGTCAAAAGGTCATCCAGTCTTTACTTCTCACTAATTATGTTAGAAGAAGGCCTCAATAAAGGTCAGGCTTTTGAAAAAAAATCAACCTTTGTGTTAAACATAATAAAAACAAATGACAGTCGTGTGATGCATAGTGTTCCCTGCGTGTGTGCACATGCTGTGGGGGAGTGTCCATTCATGTATTCATCCGTTTACTCACCATGAGGTTTTGAGGAGGCAGAAAAATCCAGGTGTCAATGGATTCTTCCTTCATTCCCTCACTCAACATAAATTTATTTAGAGATTCCTATATTCTAGTCACTGTGCCCAGTACAAGGAATATGGCCTGATAGTAAATGGATTTTTATAGAAACGCTATGCAAGGTAAACTTTATTTAAATGGAATTGAACTGTGGTTTTAAAAAGTTGTATTTTTTCTAAGAAATAAATTAAATTTTATTTAGTTTATTTCTTAGGGTTGTTTTTTCTTTTTTGCATCCTTAATCTAATATGTACAAGGTAAATCAACCATGCCAATTGCTTGGAGGAATATCAGGAAATAAACGACAAAATTACTGTTAGAATTAATTTAGTTGTGAGGCAGAACACATATGTCTCTTAGATTCTAATTTAAATAAATGATGTGAGCAATTCCAAAATACCAAGGTATAACTTTCAAGCTAACTGCTATAAGCACTGAGTGACAGAAGGCGGAGGGAGAGAGCATTTTCAGTGAGGCAAGCCTGGAAGGCTTCATGTAGGTGCTGGAATTTGAGTTGAGTCCCTCTAAAATGAGTGAGTTGTCCAATGAAAAGAAGAAAGCAGGTAGCGACCATTTTTTCTGTCTTTTTTTCTGTTACATTAAATAGTGTTTTAGAGCCTGATCTTAGGTAGAGACACAGGCAGTCCCAGCAGGAGCGGCCACAGGTTTGGGGTCAGGAGACCTAGACTGTCGTCATTCAGCCCGTGGGAGCCATCGGTGGGCCGGGGAGCTGAACCAAGGACGTCCGAGTTCCTTCCAGCTCCAGGATCACTGATTTTATTAGACATTGATTGATATTGTAAAAGTGTAAGATTTTCAAAGCACATGTTGTCACATTATGATTAGCAAGAATCAAGACTGCAAAACAAGTGCAAGGCTAGAACATCTGAATGGATTCTGTTGATTGAAACCCAGTTGCTGTTTGACGTTTACAGTGTTCATCATCACTCAGGAAGTAAAAACAATGTCTATTTAAAATCTTCAAATTAATATGTATTGTGTACCAGGTACATGGTCTATTCTTGACCAACAAGTTGCTTTTCAAATACTTTCACAATTCAAATAAAATGTTGTCTGTATTTTCTACTATGTGTTGCAGTCTTGCGATAGACTGTAAGAACAAATTTTATTTCACTCAACAGTGGTTCCATAAATATTTATTGAGTACCTATAAATGTCAAGTACTGAGCTTGCAAGATGCAGGGACTATAAAAATAAATAAAAGAGTTCAATGTTAGTCTCCTTCCTCAAGAATATTATAGTCATGTGGGGAAGTCAGACATGTAAATAGATCAATTGCATTTTAACATATCAGAGTTTAAACCAAGATCATTGGAAAGCACAGAAGACAGAACATTGGCTTCCCGGATGGAAGGCTTTTTAGACAAGATGACATTTAAACTGAGTCTTAAAAGAGAGATGGCAAAGTGGCAGCCCTCAGGCAGTAACCAGCACATGGATGAGAGATGTTTGGTCACAACTGGCACCATGAAATCCATAGGATGAGAGTCTCCTCTGTGACAGGTTATTTGATTCTTACAAAGTATTTGTAAAAATAAATATTGCCAAGCACCTAGCATAGTGCCTGAAATAGAATAGGTGATCAGTTAAGGGTAGCTGTCATTCATGTTATCACCAATACAATTGAAATACGTGGATTGCTGCTTACTAGAACATACTCAGAATGTCCAGTGTGCTTTTTCTTCATAGCTTATATTATGACTGTACTTAAGTAGTGATGTATGCATTTGGGATTTGCCAGACTATAAACTCCATGAGGATGGGCAGTAAAATTGTTTTGTAGATTATTGTATTCTTAATACTTAGAAAAGTACCCAGCTAATTAGAGATGCCTAGTAAATAATTGTTGAAGGAGTACATGATATAAATAATTATAATGAAATAATGACAAGGAGACACTAGTAAGGAAGAGTCCTTCATTAGGACAATGCAATGTCAAGTCATATGAAAAAGTGTGAGTACTCTAACTCCAGAACATCAATTTATTAATTTTCCTTCATAGCAAAGGCAGGTAACCAGACCTCTTAGAGTGGTAGGTACTCCATCTGTAACTCAAGTTCAGCATGCCCCTCATTCCCTTCTCTCAACCTTCCAAACTCTGTAAGTTAGCTTCAAAGAGAGTAGTCCATGGATGGCCAGAGCAATTTTATGATTCTTCTGCTGCTTTGGACACAAAAATGTAGGTATCATTCATTTTATTATACTTTCCCACAGACCTTAAAATTTTATAAGAGGACCCCTCTTCTCCTTCAACCAATCTGCCATGTGTCATGTAAAGTTTATTAGAGGAGCCCATTTAGATCCCATGAGACTTCATTACTCTCCAAAGCCACGATGAAGAATTATTCTGAATAAAATTAAGTTCTACTTCTTCCAATTAACAGCAGATGATGAAAGTGCCTGCCAGTTCTGTTGCCTTCAGCTGGGTGTTTTTCTCTTGCTTGGTCATTTGTAAAATTCGAGCCCTCCTAATGGGGACCTAGTTATTCACTTGAATTAATGAGTTTCAGTTGAATTAATAGTGCCTCACACACTATGGGTATTCAATACTAGTCAACAGCAATGTATGTGCTGACTTCACTTGTTCCATTTGAGAAGGTTGGCTATAACCAATACAAGGTGGCTTTCCTATTAGATTTGACTTCAAGATCAAGTTTCCAAAATTGGGGCCTGGACTAGACACAGTCCTATAGCTACTATTCTCTGAAAGTATCTGAAAAGATTCTGGTAAAATTAATGGGATGAACTTCTTTCTACATATGCCCAAACAAGTACACAAAATTCTCTGGTATAACAGTATAAGTCTTTTGAGGTTTAGATTCTTCCTCCTAGAAGAATACCTGGCCTTTATCAAAATTATATCTGTTCTAAGAAGCAGTAGAAGGAACATGTCACAAGCAACATGTTGGGGCATAGCCCATGTCTTTGCACTGTTAATTAACTATTAATATAATTATTTTAAATTAAAATGGAATAAAGATTCTAGAATAATCTAACATAGAAAAATCTCCTAGGTCTAAACCCAAGAAGATAAAATGCAAAAAATTACTGATCAGGAAAGGAACTATGTTCACCTGAGTAAAGAGGTGAAGTTAGCAAATTCAGATCAGAGTGTAACATATGGTGCCTAACGCCTTATGGCACGTATTTGCATGTCGAAGCTTTTAATTAGAAGTAGTTACAATTCTGCTGAGAGCCCCATAGCCCTGCACTAAGAGCTTTAAAAAATCAATCTTATGTGTTTGTTAAATTATAACCTTTGTGCAAAATCAATATCTTTGCTGAGAAAAATATTTGACATGTCACCTGAATTATGGAAACTCCTCATGCCAACAGCTAAACCCGATGATTTATTTAATCACATTCATTAAGTGAACTACTTTATTATATAAGTATATTATACTGATTTGCATATGCACACATGGCTTGGGTCTCTAATTGTATCCTGAGCTATGCCTCCTTTCCAGCTGTCCTTGGCTTACCTCCTCATGGCCAGAAGCAGGATTTCCTACATCTTGGTGACAATTCAATGTTTGTTTACTTTTAAGTGATTTTTCTTATAATAACAATAACTGTAATATTAGATAAAATTCTAATAATATAAGCACTGTTAAGTACTATACATACTGATGGAAAATATAAATTACTTAAAATTAAAATATGCACTTTCATATAATATTCATTCATTCATTCAGCAAGCTAGCCAACATTCATTGAGATCTTCCTGCTGGCCAGGCATAGTGCAAGGCATTAGAACAGAGTTAGAGAAAAGCGTATGAGAGGGAGACACAACTGTGGAAGGACAGCCACAGAGATACAAAGTTGCTTGGAGAAGAGTACCAGTCACCAAGGAATGTAGGCAGCCTCTAGAACCTGGAAAAGAACCTCCAGTACAATCTTCAATAGAAGTAGCGAGAGTGGGCATCCTTTTACTGTTCCTGATCTTAAGAGGTCATAATGAGAAGGTGGCCATCTACAAGCCAGAAGGAAAGCTCACAGCAGAAACTGACCAGGCTGGCACCATGATTTGGCCTTCAGTCTTGGTTTCCAGAACTCTAAGAAAATAAATTACTCTTGTTTAAGCCACTCAATCTTCGGTATTCTGTATTATATACCAGTTTACCCTGGTCTTAGCAGCCCAAGTAGACTGACACCTTCTGTCTGAGAAAAATAGTATTTGAAGCTTTGGTAAAAGTTTCAATCTTTGTATAATAATCACAGCTTTTTTTCTGCAGATCTTTTAGAGTACACTTTGTCTTCTATTGAATTACATTCTTTGTGTGGTGTCCCTGAAATGCAGTAATGTCTCTGAACTACGTGACTACCAAATAATGTGAAAACTTCACCACATTTAAAATATTTTTGAATACCATAAGGTGGAACCTAAATTTACATAATCTCATGTTCTTCCAGTTATTTTAAAATTTGTGTGTAGCCCTGTGCAGCATGGCTGACATGTTTGGAGTGTTTTCCTGGAGACAGAAAAATCATAGGTTTTGTTCCAGGTCAGAACACATACACAGGTTGAGGGTTCGGTCCCCTGTCAGGATGCGTAGAACAAGGCCAGTAAGTGATGTCTCTCTCTCTCCCTCTCTCTCTCCCTCTCTCTCTCAAAGCAGTGAAAAAAATGTCCTTGGGTGATGATAAAAAATTAAATAAAAAATAAAAAATAAATTTGGCATATATGATTATTGCAATTAATTTGCATTGCTCCCTCATCAGAATTTCAACAATGCGTTGTATCATTTTTGGCTTTTAAATCTTATTTCAGTAATCTTTTAATAGGTAAACTATTCCACACTATAAAATTGTTTTAAAAAAAGAAAGAAAAAGTCTGTGATAGTTTCTTGTCGGTGAGTAACAAACCTTTGGTGGAAGGAGAGACAAAAGGTAAAAATGTCATAATAAAACACAACGGCTCTAACGGTGGTAGATGAAATGATTTGGGGGCCTAGAGGAGTCATGGATAACTACTAGAGGAGACCTTGACATCCTCAGAAGAGGGGTATCACAACTAAGATTCAAATTTGAGTTTCAGTTGACTAGGTGGAAAAGAAATGGCAGAGTATTCAAAGTCAACAGCCCCTACCAGGTCATGGAGGTGTGAATAGTGTGGCACACAGATCTGGGAGGACTTTGGTGTGACTGCATCAGGCCCTGAGAGCTGGACTGAGAAGTGAAGGAGAAACAGTGGGTGTGGGTATGCATGTTTCAACTGGGAAAGAAGTAAGAGGAAATGAAGCTAGAAATGCAGGTTCAAGACATTTTGTAGAAGGTCTTGTATGTCAGGCAAAGGAGTTTAGGATGCATACTGTAATTAAAAGGAGGCAGGTAAGCATGCTTACAGAGCAGTGACAGGTTCAGAGTTTGTGTGTGTGTGTTTAAGAAAAAAAGGAAAGGAAAGAGAAAAGCCTTCTGATTACTCCTGTATAAAAAGGGAAAACTGGCAAATATAAAGGTGTTGTAGTATGCAAGAAGCATGTGTATTATATCCATAAAGAATATACTGAGGAATAAATTCTTGCTTTACAAACTTTCCAAGAACAGTCACATTCACTCTGGCTTTATTGTGCTTTAATTTTGAGGAGGATTAGCTTGCCACCTTGTGGCTGAAGGAAGGCCTTACACATAGAGGATGTTTAATCAGAAATAGTATTTGTTCAAGTTTATCTCAGGCATCTGAGATAAAGAAGCTAAAAGATGACACTTTGAGCAAACATTAATTATTACAGGAGCCAAAAATCTGATAATAATCTTTTTTATCTTTCACCTCTCACATATAATGTATACTTCAACCCCATTGATTCTATTTTCCAAATATATCTTCATCTATTTAGGTTAGAAGTGTTTTCCTTGATAATGCCAGGTTTTATCCAGGGCATGGAACAATTGCAGCCCTTATATGCTGGTAGGATATAAATTGGTATATTCCTGAGGATAGATGCAACCATTTTAGAACAGTGTGGTTATCTAGTGAAGTTGAAGATGCTTAACTCTACGATGCAGAAGTTTTACTTCTAGGCATATGCCCTAATGAGACCCTTACACACGTGCACCAGCAGACCTACACAAGAAGGTTACAGCAGTGCTGCTATAGTTGTGTTACTCCAGAAAGGAAGACAATAAAGATAGCCCAATGTTCTTTATTTTTTTTAATTTATTTTTAGAGAGAGGGGAAGGGAAGGACAAAGAGAAAAGCAACATCATGTGTGGCTGCCTCTCACATGGCCCCCATGAGGGACCTGGCCTGCAACCCAGGCATGTGCCCTGACTGGGAATCGAACCAGCGACCCTGTGGTTCTCAGCCTGAGCTCAATCCACTGAGCTACACCAGCCAGGGCCCAATGTTCTTTAGGGAGAAAATGGTACATAGTACCACACAATGATGCTCTGCACAAAGTTAAAAAGAAATGAATGAGACAGCATGCATTAATACAAATGACTTTAACAATATTGGAGAAAAAGAGCCACAATATGAAATTGCTTATGCAAAGTTTCAAAACTGACAGAATCTACATTTTCTGAAGGATTACTACCAAAGAAATAGAACCAGAATAAAATAAAGTTTTTACTTTATTCTAATTTTTTTTAATTAATTTAAAGAGTTGGCTAACAGTATTGTGGAAGTGGATGGATGAGTCCTAAATCCTTAGGGCAGACCAGCAGGCTGTGTGTGCTCAGGCAGGTGCTGGAGCAGCAGTCTGCAAGTAAGATTTCTTCTCAGACACCCTTGTTTTGTTTGCAACGGAGGCCTTTCAACTGAATGGACGAGGCCCTCTCAGATTGTCAAGTATAATCTCTACTTAAAGTCGACTTGTGGTAGGTCTTAGCCACAGTTATGAAATTCCTTTACAGCAACACCCAGATTAAATAACTAGGATCTATAGTAGAACCAAGTTGACACACAACAGTAGCCATCACAGATACATATCTGTGTAGTAAGACCAGTGAGAGAATCAGGAAACTGTGGGCGTGTAACAGTGACCTCTGGGGATAGGGAGATAAATATGGCTAAGGATGGGTACCCAGGAGTTTCTACTCTGTTTACAATGCTGTTCAACTTCTTATGCTGCATGACAGTTACAAGGGAGTGTGTTATGTTATTCTTTATACCTTGTATGGTTCATCTAAGTTATTGTGTATGCATGAAAGATTTCATAATGAGTTTTAAATATAACTTTATAATAAATACTAGATAATTATCTTCTAAGAATTTAAGGGTCCTACTGTGTAAACTGAGGAATTTAGGTTCTTCGATCTGTCCTCTGGGCTTTAATCATTTAGGGATGCACAACGGCCAGGGTGCAGGAGTCAGCTTTTAAAAATATAAATCATATCACAACTCCTTCCTGCTGCAATTCTTTGTTGCATTCCCATTTTTCTCAGGATGGGGACCCCAATCCTTCCGAAGACCTACACAGCCCTGTGTGGTCTGGCCCCCAGGTTACCTTTGCTGCCTCACATTACACCGCACTTACTCTCCTTCAGAAAGCTCTGTCAGGCCCCAAACCCCTCAAGCTCTTCCCTGGCCCAGCGTCTCTCACCATTGTCTTTCCTTTCATTTGGAATGTGGTCTGCCCAACTCTTCACATGGAAATTCTCTCGTTCTTCAGGATTCAGCTTTTACATCATTTTAGCAAGTGTCCCCTGACCTCTGTTGAATAAGCTTTCTCCTTCGTGCTGTCTTGGAGCACTTCCACATTTCCTTGACAATCCGGGATTGTTTAATTCATTTGTCTTTTGTTGGCCACCTCTACCAGAAGGGATGCTCCCTAAGACAAAGAATGTTGTCTGTCTTTCTCATCATTGAATTCCAGCAACTAGTGCATGTAATCAACCTACAGATTATTCTCTGCTCAAGGCTGAACAACTCCTATCCAAATTAAGGAGGAGGTAACTATTTTTAGGCTAAAGAGTGACATATTTGAGAAGCTTCACTCTGATTGCTAATATTTCATATCCAGAAAAAAAATCTTTACTGAGTAGATACAAGAAAGAAGGAGAAAATCAAACACACAGAAGTAGAAATGCAATCATGAGCTGAACACACTGAGCAGGTCCCAACGAAGGTCAGAAGCTGCTCGTAGCTTTTAGAGCGAATTTCGTTATGATGAGTGGGGAATGTGCATCAGATGACCTCTATTAGCCTGGCCAATTAGGTAAGTAAATGAAAGTCCAAGCCATACAACAGTCTAACCACACAGACCTTGTTCTCGTAGATGGTAAATACATCAATTATATTTCATATTTCAAATTGTCTATTTATCCCAAGCAATGTATTCTTCAAAATCCCCTGAAATGTTAGTCCCACACTGCAAATTTTAAGGAGAGGGTGACAACAGGCCCATTTATACTGTAGTAGGTAAATGGTGATATCCTTTTGCTAATATTTAGATGGCCCAGAATAAATCTAATTTCAATCTAACACAACTTTTTAAAGCTCTGTTGGAAACTCTCCAGAGGAAACATATGTAAGACCTGTTTTCAAGCATTTTAATATCTTAAGAGAAATTATGCTCCATTATCACTCCTCCCTGACTTTGAACCTGCTATTCCTTTCCTAGTACTCTTGCTGTTTTTTTTTTTGCCTAATGCCTTTTCATTCTTTAAGAGAAATCAAAGGTGTCTTATTCTCCAGGAAGCTGTCCCCTCACACTCCCAAAGCTAGGGTAAGTGTTCATGGGAACCCATGTATAGTATACTTTA
Organism: Trachops cirrhosus; assembly: GCA_028533065.1. NCBI lineage: Eukaryota > Metazoa > Chordata > Mammalia > Chiroptera > Phyllostomidae > Trachops > Trachops cirrhosus. The sequence continues at coordinate 49,667,282 of CM052543.1, read as the reverse complement.
ATATGGCATTTCATCAATTTTAAGGCACACATTTTAAATATTTATTATCTCTGAAATCAGGATGTGTCTTATCAATGACATCTTTGATTGATTGGTTTCAGTTACTACAAAGGGAGCTCAGTGAGGGCTGCAATTGTGTTTTGTCTCTAAATATTACCAGTGTCTATTACAGTGCCTCGGTAACTCACTGTGAGTGAATGAAGGCGTGGATGGAGGGAAACAACTGCAAACTCCGTGATGGACAATTTCACAAAGTGAAGACAAAGAGAGGTCACATCTATTTGGAAAAGATTAGGGGAGACTGTGGGAAAGGTGACCTTTGAACAGAACCTCAAAAATAGAGCAAGATATTCTCCACCTATGATTCAAAGAACATCATCCAAGGCAGAAGGAAGACAACAATACAAGAATGTGGGAAAGATGAGGAAGACTTTTTTTAAAAAAATCACTTAGCTGATTTGAATGGAATGTAGGGACAGTTGTGCGCTGCTTAAAGCTGAATTTAAATTGTGAGAAGTGTATCCTCATGCAATGTCGTCCTTGTGCAAACATAACAGAGTGCATGTACACAGGTGCAGCCTACTACTGCGGCTGCATGTGCTGTGCTTTTATAGGACGGCAGCACCTCCATAAATACCTGGGTACTGGTAGTGTAAGCCCTGACAGCTGGCTTTTCTTTTTACAGTGCAGATGCCTGACCTCAGGGTAGATGGCTGAGGCATCCACTCCAAAGACAACCGTCTCAAATAAACATGCTGCCAGCCACTAGATAAAGAGCCAGGCCACCTCTCCCTCTGAGTCTCCTTGGTTTTAGAGATCTTGGTTGATTTCAGTAACTGCTCATTTGGGCTACTTGTTTTTTTTTATTCCCTGTTAAATTCCCATTCTTAGATTTTAAGTTCACCAATAAAGAGTGAGCCCCCAAAACCCTAGGCCCCCCCTGTAGCAGCAGAACTACAGAGCTGTTTTTGTGCTCCTTCTCCCTCACCTTGACCTCACTGTATGGCCCCTGGCATGCCTTGGAGCTCCCAGGCCTGTGAGTAAGAAACTCTTTATTTCTTCAAAATTTTCTAATGGCTATCGCTGAAAAGTATCTTGCAAACTTAAAAAACCCACAAGGAACAATCCAGTTGTAACACTGGTTTAGAAAAGGGACAGGTCTATGGGTAGCTCACCAGGTTCCAGGTGAATGCCTCCAGGCATTCCTAGCTGATAATACTGCTATCAATTGGTGGTAATTAAAGCATTGTGCACCATCTTATCACGCAGCCACAAGGTCCTGAGCCTGAGGCCAAGGCCATAGGAACTTTTGAGCTCCAATCTAGTTTTGTCAGGACTCCTGCAGGTCAGGCACCCAAAATCATGTTTGTTTTGCCCAGCCTTGCTCAAGCCAATAGAACAAAATTGTTCAGTAAAGCAGATCCAAAACCTCTTTGGCCAAGGAATGGAGAAAACAAGCTTGTGCTTTACAGGTCCCTTCCTCTGATTCTTGGGACTTAGGATCATTTTCTACGGTCTCACAGGGAGCTGGGCAGGCTCAGGGCAGAGATTTCTGAGAAGAGGATGGAGAGTTCTTGGATTTCTAAGGGAAGCATGCACAGTTCCTAAACATGCTTGGGGCGTGCCTAGCCATACATCGTGAGTCTCATTTCAAAGTTAAATCTCTACCCCTTGGCATTATTTTCAGTATACTAATGAGGAAAGAGTTTATCAAAATGTCCCTTGGGAAGGGGACCTTTCATTCACCATCTTGGATCTTTCTAGCACGAATCAGTTTCTTGATTGTAGTCCCTGGGGTTCTTGTCCGGTTCCTGGTAGCAGGCTTAGCTGCCCTGTTGGAATTTCTGTCTTCTCTTTCCCACTTCAACCTGCATGTGTCAGAGGGTATTTGAGGAGAATACAAAAAAGATCATGGAAGCTCTAAGATTAATACTGTGGTAGGAGGACCTTGTGACCACCCAGTTCATACACACAGTGCGTTCTTGACCCAAAGCCCTCAGGCTGTGCCTGACTATAAACAGGTGAAGAGACACAGTAAGAAATAGAACTTTAGAGAGAGGTGGGGAGAGGGATGAATACCATGCCAATGTGTCTGTGTTTTTTTTCCAGAGCAGTTGTGAAGTACTGAAGGGCCTTAAAGGGGTGAGTGACATGGCCAAAGTTGTGCTTAAAAATGTATCTGGAGGTGATTGTTGAATAAATCATCTGGTGGAGACAATGCAGATAAGGCAAACGGTTACTAGGTTGGTATTAATCATTTAACAAACATTTACTCAACACCAGTTGAATACCTGGCCACATACCACAATAAATAAGACTTAACTTTTGCATTAAAAAAATCTTATAGTCTATAAAGGTACACAATCAAGTAAGCATAAATTATAAAGTGAAATGTCCTATGTATGCACAGGTTTCTGTGAGTCCTGACCACAGTCTGGGGTTGGGGCACAGACGACAGGGACCTGGATCATTGAAGGAGGCTCCTGGGAAGAGGTAGCTTCTTAGCTGAGCCCTGAAGGTGAAGAAATGGTGAAAGGGCACCAGGGAGATGCAAGTGCAAACTCCCAGAAGTGATGTAACACTCTCACTCTGAATTGGAAATCATTTAGAATAGTAGAACAATAGGTTATGGAGGATGGTGGGAAAAGATGGAGAAGTAGGGGAAGGACTGTGGTAGGAAAGGAAAGTAGGAGGCAAGGGCAATATTTTGGAGAGAGGAATAAGGGCCTCATGGAGCAACAGAGATGAAAGAGGGAGGAGGAGGAGGACAAGGAGAAGGAGAAGACAGAAGGAAAGGAAGAGGAGAAGGAGAAGAGGAGTCCCTTACGAAGTAGAAATCTTTTAACTAAATATAGACTCATTCACCTGACACAATGTACTGAATCCCTCCTACGTGCCAGAGACCTACTGAGATGGCTACAACTATAGCATCACTACCTTATCAAAGAACTTTTAGTCTAAGGCAAAGTTGCTTTTGTCTTGACTCTTATATTAAGTATGCTCTGCCAGTTGAGTTAAGTGGACCCTTCTCTGGAAGTCATGAAAAGGGAAAGATACTGAAGGGTCATCTTCATCTGTATAGTTTTGTAGTTGGGTGACCAGAAAATGACAGTGTTATAAACTAGGTTATTTCTATTTATGCTTTCTCTCAATTGCATTCCATGGCCCAGCAAGGATGAAGGGAAGCTTGCAGATCTTGACTTTTAAATCAAAGAACGAATGTATCTACCATACTCACAAGAAATATCTAAGTCAGAGAATAAGAAATGCACAATGCCTGAGACAGCAAATGCAGGAGTAAAGGTAGGGATTGTGAGGATGGTGAGGCATGAATTAACTTCCCACTAATTGTGTGAACAATTTACTTGATCGCTCACTCTGCCTTCAGTTTTTCATCTGTAAAATGAGGAGAAAATAGTCACTAGTTTACAAGTTTCTTGCAAGGATTAAATCAATTAGGAGTTGTAAAGCATCAATATGTATGCATGACATATCATCGTCACTCTTCTGAAAGGTGACACTGCCAGTCCTCGGAAGGGCACCAGGACAAGAAAATGAAGAAAACTTTCTAAGCTTTCTTGATTTGTGGCATATAGCCTAAGGATGTAATAAGCACAAAATAGCACTCTATAATTAGGCATTCAATTGCTTAGCAAAATACCTGTTAAGTATAATAAGGCCTTCCATAACGAAGTATATCTTATTTGGAGATTAAATCACCTAACCAAACATGGACTATGAAGCAGCTTTATCTGAGGAAATAGTAATATTTTTTGACAGTATCTGGCTGCTAAATAATCCTTTTTGATTGGAACCCACTTGTAATGAGGCCACGGTCAAGACCACACCTTCTGTTTTGATCCTTCACTATGTTCCAATGTCACTGAAGCCAGTTCATCATGAGCTCTTGGAACAAAGGCAGGTGGACAAGGACAGCTAGATGGATCCAGCCCACTGGGACCACTACAAGAGACGATTTGGAGTGGCTGCCCACTTGAACCACCTGATGTCTCACTCAGGGGACAGCTGTTCGTGCCGACTGCTGGATAAGGGAAGCATGTTGAGAACTAAAGAGAATTCAGGCAAAGAGTTATATTGCCTAGTGCAACTAGAATTTAAGCTCTAAGAGGTAACAAGTTTTTACCTTTTTCTAAAAGACTGCACTCTTAGCACTAAAAATTTAGTGATTAGTACATGGCATGCTTGGTAAATATTTTGTTGAATGAATATAAGATGAGCCTTTTTAGGAAGGGATTTTAGTCTCTGGTGTCACGGAGGAGGCACATGCCGACAGGCTGCCCAGGGGAAACTAAGAGCAGGCACATAACCAGCGAGAGAGACTTCAGTTGTCCTAGGTCCAGGTGGCAAGTTGTTTAGTCCTGAGAAGTCAAATATGGATAGAAGGATTGTGCGGGTGCCAATTCCAACACCAGGTTCTGAGGCCCAGCAGCTTAAGACTGGCTTCAGTAAAAGCCAGTCTTGTTCCATCTCTGTTCCATCTCTGTTCCATCTCTGCCTGCTGGTCAGTAATGATAATCCCAGGCAGGTGAGGCCAGGAGCCTTGTCCCTGATGGAAGCAGTGGGTGAAGATGATATGATGGGCTTACACAGAAAAGAAAGTGGATCTCAGAGCCTTGGAGGCGAGGCGTTCACAATTCTCCTTCAGAGGGTTTGTGCTGTTCTTTACTGATGCTGCGATGCCTGTGATAGCAGGGAGGAAGATAATAAAGGTAGAGCTGAGTTGAGTATGTGCATGTGGGAGGGTGTTTTGACCCCTCTGATAACACTTGGGAAGATGAGCATATGATACTGACAGAAATAGGAAGAGGCTTAGATTTCCTAAGCACTGAGCAGGAGTCAGGCCCTCTGCCAAGACATTTATGCATGTTATCTAATCAATTTCCCATAGAAACACTATTATAAGTATCAATAGCCCAATTTTAAAATGAGAAATCTGAGCTTCTAAGAGCTTCCGTAGTTGCCTGAAGTCACATTACTGATTAGTGGCAGGAACAGAATTGAAATTCAGGAAACTGAAGTGCAGGGAATTTGCGTCACTTGACTAAGCATTCAGCTGAAATAAACATTTCATCTCTCCTGGGTACCAGGCACACTGGGCGGAACATGCCTGTAGCCTTCAGCACCAAATGGCTCTCACCGACAGAAGCCATAGCAGTTGTGTAGCTGGTGGACTGGGTCACACAGTGACTGCCCCACTCAGGCATTATTTGGATTTGTGCTTCAAGTGGACAAACTCATTGTTGAGTATGTTCCCAGATCATTGCCTTGGTTTCTTTTTCTTTTTTTTTAATCATATATATTTTTATTTTATTTTAATTGTTGTTCAAGTACAGTTTTCTTTTTTTTTATTTTAGTTTATTCAGTACAGTTTCTATCCTTTAGTCCCATTCCAACCCGCCCACCCATTCCTCCCCTCCTCTGTCCGCCTTGGTTTCTTGATAAAGCAATTTGACTTCAAGCTCTCCTCCTCCCCAGGGAATGCCTTCCCAGCTCCACACCCACACCTTCATTTGTCAGCTGGCGATCGCCCTTGCACCCTAAAGCCAGCTCACCAACTGAACTTGTAGAAACCTTTTCCATGGCCAGAGAACTTTCCCTCACACCATAGCTCACAGTCCTCTAGACCTTCCCCGTTACAACAAAAATGCTTGATCATGTCTAAAATATTCTGGTGTGGTAATCATTTTTATTCTCCAAGTAATACATGTTGCTCAAAAAAAGTGAAATTAATAATCACCCAGAGACAACCAGTGTCAACACGGTGTGTTCCTCCAGACACCTCCCCTGCCTCACAGGCACTTCAGCACATTTTACTGTGCTCATCAAGGTTGCTGCTCTCGTCTCTGCGTCCAGCGGTTGGCCTGGGGTTTAGAATGTCTCGAGGAAGACGCGGTGGGATAGCCCATCTGTGTGCTCTGCTTCCTTAGTCACTCTGGCCCAGGCCTGGCAGCATGGGGGAAAGGAAGGGTACTCACTCAATTACTTTCCTGAATGTCACAAGTTTTCCTCCTCTTAAGCTCTTGCTCCAAAAAGCCACTAGCTAACACTCCTTTCCAGATGCCTCACACTCAAAGCTTGAATGGTTTCCCCAAAATAACACACCTTATTACCTGTACTGCACAATGGACCAGTTTTTCATTTTATCACAAGGTGCTGCTCAATGCCCAGAGTTCCTATGGGATCTTTACGGGGTTCTTGTGTACCTGCTGCTTCCAGGATGTGCCCCGTATGGTGGAGTACACAGGAGTCCATGGAACTTCTCCGCCAAGAGCATTTTAGTTCAGAAATATTTATTGAGCAGCTACTGGATCCCAGGCAGAATGTTTGCTGCTGGTAGTGCAATAATGAATCAAGCAGTCTTGATGTTCCCATGAGAAAAGCAGATACATACATGCTTTTAAAGAAGGAGAGATTCTCAGGGTTCTCAGTCATGTGGGCACAGAGAAAGGACACTTAGCCAGACCTGGCTGTCCATGGGAAGCACCTGGGAAGAAATCAACACTGGCATTAAGTTTTAGGGCATTTAGCAATAACCAGGGGAAACATAGATAGCTGGGGAGGTCACATATTAGGGGTAGAGAAGATGTCGAGAACGAAGGGTAGGGAGGAAATGCGTCCTTCTTGTTCAGTGTTGCATGCCTAGCACTTATAATGGCTGACACACAGCAGATGTATGTATTTTTTGTTTTTTAACAGTATCATTAACTATAGTCACCATGATGTACATAATATCCCCATAACTGAGTTTTTTTATAACTGGAATAACTTCTTGTTGAGTGAAAGAATGGGAGGGAGAGGAGTCGCAGGAGCTGGAATGGTCAGTGGGCCAAATTGGTGGAGATGGTTTGAGAGAGCCCAGAAAGTCTGCCAGCACTGAGGGCAGGTGGAGGAAGGCCGCAGAGTGCTTTGTGCAATCAGGAGAGCTGTGAGATTGGAACCCAGTCCATGTGGCATAGGGTAGTGGAAAAGTGGTATGCTTTGAACGTAGTGAAAGCAAAAAAAAAAAAAAAAAAAAAAAAAAAGACTACATTTTCCCCTTATTTTTTGTATTTCCAAAGTCTTCTACAATCAAGTAAAAAAATCTAATGTCACAATAAGCTCATCACAGCTGATATTAAGTGACATGTACTTGTCACAGACACTCTGCTAACTGCCTGCCGTGCATTATCTCACTTGGCCTTCTCAAAAATTCTTTGAGGTAAGTGATAGTCTTGTTTCACACATGAGAATATTAAGTTTCACAGAATTTGATAACTTGCCCAAGGTCATGTAGTACCTGATAGAACTGTGCAATGATCCAGGCAGTCTCTCCAGAATATGCACTCTTAACCACCACTCTGTAACTGAAGTTTTAGAAAGTTATTCCAGTATGATGGTCCCAGAAGTGAAAGACAATAGACATATTTAGATGCTGCAAATGACCGGTCCCATTCATTTGCCTTCCACTGACAGCATGAACAGTCTGGAAAGTCCACTCTGAGGGACTACTTTTTTCATCACAAATCTCCAAGGTACAAAGGATTTGATAGTTCCAGAAAGGAGAGCATTAACTTTGGTAAAGAAAGCAACTACCATGTGCCAGAAATATAGTCACATTCAGGGTTCCTATTTCTGTGAGGAAGTTTCTGTACTTACCAGTTTATTGCTTTGGTCAACTGAAGCTCAGAGATATACAGCAACTTGACAGACATCCCCTCCAATAGCAAGTAGCATTAGCAAGATTTGAGCCCCTGTTTCTAATGCCAGGATTCGTGCTCACTGCACTACACTGAGTGCCTCTTGGAGTCAGCTGGCTCTGTCGGTTTGAAACACAGCTTTGCCATTTGTTTAACTTTGGAGACTTTCCCATCTTTTGTTTTTTCACTTGGAAATCAGAATAACAATACCGTCTGTTTTCAATTTTTGAATTACTTGATACAGTATTTCTGAAAGGGCTTTGTGAATTGTAAATATCACCCTGAATGTGTGGCATCTTATACAAATTCATTTTAGGATTCCACACCTATGATTTTCCTAGATCAGAGATTTGTGATTCCATTCAGGCTTGACCAGAGAGCTTAGGGCCTTCTAACCATAGTTACCTCTTCTGTGTGATACCTCCTCCCCTTGGTCCTGGGCACAGCTCAGAGCTTCAGGAGAGAAAGCATTTCCTACCCCACAACACTTCCAGCATCTTCAGTGAACAGATGTAGGACAGCACTGAGCTAGAGTAAGTTCCTTCATAATGATTCAAACCCTCAGTTCTTTAAAAAGAATCTCAAGATCTATTAAATATTCATGAAAGCATCCTTCTTGGCAGCTCCTCCATTGTAGGTAATTACAGAGGGTTTAAAATATCGGACTGTTACTTGGAAGTACACACAGCTCTGTCAGCTGCAAGCAGACAGCTGATTTGTAATTTAATTAACATCCTGGCTTGTCCTCTTTTTAGTGGCAAAATGCAGGAAAGTATTTCCTTTCATTTGCGTGCTTTGTTTTTTTTTTTTTTTTTTTTTTTTTCAAAAAATTCAAATGGAACACCTGGGAGAGCTTTTTCTGTTGCATTCTGATCCAATCCTCAAAAATTTCTCTTTTCAAGCATTCTTTGGGCCAGCTGTATAGCTGATTGTGGGTCAGCTTTCCTGAAAGCTAATGCCACTTGGGGATATCTGTGTAACATCAGCAGTCAGTGAGTTTTGGCCCACTTTTATTAACTCTTCAAGTAATTATGGATTTTAAGGAGAGATTTGGATAGACGACTTTATTCCCTGAACACTGATTGAGAACCTGCAATGTTGCAGGCACCAGAGGGCAGCAGTGAGCCATGCAGTGCCTGATCCTGTGGAGGCTTCAGTCAAATAGGGGAGGCAAATATTAAGCGAATGATCGAAGAAATAAATGTAAAATTAAAATATGATGAGTTTTCTGAAAAATAAGTACAGGGTAGCTTAAAACCCTGCAGAGCCGGGAGTGGTATGGTAGGGGGAGGAGGACCAGGAGGTCTCTGTGAGGAAGGAGGTGAAAATAATGTGTGGTCTGTCTTGCCCTCCATCCTCCCATCTCCCTGCTATCCCCTCCTCCCACAGACATGCAACATACATGTAACTATCCCAGAATAGTGAATCAGGGTGGTAGCTAGAGAGGATGAAAGGGAAAAGAGAACCCTGCTCTGGCCAAAATATCATTCAGAGAGTTTCTTTCAAGTCAAAGAGATGAACATAAATACTGGTCTGATGACTGCATTAACCATTCTTTACCTTCTATTTTTTTTCTCTCTTTCACCCACATTTTCCTTCCAGGGAGAGAGACAGGGAGTTGCAGAGACGCTGTAGTAGATGTGATGAGTGGGATGGGTCACAGGTCACAGGGGGGCTAAGACACCATGGGAAAAGAAAGGAGCTGGAAAACAGAGCTGGCTGGTTACACACTGCATGAACCTCCAGTAAATAACACCCCTGAAAAGAAATATCAAAGGTTCCACTATTTTCTTCAAAATCAGATGGCAGCGGGCAGAGCCTGGATGAGAGTACCCTAGTGTGGAAGTGAGCCCTAGAGTCTTAAGGGGAAGGTTAAACCTTCCTTTTCATGTACTTCATTTTTCTGAGGCTGCTTCCTTCACTCTTTTGGTTTTCTCAGTTTGCTGAACTGCAATCACTTCTTCCTTAGGCATTATTATTCTTTGCAAGTCTATTATTTATTTAATTTCCTTACTGACTTCGTGTTGCTCCTAAAATATGTGTTTCTTTTAGGCCCAAACACTTTTTTAAATGGAAGAGGCTTCCTTCCAGCAGCAGCACGCGGTCAGCTGTGTCTCTAGGACACTGTCTGGTGGTGTCCAGGCAGATCACGATGGGAGACAGAGATGGACAGATGGCAGGGGTTCCTGCCCTCGGAGACCTTAGATTACAGAGGGGAGAGACAACTGGGCACAGAGAAGGCTGTTTGTCGATATTGTTAACAGAAGCAGTGGAACTGAGAGGTTTTTAGCATTTCCCAAATGTTTTGCTTGGTGTAAGAAACTATAATCATTCCTTAATTTTGTGCCTGCTTCATAGTGTTGTTTTAAATCTTAAATGGAGTCCTTTTTATAAACTCTTAGGAAAGTGTTCATGGAAAGTGCTCACGAACTGTTAGGTATTCTATTATTACTTACCTTTCAAGCTCATACAAATGTGGTCTGGTTTGATTCGTTTCTCTCTTTGGAACAGTGCCAACTCCTACTGCCAGGGGGAAGCAGAGCACTTTTTATGCAGAAACAGAGGTAGACTCAGGTTTTTGTTATGTGGCCTTGAAAGATTTGCAGCTCCTCCCTCAGTTGCCATACACTGTCCCAGGGGTGCCAGCCCAGCGCCCTTTCCCCAACCGTGCAGAGCCTCCAGGGACAGAGCAGGTGCCTACAGGCTCCTGCATTTGAATTCTGGGTGACTCAGGGTGGTTTGGACTCACACAGGCATCAGCAGTATGTAGTGAGCAGAATCTGGTCAGACTTCCTAGCCTTTGCCCATCCACATGAGGCCCTGTGGCAGAAGAGGAGTGTGAGAATGACCACACACAGGTTCAGCTGGGAGGGCTGTTTGATCAGGCATGTCACATTACTGCTCAGATGATCTAAGTTTAGTTCAGTTAAAGGCACATGTATTGGTCTTCTGCTATGTGTTAGTTATCAGTGAGGCCCTGGAGAGTCAGAGATGAAACTCCACTGCTGCTCCTGGGGCACTCGGGGCCAGTAGGACGGACAGGTCATTGCAGTATAGACCAAAATCTGGGCAACACCCTCTGGGTGTCTAAAGGATGGACATCATTTCTACCTTAGCAGTCAGAGAATGCTTGCAAGAAATGACACCCATCTGAGTATCAAGGACTAAAACATTTCCCTGATGCATGAGTTGGGGAAAGCTGCAGAAGCGGGAAAGGAATAATATTCCAGAAACCAGAGACAAAATGAGCTAAGTCACAGGGGAAAGAACAGAACGTTAGTATTCCCTGTTTTGAGCACTTCTTGTGCCTCACTCCCATTAAAGCTGAGAGGAAATATAATCTGTTTACAAAAGTTCTTATGCTCTGGAGTTCCCTCCAACCAACCAAGCTGAGAAGAGGAAAAGAGGAAGGTGCAGATTCAGAACCAAGGTCCTCCTCAGCTGGCCCTCCTTTAATGGCAAGGCAGCCCCTGAAAGGTGCCCAGATGGCATCGGCACCTAATAGACAAGCCCTGGAAGGAGAGGACACAGAATGGCCCAGAACATCAGAAATGATTCTTAAAACAGGATGTGCCCTCTGCAGAGATGTTTAATCCGCATCGTTAGATGACTCTTCAAGACTTTCTAAGAATTTTATTTCCTGAAGACAGAGCTGGTCTTTTCAGACCTCTGAGGCCTAACCAGTTTAGAAGAATCTTTAAGTGCTCTAGCCCTAGAGTCAGACTAACGTGTGTTTGAATCCTAGTTTGCCACTCACCAGGTATATAAGCTTGGAAAATAAAATGCCTAACTAAGCCCCAGGTGAGGAGAATAATGTCATCTATCTATCAGGTGTGATATTACATATAAAGCAGTAAGCATAGTTCCCGGCACATTAACTCTAACGACTGGTTTTGATGTTAGCATTAGTGTTAAGGTTAGTATTTCTTTTAATGTCGCATTAGTGTTAATATCAATATTAGTCTCACCATTATAAGTAAAAACATCATTTATGGCTCAAGCAAAGTTGATCCAAGCAGAGATTCTACTATGTGATATCAGGGTGGTTTCTTTGGAAGCTTGTGTTTGTGTTCTACATGGTACTTCTCACCAGTTCTTGTCTTCTCTTTCCTAGTCATCTCTCACTGAAAACTGGGGGAACAAAGCAGCAACGTACCTGGTTGGCTCCAGGGAGAGTTTGTTTAGGTCTCCTGGATAGTTCCCTGTTATCTACAATAGCTAGCAGGCTGCCTTTTGGGCTTGTCCGCTGTCACACTCTACTTCACACCCCAGGCTGCATCTTACATCAGGCTGATACGAAGCAGACCTAGAGCTGGGACTAGTGTGAGCATGATTTATGCAGGGCAGTTCCTGAGAGAGACCCCAAAGGGAGTAAGAAAAGCACCAAGGAGTTCTGCAAGGAGGCAGGTTCAGATGCTGTCTAGCTGCAGGTTGATCCTCTCAGGTGCTTTGGAGTGTAATTTGCAGCACAACGGTTTATTTCACTTTGAGGCTTGGAAGTTGGGAGTTCTGGCATGACTCAGTCACATCCAAGTGAGGACGCTTCAGTCGCTGAAGGGCAGGCTTCCTGAGAAGTGCGCTGATGTGGGCATTGAATGTGTGGGCATTGAAGGGATTTCTGTGGACTTGGGGGCGGGGCGGGGTAATAGCATCTGCTACAATCTAGTTCAAGATCTCACTGTTTCTTCAAAACATCATCCCCTCTTAAAACTTACCTTCTCTGCACATGTCGTTGCCTTTGTTTAGAATATCTCTTACTTCTTTTTTGTTAGCATTCTAGATCCTGTTTTAAATGGTAAACCATTTCTGCTGCCACAAAACTCAGTTTGTACTTATAGTCATTATCACTCTGTGTCGTGATTTAGCTGCACATGTATATAACTCACTTAATAACTTATTGTCTTCTTGAGGTCAAGGGTTGGTTCTTATCCAGTTATTTTTAGCCTATATTACTGAAAGGAATGGTGAAGCAAGAGCTATGTAATACTTAAGGATCTGATGTTCGTCAGGTTGTGTTGAGCAAATCACACAGTTGCCTTTTTTGCTTGAACCTGAAATCAAACTGTTTGGCAATGAAACAAGTTGCATTTAGCAGTCAAAATACCTTTGTAGCTTAAACAGTGGGTACCTATTTCATCTATGTGTTTGATTGTCATTTGTAACTTTATTCAGCAAATACTTATTGAGCATATGTGCCAGACCGTTGGCTGAGAACTGCAGATATGAGGATGAACAAGACCTAAATGATCTCAGGCCTCACAAAATGTCGTAGTTCAGTGTAACACAAACACACAGAAATACAGCTCCACGCCGCATGGTAACAGTTGTGACTGGGGAGTACAGGGAGTTACGGGAACACACAAAATCTCAGGCTTGCAGTTCACGAAAGCTTTCCAGAAAAACTTTCTGGAGAGTTGAGGCTTAAAGGATCAATGAATGCTCAAATGAAAATTTTTTTACCAATAAAATATTAATTGATTAGTTTTACAGTCTAACTAAAGTCCTATCAGTCTTTGAAATAAATTTTAAATTTATAAAAATAATTATGTAAAATAAGTTCTTTGTGATATCGCGTAAGTTCAACTAAGTTTATTATCTGTGTTCTGATAGTTGTTTATCCAAGCGCGTCAGCAAGGTGCATACTTTCATGGACAGGACCTTTCCTCGAGTAGCTGAGTGCTGCCACAGGAATCCTGGAGGAGCCACGGAGATCAGTGAAACTTTGCCCTTTATTTTAATCTTTGTGTTTCAGATTCCTATGAGTGACATGAATACGTTTTTACATATGTTAACTTTTAAAAAGCTTAAAACAGTTCCTCAAAAAACTGAAAGTTGAATTACCACATGATCCAGCGATTTCATTCTGGTTAGCCATTCAAAAGACCTGCAAGCAGAGTTTCGAAAAGATATGCACACCCGTGCTCAGAGCAGCACTGCTCACAACAGCCAAGCAGTAGAAGCAGCCAGACTGCCCATGTACAGATGAATGAATAAACAGGATGTGGCATATGTGTACAGTGGAATATTACTTAGCCTTTAAAAAGAAGGAAATTCTAACACATGCTACAACATGGATGAAGCACAGGGACATCATGCAAAATGAAATAAGCTAGCAATAAAAAGACAAATATTCTATAATTCCACTGATATAAGGTATCTAGAGTACTCAGAGTCATAGAAATAAAAAGTAGAATGGTGGCTGGTAGGGACTGGGGGAGAAGAAAATGAAGATTTTTTGTTTAATGGGTATAGAGTTTTGGTTTTGCGAGCTGAAAATGTTCTGGAGATTGGTCAGAGACCAGTGTGAATATACTTAATATCACTAAACTATACACCTAAAAATGGTTAAGATGGTAAATTTTATGACGTGTATTTTACCATAACTTTTAAAAAAGCTTTAACAAAATGGAAGTAATGACTTGTTTATATTTATTTCACAGTTCTGAGGTATGATGGGTGATATAAAAGGGTTCAAAAGTACATTGACTGGTGTGGCTCAGTTGATTGGGCATTGTCCCAGGAAGCCAAAGGTCACCAATTTAATTCCCAGTCAGGGCACATTCCTAGGTTGTGGGCCTGGTCCCTGGCTGGGGCACGTGTGAGAGGCAACCAATCCATGTTTCTCTCCCTCCCTTCACCTCTCTCTAAAATTAAATAAATAAAATCATAAAGAAAAAAGAGTTCAAAAGTAATGGGGGCTCAGCCCATGCAGTGGTGTTGGGGGGTGGCTATGGCTTGAGCTCTGCCCTGTGGACAGTGGGAGCCTCTAAAGGGTTTGAAGAGAAGAACTTTGTCCGTTTGTGACTCAGAAAGTAGAGGATGGGTGGGCAAGAGGCAGCCTCAGCGGCAGTCTGGCCAGTGCGGAGGCTGTGGCTGCGGCCAGCTTGGAGATGATGAGAATCAGAATGTGGGCAGGTCAGTGAGCAGGTTACTGGTGGTGGTGGAGGTGGAGGATGAAGACGGAGTAGATTCCAGAATTATGTCAGAGATAAATTAGAAAGACTCTGTGATCTATTGAACTGACAGATGGTGGGGGGTGGGGTGAAAGAGAGGATGGAGTCAGAGTGACTCCTACCTTTCTGGCTCTGGTGACTGCAGAAGTGCAGTGCAGCCTGCGAGAGAACTGAAGAGCAGGAAGAGATGTGGAGGGTATCTGGGCTGGAAGCCCAGGCACTGTACCGGACACACGTATGACATTATTCCATTCCCAAAGAACACATAACTGATCAAGAGTGAATTTTAAATGAGGTTCATGTTTCTGAGGCAGATTACCTTCCCAAATTATTCACAGGGTTAAGAAAACAAACATATGGTACTTTGCAGTTCACAGAAGTGCTGTAACCTCATCTTGTGGTGTGTTCTCTCTCAATGAATTGTTTTCTACCAAGCTGCCAGTTCAGCTATCAGACATGGGTTTTGTCTCCTCATGGGAGTTGGGACAGTTCAATGATGGTAGAGAGAAGATTCAGATTTAAATGATCTGAACGAGGTCCCAGTTCTGATGCCCATTAATTAGGGGACCCTGGACAGATCTCTGAACCTCTCTGAGTGTTAGTTTTCTCACAAGGAAAGTGGGGCATCATAGATAAGAAGAATAACAGTTGAAGAAGTAGATGAGAGTCCTTTGCAAACAGCAGCCAAGAGATTGTTAGCAGCATTTTTGTTGTGGTTGCTTTGAAACTAATATTAAGCCCGGAACATGGCAGAAAGCCTCTCTGGAAAATACAAGTAATGCTAATCAACTTCTAAATAAGAGTGGACAACAGGTTGCATTACCAACTCTTCTCCTTGCTGTCACATTAGGAGTCAGACTAAGAGCCAATATCCAAAACAATCATATTTTCACCTTAGAAATGAAAAAAAATAGGCATGATTTTATAAGAGGACATGTTGTTAGCAAGCTGACATGATAAAAATAAGTGTTGGTGATAACAACAATGGGGGACTGGCACAAAGTTAGACTTCAGAGTTAAGCTTGAGATGGTGTTATGACAATGTTTCGACTCCTGCCCATAATACCCCTGTATCATTCACAGGGAACAAAAGCAAAGCAAGGCACACTAACATTTTACTACCTGGGTTGTGAGTAGTACATAAAATTCTCAGGAGAAATGATTCCAGTACTTACAATGGCCAACACCACCTTAGGGAACAAGCTGACCACAAGTTTGCCCCAGAAGGGGTAGAACCATATCAACTGTAAAGACTAGTCTCACATAGCTAAGTGGGCCCATTAAGTTGTTTACTGATTTGGATTAAATAGGTCTTAAGAAGCACAGGCCACTACCTACAAGCCACTTATGTGAGCATGTGCCACTTGGCACCCTTCTGCAGCTCATAAATAGAGACAACCTTTGTCAGGCAAAAACAGTTCATCACTGTTGGTCAATATTGGCGGCTGTTTCCTTTTTGCTTGCACCTAACCTGGTTCATGGTGACCACCGAGAGAGCCTGCAGCAAAGCCAGTTTGGTGATTGTCAACAACAGGCCCACACTGGGTCCTGTACCTGAAGCTAGAAGGTGAAGTTCAAAGCTGTACCCTTTGCAAACACTAATGCTTTTTTTCTTTCTTGCCTTTTCTCCTAGAAGTATCGATATCAAGATGAGGACGCTCCACATGATCATTCCTTACCTCGACTAACCCACGAAGTGAGAGGCCCTGAACTTGTGCATGTATCAGAAAAGAACCTGTCTCAGATAGAAAATGTCCACGGATACGTCTTGCAGTCTCACATCTCTCCTCTGAAGGTCAGTCGGGTTGCTCCTGGAGCTGGCAGCGCAGTTGGTCTGCATTGCTAAGGGTGATGTTTGCTGGCCTGACTAAATGAGGTTCTTTTAAAAACACTGCAGTGGACTGTGATTGCCAAAGGGTTTTTCTGTGGTTTAGAGGCTAGCCTGAATTTCCCAACATGGGGGCAGTTATTCTTGCAATTGTTTGAATGTCTTGAAAATCCATTTAGGTGCTGATGGATTAAGGATAACCAGGGGTGAATAATTGAAAGGAGAATTAATGTGCCCTCGGATTTTAAAAGCACAGGAGTACATCAAGGTTTCGTTCAAATGCTCTCTTTCCATCTCTTTTCTGGGTTCCTGATGAAACAATGGAAGTAAATGTAACATGATAAGACCCAGTGATTTCCATATGTGTAGACTGAAATGGAAAATGTGTCAGTGGCCTCAGAAACAACTCTATCTTATGCTATATTTCTTTCTATTTGGTGTCATACTTGTCCAGCTTTCTACCTTTTTAATTTAATTTTAAGCAATTTCTTGATAAACAGTATTTTGACAAGAAGGGACAAATAAATGGAGTAAGAATTTTCTGTGCTCCTTTTTCTTTGCTGATGTTATGGGATGTTCTGCTTTGAGTAAAAGCTTATGCGTTGATTAGAGTTAAAGAAAAACGGAACTAGAGTCAGCGATGTGTAATAGAAGAGAACTGAAATGGAAAATAAAGCAACAACAAAACTACCTAATAACCTAGGATGTAGGTAAAGAAAATTTTATTTTCTTAGCCAAAACATCCACTTTCACAGCATTTCTATACGGCTGTTTTGCAATAAAAAACATAGCCATAAAGTGGCCTCGATGCTTTCTGGGATTTTATTATACTTTTTAAAATATCAAAGAAGGGTTGAATTATGTTTAATATACTTCCAAAATTTGGTACATTTAAAATACCCTGAAATCCTAAAAATGTTTTATCGAATAAACTAGCTCTAGTTGCCACAAGTTAATTAAAATATTAGGCTCATTGTAAAATTCCATTAAGTATTTTATAATATATAAAATATATAAATATTATGCTTCTGGAATTCATTGGTCAATTCTTCCCACACAGTCTCTTTGGAAATCATTGAATGACTGGTGGAAAAGGATACATGTAACCCAGAGAAAATAAGATTAAGGGGATTTATTGCTTCCTTCTTAAACCTGAAGGGCTGTCATGAGGAAAACACAACACTGGTGTCACGCAGAAGGCAGAGTCTGCCACTGTGCATATCCGTGACTGCTGTAAGACCATACAGTTCCTGACAGTGAGAGCACCCCCCGAAATGCTGGAGTCCCCTGTCCCCAGAAATCTGTCAGGCCTGGATGACCACTGGGAGGTGTTGTTGAGGAAGGACTCCTTCTTCAGCAAGAGGGGGCATAAAATTGTTCTGAAGGTTCAGCCTAACTCTAGGAATCTAATTCTATTCATTGGACAGATGATGACCTTCCTTTTTTAAGGACCCTTCCGTTTTTACAAACAATCGCTTATTCCTATTTTGTATGCTGACCATTATAAATTGAGAAAGGGCAGAGCTGGGAGGCTGGATGGCATTGAGTGGTAAAATTTTAGTTTATTTCATTTTTCTAACTTGTTGAAAGAATCACTCTAAGGCCCTCCATGGAACCTCCCTTCCTTTTCTCCTCCCTGCCTGGCACTTCCTTTTAGATCAGCTTTATAGCCTAGCTCCTAAAGGCTGCGAGCCCATGGGGATAATCAAGGCTAATCTACAGCTAGCTAGGTTACAGTAAACAAAATAAAAATTATTTATATATTTTTATATAAAAATATATATATATGGAACAATCGATAAAAGTATGATAGGATTTTCATTTTGTGCATTGTGTCTTCAGCATATACATGATAATATAATTGTCTGAGCATCTACAGTTTGGGTGATTGAACTATGTGTGATGCTACTTAGTGCCTCATTTGGAAACTGTATATTGGAGTTGAAGGCAAAGGTTGTTGTTTCTAAAGATCAGATCTCAGCCATAAAGGGATAGTTCCTATTTTACCTTTATCTCCTGCCTTCCATGAATCTGAGCTGTGTCTTCATTTTCAGTTGTTTTTCTTAGCTTAGGTTTTCAATTTCTACCTTCTATCTTATTTCTTATTCTGTTCTTTATATATATATTTTTTTCATGTTTTTGTGTTTTCATGTTTTTATTGAAAGCAGCTCATGGCAAATTTGACAGTAGCCACCTATGAATTTAAAAAACCTGATATGAAATATTAAGGTTAAAATAAGTTTTCCCCATCCTTTTGGAACCACCAGCTCAGCAGTGGGAGCATTGAGGTATGGTGCAGAGGGTGGAAGGGTGAGTTCATCCAGGACTTCTGCACCCAGGCTGTGAGGTAGCTATTTGCGGCCAGGACCTTTTCCTCATGACAGGCTTGAGGTGTTATTTATGCTGAACAAGATATACCTTTAGATATTTCTTCTATCAGCTATAGCAAGAGGGATAATAGTGCACAGTTTCTAGGAAAAACACAACTCTCTGGTGTGCAGAGTTGTGCCAGTTGGGTGGTGTAAATACCCTCTCCATGGCTGAGTTCGGGCTACCAGCCCGAAGCTACTGAATGGATTCAGAAAAGGGGCACTGAGGCTCTTGCAAGCCCAGGTGAGTGCAGCACCCACGGCCCTGTCAGGCTCAAGTGCAGGTGTTTTTACAGCAACTGGACACATTTCCTATCCGGTTGTTGAGGGGTTATTATACTCTCAAAGTTCCAGTGTTTGGAAAACCTGCCATGATTAAAATCTAATGTGTTATTTTCTCATAAATGAAGCCTATTTGAGTCAAAGGAATGCTAAGAAGGTACAAATTCTCCTAGGGGTGGCATATTTTCAACTCTTTGCTTCTTCCACCTGTTTGGTGCTCTTGCGTCAAGCACCAAAAGGGGGAAGAGAGAGGAGGCAAAAGCACATAAGCAGATACTGCCCCCTGAATCCTACTTAGGAGACGCTGTAGCTCTCTAGCGTAAGTTAGGAATTTACACACGGCATGCCTACAGAGTGTGAGATGGCTGGGTAACACTTTAAATGTCGTACTGAGCAGCCTCTGGACCGGTAGCTGAGTAATCTCACTGCTGCAGGTTTTGCGATCGTTTTTTCCATCACCGTGTGTCACTCGAAGCCTTGGTTCTAAGATTCATTTGCACCTGGTGTACACCCACTGCCTGGCTGATAGATGGGGCTTGCTCGGCTTGTTTTCATTAGAGTGGCCTGGCCAGTGTGAAGTATGGGGCTGTGAGGAGAAAGGCATTTTAGCGGTCAATTCAAGGGAATTTGTTTTCCTTGCCTCAAGATGGGGATGCTTCCACTTGAGATGCTACCTAGAATCATCCACAAAAGAAACTGGCAATAAAACAGGAGAGTATTTTTTTCAGTTTAGGTTAATTCAATTAATATTAATTGAGTTACTACTATGTGCATTGTAATAGGTAATAGGGAAACAATGGGCAGTAAAACATGATACACATATACACACATATATATTTCTCATTCGTACATATACACACACACACAGATATCTTACTATCCTAGAGAATCTGAGTTCCAGTTATTTGTTACTTACTCTTACTCTGCAACAGGAATGCAAATTCCCAAAGCCTAGACACAGTGAGATGCCAGCCATCTAGCAGAGTACTCTCTCCGAGAAAGAGAGAGACAGAGAGCCAGAGAAAGGTAGGAGTAGGCTGACTTATTTTTAAGAGTCTGGACATTGGAATACCTGGGTTTTAACCCTAGCCCTTTCATTTAGTAGTTTCATGAGCTTGATCAAGTTAACCTCTCTGTCTCAGGTATTACATCTGTAAAATATAGGCAATAATGACATTTATCTCACAGGATTTTTGTACTAATTTAATTATATAATGCATGTACTTCACTACTTAGAAAGTGCCTGACACATATTAAGCACTCACCAAATGTTATTTTTTATCTTGTTTATTATTATCAAACCAGCTACCATGACAAATACCTTACAATCACTTATTTTATTTACCTCATTTTATCTCTAAGAGATATTATACCTGATTTTAAAATTAAATTGCTCCCTTCAACCACAGAACCAGTAAATAAGATTCCAATACCAGAGTTCCCAGGCCTGCTTATAGGAAGGTATTTTTAACTCAGATCTCTCTGAGTCCAGAGCTGATATGCTTTATTACTTCTGTGTTATATCACTTTTTCTAAATTGTTCTGCTATTTTTAAAGAGATCTGACATTTAAATTTTTATTCATTTTCTCTTTGTGTGTAAATGTTGAAGCTCCTTTTTTTCTTAGAGCCTTATTTTGCAAAATTAAACAGATATAAAAATAAGGGAATGTTTAAAAAGTAGTTTTCTAAATGAGAACCATGAAGAGTGCTGATAGAGGGAAATGAAACGTTATGAGGAAATAGAAGGAAAACAGGGTCTACATTTAAAATATTTTAGTCTGCCCAGTAGAAAGAAAACTCCCAAAAGACTATGTTCCACTCCAATGACAACAACTAGTATTTGGGGACTAGTTTCCCCTTTAAAATTCCATTGAGACTGTAAGAATTTGTTCCTGAGCAGTGGAAGAATCTTTCACATTGAGGTGCACTCCTCACACTCAGTGCCCGTGTCCTCCGAGGACCCGGTAAGTCCAGCCCACCATGCCCCTCTGCTTCGCCTTCCCAGGACCCAGCAAGATCTATTTCTGTAATTTTTATTTGGCCATTTACTCTTCTGTTTTTTAATTGTTCACTTTATTGTATTTTTCCATTATCATTTATCCCCCCATACAACCTCTTGCACCTCCAACCACCCCCCACAATCACCACACTGTTGTTCGTGTCCATGTGTCATTTATTCTTTTAAAGTGTTTGTTCTATGTTCCTTAGTTTCTTAAACTATCTTATCATTTTCAGAAATAATCAATGTAGAAGTTGCACATTCGGCCATCAACCAGTGAATGAATAAAGCTACTCTTTGTGCCCTGTTTCTTGTTACCATGGCATTTGTCAAACTGAAAATCTAGCTAGTTGTTTGAATTCCACTTTTATTCATAACCATTAGTTTTGTTTCATTTTAATAGATTTGCTGTCATATTACCATCATTATGTTAACACCCTTAAGGTCAGGGTCTCTGTTGGTTTTATTCATTATACTGTCAATCCTTCTACAAATCCATGTTTTAAAATTAATTTAAATATTAATTATTTGTCTTCTGTGCAGTTGTTCACACTGACAGAAATTAAGGCATAGACTTCTTGTTTTTCCATTTCTGCTGTCCTATTCTCCCTTACCTACTTATCATCAATACAGAATTTCATCCATTTTAAACCTGATTATTTCCTCATGTATTCCATATCTGAAATCTGGAGGTGTCCTAGAATCAATGCTATCTTGTGAAGAAATTTGGCATCATCTGCTAGAGTACGTAAGAAAATGTGTTTCTTACAGTTAAAGCCCTGTTAGACTTAATGCCTATTGACAAGGAAGATTAAAGCTGTCTTTCATAGATTGGTGTGAATTGTTTTGATCAGGTGAATATAATTTATCTTATTGAGACCAGCGTGAACAGCTCTGGAAAGGTTTACTGGAAAGTAAGAGTATGAGAGGTTGGGATAGACTTCTATATCCTTGAACAATCGGGCATTTGTTGAATATATAGGAAAACATTTGCGAATATTTAGGCAGTGCAAGTTTGGAATTTATAGGGGGATTGCTCGAAAAGGAAGAGCTGGTATACAGAACTGCAGGCAAGAAAGATAAAGTGTACTCTGCTTCAGTGACGATTTTCTTACCAGAGTTCCCAGGCCTGCTTATAGGAAGGTATGCTTTAGCCAACGCTGTGATAAATCCTCTTCCTCCATGAAGCCTTTCCTGTTAACGCTTGCCTGACTCCACTGGGTCATAACATTGTACGGCACATGGAGTTTACGGTTAGCTTCTCTATACACACATTATTTTATTTTTCTAACTGACTTTTGTGGAACTATGTATTATCCTTTCTTGTAGATATTCCATTTGTCTTGCTCCTAATAAATGTGTTAACTCCTATTAAATGGACCACATCTTTGTTTTGTTTTTCTTTTTTCCTCTGTTACTGGCATCTACAATTACACAAGCCCAGGATTTAACAAAGTGCATCTGGTGGGACTTTGTCATCATTATAAGGAAACTAGAGGGAGGAATGCCGAAAACGCTGACTTACTGAAGGGTTTCCCAGAGTCTTTAATATGATGATAAGTAATCTGATGGAAACATATTTCCTCTAAGGTGGAAATATGTTAATATACAGTATTTCCCAAACATATTGGTCATGGTACCTTTTTAAAAAAAACACTATTGGTTGGGCACATAAACTTTAAAAAATACTGTAACAGACACGTAGACTATAGCTAATACAACCAAGAGAAAAGTATAACATAAAAACTCACTCTAGCCCTGGAGTCAGACTCAGCCAGATTCAAATTCCCAGTCCTACATTTAATAGTTGCATGAGCAATTTTCAAGTTATTTAACTTTCTTAAACCTGTTTTTTTAAAATTTGTACAATGAAATAATGACATTCTCTCTAATCTGTTTCTGTGAAGTTTGAGTGAGAAAAATCTATACAAAGACCTCAGCTCAGAGCTTGACCCATAAACACACAAAAATGTTAATTATCTTTATTACTATTAATGTTTCATTATTAGTACATATTAGCATATAGGGTGGGCAAAAGTAGGTTCACAGGTGTGAGTACGTGAAACACAGTTTATTCTTATATTATTACTTATTAATTGTTATATTTATTAGTATAATTATTAACCTTCTCTTGCCCTCCCCTGTTGTTATTACAATATTGTTGACTATATTCTCTATGCTGTGATGTCTATCCCCGAGACTGTTTTAAGAACTGGCAGTTTGTGCATCTTAATCCCTTCCCCCTTTTCACCCATCCTCCCAATCCCCTTCCTATCTGGCAACCCTCAAAACATTTTCTGTGCACATGAGTGAGTCTGTTTCTATTTTGCTTGTTTGTTTATTTTGTTTTAAATAAGAGAAATCATATGATAGTTGTCTTTCTTTGTCTGGCTTATTTCACTTACCATAATTCCCTCTAGGTTCATCCACATTGTCTAAAATGGCAAGATTTCATTCCTATTTAGTAGCTAATATTCTGTTCCTTATATATACCACATCTTCTTTATCCATTTGTCTATCAGTAGAGAACTTAGAAGCTTCCAAATCTTGGCTACTGTATGTAAATAAAGCTGCAATCAACATAGGGGTGCATATGTCTTTTCAAATTAATGATTTGGGTTTCTTCAGGTATATATGCAGAGGTGGAATCACTGGGTCATAAGGCAGTTCTATATTTAACTTTTTGAGGTAACTCCATGCTGCTTTTTACAGTGGCTACACCAATTTACAGCCCCACAAATTCACTGGGCTTCCCCTTTCTCCACATCCTCGCCCACACTCATTGTTTGTTGATTTATTGGTGATAGTCATTCTGATACGTGTGAGGTTATATCTTGTTGTGTAAACCCTTTTTTTAAAAGGCTACAGTAGTTGGGACTTTTGTTACTTACAACCAAATACAACCTTACCAATACAAGGACCAACTCTTAGATAGGTAAGATGAGAATGAGGACAATAAGAGACAAATAAAATTTACTAGGCAGATGCAATAGCAAGGATGCTACAGAAAACCCAATTTGGATTTTAGGAGTAAGAACAATAGAAATGATATTAAACATTAATATCACTACTGAGTATTTATTTTACACCTTAGGATTTCAAAATGAGATAAAGTTATTTAATCTGAACATTAAACTGGTGTCAATATGAATGATAATCTTTGTTTGAGAGCTGGAACATTCAGGCACAGAGGTAAAGTAAACTTGCCCATTGGTCGCAAAATAAGTAAGGGGCAGAGCCAGGAATGGGATCCCAGTCATTTCATGCTAAAGTGCCCTGGCGTCCCTCTGTACCCTTTGATACTGATAGAGCTCAAGTGTATACTATTGAGTAAGGAAAGGAATGGAGATGGGAGGAGACAAGAGACTTGGGAGAGAAGCTGGTTTAGGTCTCAAATCCATCTGCGCACTTTAGGGATGAGAGAGGTCAGGACATTAACATCACACTACGAGAGAGCAAATAGCAAACTTTGGGTTCAGGTTCTGATGAAGAGAGGAGGGTCGATGTGTAACTCAGGTTTTCAGCTAGAAAGAATATGGTAACCCCTAAATTCTTATAGTTATGAGATCAGGCAACAGTTCCATGAGTGCAAAATGTTGGAATAAAAAGTCCAGACTTTTTGAGATTTTTATGAAAAAATCGAGCAGAAGTACCTGTTGGTAGAAATTCATCAAGCACTTCTTAAGCCCATAATATGGGCAAAGCATCATGTTAGGCAAGGTGAAGGCTACAAAAATAACTACAGCATGATATGACTGGCTCTACAGGTGGTTCTAATTAAGTGAGAGAAACCAGTTGGTGCATAAACAGCCTTGTATTTGGAACTGCTCTCAGTGACCAATTAGTAGTTTTGTTTTTTCTCCTGAAATAAGAATGAGCACAGGGCCAGTATGGTGCCTCTGGAATGCCTTCAGGAACCCATATTCTCTCTCTGTTTTCATTCAGAATGGGAGAAGCCTAGTGGACACGTGGAGGTTGGTAGACCTCCAGCACTCTCTCTGCAGGACAAAGAGAAAGGCCAGCTGCAAAAGATGCAGCAGCTGTTTTCCTCTCCTCTGTTAGGGAGCTTTCCTGGAAGCCTTGCACAAGAACTCTCTCTTACATTACCATTGGCCAGAATCTTGTTACATGGGCTTTCCTATTGTTACGGGCTGCATGTCTGTGTCTCCCTAAATGTGTGTGTGGGAGCCCTGACTTTCAATGTGATGACATTTGTAATGGACACACATGAAGCCGGACAGACTATTAGAAGAAGTGGACAGAAGAGGGGAAAGGGCACAGGCTCTGGCCAAAACCAACAAGGTGGGATCTCAGGGTTTTGGTGTGTGAGGTTAGCTAACCTAACAGGAGACAAGTTCAGGGAGATGCCATTGTTAGAGAATCCCAGGTCCATCTTTTAATATTCCAGTGGTGATACCCTGGTCCTCTGCCTATGAGCCCTGCATCAAAATTTTGGTTAAATGACTCAGAGCTGCAGTCTTCAGAATAGAGCAGTTGGTGTGGGAGCTTCTGCCAAGTATGGCTTCCTTCCCTCCACACCAGAGCCAGTGGCTGAGAAGGTTGCTGTCAATTGCCCCCAGGATCTGAGGAATGGTTACTCTCCTGGTATTTTCAGGATCTGTGCCAAGGCACCGAGCAAAGCCCTGCTGATTCTGAGGGCAGTAAAAGTGGAGAGAACAGGAAGACAAGGCTTTTGTCCATAGTGGGATGGATTAGATTAGACTCTGAAGAACATCCTAAAGGGATTTAGAATGCAAATGCCCAGAAAGGCTGTAAAATCTCCATCCTCAGTGAGGAACAGAGGACTCCTCTGCATGGCCTCTGACCCCTGCTGTTCTCCTGCCTTAGTGCCCACGCTCCACCTTGCTATTAGACCCAACACCACAGAGGCCTCTTTTTTCTTCTCAGTCTCAGAAAGGGTATCCTTCCCAAGGGCTTGCCCAGCTCTAAGACCCTCTCACCCTAAACCCATCCTTCCTGTTCTGCAGGGCTTGATTCTAATATCATCTCCCAGAGAGGCCTTCCCTGCCCACCCAAAGTAATGTGGCTCTTCACACACCCCTGTCCCTCACTCACTCTGAATAGAGTTCCCTAACTTATTGAATTGAACATGAATTTGCTTAAATTGTCTATCTCACCTAGGAGAATAAGCCCTAAGACAGCAAAACACTGATGTTTTATTTGCAATATTTCCCTGGTGCCTAGGACATTCCCGGGCCCATTGTAGGGGCTCAGTAAGTATGGGGTGGGAAACAATTAGGTTTATAGTTGTTTATGTGGAAAGTAACATAATAATTAATAAATAATAATCCAAGAACAAAGTCTATGTTTCACAAACTCACAACTGTGAAACTTTTTGCTCCACCCTGTATATTTGACTTCATTAATCATGGGGTCCTGACCATCACTTTAAAAACATTAGTTTTTTTCCTTGCAGCAATATTAGTTTTATTGATGTTATTATTAGAAAACTAAGCCGGTTTTGCTTTTTAAAATATAATTAGAAATTTTCAAAAATGTAAAATCTGTTCATTTCTGCCTCTTGCCACTAGATGGCGGTAGTAGCTGAGTGGATGGTTTAGGAAGCATCTGGTCTTAGAGAAGAAACTGAGATTTGGGAGGCTAAAGTGAGAAGCTCTCAGATAATAAAAACATATGAAGGATTTAGCAGAGATTTTCATAATTGTGAATAACACATTTTGTTCC
>CM052543.1:49612113-49639947 GCA_028533065.1 Trachops cirrhosus | reverse complement strand
ACGTTGGGTGCATATATATTTACAATGTGTATGTCTTCTTGGTGAATTCTTCCCTTGAGTATTATGAAGTGACCTTCTGGATCTCTCTTTATGGCCCCTTTTTTCAAGTGTATTCACAATTTGTAATAGCCAAGTGCTGGAAGTAACCTAGGTGCCCATCAGTAAATGAATGGATCAGAAAACTATGGTATATTTACACAATGGAATTCTACATAGCAGAAAGAAAGAAGGAGCTCCTACCCTTTGCAACAGCATGGATGGAACTGGAAAGCATTATGCTAAGTGAAATAAGCCAGGTGGTGAAAGACACATACCATATGATCTCACCTTTAAAAGGAATCTAATCAACAAAACAAACGAACAGGCAAAATATAACCAAAGACATTGAAATTGAGAACAGGCTGACAGTGACCAGAGGGGAGAGGGGAGGGAATTTAAGGAGAAAGGGATGAAGGATTTGCAGAACAATTATAATGGACACATAGACAATAACAGATGGGGTGGAAATGGGAGGGAGGTGGGGAGGGCTGGGGGTTTGGGTTGGGGTGGGGGGAAAAGGCAGAAAACTTTACTTAAACAACAATAAAAAAAGATTAGGGGTAGTTGTTAAACAATGTTTGAGTGCCCACTCTGGGACAGGCACTGTGGTAGGCACCACACAAGGGTAGGATGAAGAGTGGGGCAGAATTCATCCGCCTCGTATTCTCATGTGATAGCTTAGGGTTGACAGGATGCTCTCACATGTCTCCTTTCATGAGCTCAACAACCCTGTGAGAGAGGAGGCCAATACTTGTTACACCTTTCAGAAAAAGGAACTGAGACTACATGAGATTAGCCAATTTGCCTAATCTAAAGTCTTTTATAAATTCATATTACAAGCATATAGTGCATTCATAATGTTCTGCCCTGTGCGAACCCCTAGAAAGTCAAAGATGAATGAGAAGCAGTCCCTGTTCCAAAGGAGCTCAAATTCAAGTGCAGAAGAAAAAAGATAATATGTTAAATAATGTGAAAGCACAGAGGACAGAGCTATCAGTAGCCTTTTTCCCTCCCTCATATTCTCTCAAACCTGATGTTTTTAAGGCACTACCTTCTGACATTTGGATCTACTTTGCCTGCAATATTCTCCTCGCTCCTAGAAGTTCTTGGTAAATATTGACATTGTTGACTCAGAAATCTGAGAACAGGCAGAAGTTCCCATGCAGTGAAGCTGCAGAAAGCTTAGCACAACACGAAAGGTACAGTGGAGCCCCACTGGGAGGGCTCAGGCGCAGCTGTCTTCATGGCTTTACTAAGAAAAGCCTTCTGCATTTGGAAATGCCACCTGGCCTCGTGCCCCTTGTAAGAAGAGGCAGCGGTAATGCTAAAGCCCTTTGCTTGCCTTGGCTAAGAAAAGAGCTTGCCTTTGGACTCAGAGACAAAAACAGGCACCCCAAAACAGCTGTTTTTTTCTTATCAGGCAGGAGCAGAATTTAAAACAGGCCAGACCCACCCCAACTCTGGCCACAGCCTACTTTCTACATACTGTTCTCTATTCCGTTGTTTGGAAACTGGCTTCATATCATCACAGGGCCTAGTTCAAGGGTATTCATGGCTTCCTCAAGTTTGAGAAACAGCAATAATTCCAAAGGCTTTTTCTTGCCTTGGCTGAGAAACTCAGCTAGTAGACTCACTTGTAGGCTTTGGGGCACATAGAACTGATATTGAACCCCCACTGCTCTGTCTTTTGCTGGGGTGTGGCCTTGAGCATGTCACAAAATAATTGTGTGTCTCAATACACTCAACTTACCTCAAAGGGTTACTTGAGGATTAGAATAGTATTTTTCCCCAAATTTTACCTAGTTATAAGAACTATCCTTCAAAAAAGTCTATATAGTGGGCCCATTTAGACTTACTGAATCAGAATCTCCAGGCAGGGGCCTGAGAACCTGCATACATATTATCTCAGATGATTTTTATCTTCAGGCAAGTTTGGGAAACACTGAGAGATGTGTGTGAAGAGCCAGCATGGGTTGCATGGCACCAGCAGTCTTCGGTGGCTGCCTTATCATTGAAGGATGCTGGTGACGTTAGCATTTCTATAAGCTAACAGAGATGAAAGGTCCTAACACTGCTGTTGATGAGCACACTGCTTGGCACTTTACTCATTGTCAACCTAAGTTATTACACTAAATCACTTAATGAAGATTTCTTTGGAATTTACTCAGTACGGGCATTATTCCAGATGCTGTAGAGAGACAAACTATATATAAACTCAGATATAATCTGAAGTATAAAGGCCATTATTAATTTTCAATAGCTCCTGAAGGAGGTAGTCATCCCATCTGGAGTCCAAATAAAAAGTACTATTTGGACTGACTTAAGGGTAAGCAAACTTTTCAAAGTTTGTGTTTTTTTATTATTCATACATTTATTCATTTCATTCAATTATTCTTATATTAAATTGAAGAGAGAACAGTATTCTAATTTAAAAAATGTTTAAAAAGTCAAAGTCAAATTTAGGGAAAAAAAGTTTTCTACCCTTAACATCGAGAAACTATAAACTGTAATCTCCTTTTAATAGATTATCATTTCCCTGGCACACCCACAAGCCTATTTGATATACTATTATTATCTATTTTTCTTACCCAGAGAAGATCTTCTGAGAAACAGTCCTATTGTTTTGTCCTTCTAGAGTGCAGTCAGTGCTTGCTCAGCCACTGAATTCTAAATATCAAGGAAGGAGATGTTCCATGTAAGAAGTTATCTTAATTATTTAGGTTTGTTTTTTGAAGTGTTACAAATTGCTTACCAGTTTTTATGGGAAACTGTTTAAACGAATTACTTGGCTTTTCTAGTCTTAGAGATTACCAAACAAGATCGAACCTCCTTTTATTGTCCCATTGTCAATATTATGAACATAATTTATTGTACTTTAATAATCATTTAGTTGATATTAATGAAATTTCTATTATGTATGGCTACAGAGAACAAAAGATGAAGAAAATATGTCTTCCTACAATGAGTGACTGCCCATGCCACGATTAACTGTTAATAATACAAATAGCTACGATTTAAGAAGTACTCATACATACCAAGTTGTATATTACCTCACAATAATTCTATGAGGCTAGTGCCATTTTTACTCCCATTTTACAGATATGAAAGTGCAGCCTCAGGCTATATGACTTCTTTAAAGCCACACAAACAGGTTAGTAGAACAGCTATGTGGCTTTGTTCTGTTCTGAGTTCTAGTATTTGGTAAGTGGGAGTGGAAACCAAATCCTTGGGAATTCTGGCTGTCTCGTTTATTGCAAGCATGATACTTATTTCTGAACTTATTTTCACTTTTATAAAATGTGGTCAATCTAATCTTGGGAATTCTTGGGTATTAAATTAGACAACACAGTAAAAATGAATCTAACTTGTTACATGGCACATAGTTACACATCAAATGTTAGCTCCCTCCCAGCAACTTTTGTCCAACTAACAAATAACACTTCTTTGTATTCCAGAATGGGCAGCATTACCTTATTCTAATTTACTATTTCTAATTACTGTGAACAAATGAGCTCTGATTAAGTTCTGATTGTTTTTAAAGTTTCTTTCTTTCTTTTTTTTTTTTTTTTGCTCTGATTGGTGTGGATGAGTGAATTGACTGCTGGCCTGCAAACCAAAGGTCACTAGCTCGTTTCCCAGTCAAGGTACATGCCTGGGTTTCGGGCCAGGTTTCCACGGGGGGGTGTGTGAGAGGCAACCACACATTGATGTTTCTCTCCCTTTCTTTCTCCCTCCCTTCCCCTCTATCTAAAAATAAATAAATAAAATATTTTTTTAAAAGTTTCTTTTTTTATCTTTGGAAGTCTGTTTTACCAAAAGATACCCCTACAGGTGAATTTATTTTTCTTTGTGTTGTTTAGAATTTGGTATCCTCTTTCAAATATGAGTATTCATGTTTTTCCTTAATTTTAAAAATTTCCAACCCTTGAATCTTCCAATATTGCCCCTTCCCCATTCTTCCTATTGTCTCCTTCTGAGTAGATGTAAATTGGCTTCTCCTTCAATCCTCCATATCACAATCTTTTTCACATATATCTCATCACATTTTCTTTCTACTTTGTATTCTGCATAATTTTCAATTCACCAAGTCCTTTTTCAGATGTGAAAAATCTGCTACTCAATTTACCCACTATTTTGCCATTTTAAAAGAGATTTTGTACTTTCTCCCAAATTAGTCAATATTTTTTCAAATTCTTTGTATGCTGACCCTTCCGTTTATTGTATATAATGACTTGCCTTCCTGATAGGCCACTTTCTCAGGTTGTTTATAATTTATTGTTGTGAGTTCAGCTTGATAGACACTGTTTTATCCATGGTACTTACACCTGCCGTAAGTCCAGGAGTTATCACTAGAGAAAGGTTGTGTGATTGCTTCTGCCCAACACTCCAGAGGGTTCACTTGTCCAGAACCACAGTTGGTTTTGTTTTGGTTTTTACATTAATTTTGCAACTTAGGAGAGCCTCATACTCCTGGGAACTATAAGTTTGGAATAGGCATTCACATGAAGACCTGGCTCGGGGATTTCAAATTCCCTTAAAAGACATTTTTATTCAAAATGGAGACCATCTTTCTTGCTGCTTCATTTAAGCAAGGTCAAAGATTTTTTAAACCTTTGTGTGTCTAAGCAGCAGCTTTGCCAGAATTTAGACTTTATGTATGGGTCACAGCCTCAAATCTATGACACATCTCCTATCCCCAAGTGGCCATTGAAACTCCAATTTCAAGCTATTATGGTTTAT
The DNA here is from genome assembly GCA_028533065.1 of Trachops cirrhosus. Taxonomy (NCBI): domain Eukaryota; kingdom Metazoa; phylum Chordata; class Mammalia; order Chiroptera; family Phyllostomidae; genus Trachops; species Trachops cirrhosus. The sequence continues at coordinate 49,635,168 of CM052543.1, read as the reverse complement.
ATAGTCCATATACAGTAGTGTTGGCTTATAAGCCAATCACTCTGGCTTCAAGTTTCTGCTACATTTCTGGCACCAAGGGATTTCCAATTCTTGTGTTTGAGCTCTTATTTCTACATTTTATCCAGAACTTTTACACATTGATATTAGGAGGGTCAGTCATGTTATATGAGTCCATACAGTCTGTATGTCTACTTTCAGTCAACTATAAAAAGTTATTGAGTGCTACTTTGTATCAGGCACCAGTGAAGGCACAAAAGCTAACAATAGTGAAAGCAACAGAACTTCCTGTCTTCACAAAGTTTAACTATAGTGTGAGTACATGGACAATTAATAAATATGCACATAATTTAATGCCAGATGGTGGTAAATACTATGAAAAAAAGCAGTAAAGGAGAATGATGACATGGGGAACTGATAGTGGGGTGACAGTGAGGACTATCTTAGATCGAAGGCGGAGGGAAGAAATTTCTACAAGGATGACATTTGAGAAGAAGACCTCAAAAATAACAAATCTAGGTATGCGTATAACAGAGAGTGTCCCAGTGAAAGGCAAAAGATCCTGCAAATGCTCCGGAGCTGGACCATGTTTCCTGTGTTCAAGGAGCAGCAAAGAGAGCAGAACGGCTCGCTGAGCAGGAAGAGTTGTGGTAGGAAGTGAGGTCAGAGAGGTTGTGGAGGTTAAAGTGAATACGGCTGGAAGCTCTTATATGTGCCTTATAAACCAAAATGAGGACTTGTGGTTTCATTCAGAATGATGTACGAAAGCAGTGGAGGGTTCTTGAACAGGAGAGTAAAATGATGTGATTTATACTTTGAAATGTATCTTTTTGGTTGCTCTGTAGTGAATTGACTCTCTATGTTTATATTGTAAAAATCAAATAGTGTCACCTTGTTTGCCAAGCATGAACTAGTATAGAAAGAGAACTACCCAGTCAAGTTAACCTTTTATAGATCTGAGATCATTTGTACAAGATAAACTGAAATTTCTAGCCAAGTATGAAAACATCTTTACCTTCTCCCAACCATATCTTAAGAGTTTTATTCAAAGCAGTGCTACATAGAGAGATAATTTTGTCTAACAAAATGTAAATCAAGTTTGAATTGAGAATAGGGTTAGTGCAAATTACGAATGTAATCATCACCCCAAACTAATTCATCTCACTTACTAGGCTATGTTTTAAGATTAAATGACTTCTTTTGAAGTTTTCTTCCCTTGATAGAAATTTATCTGATTCCTAGAGTAAAGAGTATGAGATCCTCTTTGTCTTGAATTAAAAGGACTACAGGAAAGCCCAGGTCTAATTATCACTAAGGATAGCTTATATTTTGTAGTGCTTGCTATTTATACATGTATATTATATAAAATGTTATATATACAGGCATGTCAGAAATGTCCCAGAAGCACTCCAGCAGCATTCTACCCTCATTCGTTAGCACCTAGTTCTTCAATTTCGCAAAAATCAAGAGCTCAATTTTGTCAGTATATCTAGAAGTGAGCAGGTTCAAGGTATTAACACATGTTAACCAAATTAATAAGATTTTAAATCTCAATGTAAATATCACTTCTTTTCAGAGCCTTTCCAGATTCCACAAATTTGAATTAGCTACCCTCCTGGTGCTTCCAGAGCACCCTGTATTTATTCCTGTCTTAGCACTGACCCCACTGCATTGCAACTGCAGTTTACAGCTCTCCAGACTACTTCCCTTGTCAGACTGTGAGCTCGGTGAGGGCAGAAGCAGGTTTGGCTCATCTCTGTATCTGTAAAAGTGCTACACCTGAGTAAGGCGGCTCAGTGGACATTTGTTGAATGTATGAGGGAATGAGCAAATAGAAATCTGATGCCAACTAATTAATCTGCAGTGAGGGATAGTAAACTTTATTGACAATTCAGCCAGTGTTTCCTGTAGAAATGTCTCCTTGGGAAGCCAAATTATAATAACAAGATTACGGGATGAACAAAGAATTAGGGCGGGAGAAGTACAATGGCCTTAACCGCTGATACCTTTAAGTCATGGTTGTCCTCGTGACCATCTCTCCTGAGAATTGACTGGCCGAGGCAGCAGAGTACTTGTCCATCATCTGCTTGCACGTGCTGTCCTCTGAGCAGTTTTTGAGGTTGCAATAAATGTTTATTATTTTTCTCCTTTCAGATTCTGTATATATCAGCATCATTTACCTTATATAAATATACACAATTTGGGGGCTTTAAACAACATAACTGTACTATCATCTTAGATTTTTTGGATATTAGGAGTTCACACTGGGTCTCACTAGGCTAAAATTGAGGTGTCTGCTGGCTTCAGTGTCTTCTGAAGACTCAAGAGAGAAGCAATTTCTTTGCCTTTCTCAGCTTCTAGAGGACACCTGCATTTTTTGGCTCATGGTCCCTTTCTCCCTCTTTAAACCCAGAAGCATAATATCCTTAAATTTCTCTCTGACTCGGCTTCTATCCAAACATAGCCTTTGCTGACATTTTCAGTGATCCTGTGATAACACTGGGCCTGGCTTGGACAATTTAGGGTAATCTCTACATCTCAACGCCCTTCATTTAATCTGCCTTCAAAGTGACTTTTGCCATGTAAGGCAACATATACACTCCAGGGATTAGAACCTGGGCATTTTGGGGGGAACTTTATTCTGCTGACCACGCCCTTTAATGATCTCTCTTTAGAAAGTTAGGACAAGATGTTAAGTAAGATATTGGACCCTAAGGTGCACCATTCTCTGTTTACATTTTATCCTATAAATATACCCAGGATATTTCTTGTTCCTCAAATCTCAACAAAAATTCACAAGCTATATTCTAAGGTATCTGAAAATAACTCACTTTCTTTTTACTATTGCTACTAATAAATGATGCTAATAATAGTAATAATCTATCGTCTCTATTGCTAAACATGAGGCACTAGCCAGACACATTTTATTCCACTTAGTACCTACAATAATCCTACTTAGCACATGTTGGCTTCCTTATTTTGCAGATAAAGAATATGAAGTTGAGAAAAATTTAAACACTTGCTCAAAGCCATTTAAACAATACATGATGGAGCTGGATTTCAAACTTAGAGTCTTTTTCAAAACCTGCGGTGATTTTTCCTAGATGTGGAGTCTTAGACATGTTATTTAACCTTGCTAAATATCAAATTGCTTCTGAAGCAAATCAAACAAAATGGAAATAGCGTCTACTTCACAGGAATCTTGTGAAGACAAGTGAGATGTTACCTGCAAATGTCTGACACAGAGTCTGGTATATAGTACGTGCTCATTAAATGTTACTTTTTACTTAAAAGCTAAAATTTAAAATTCATTCCCTATATTATGATACTTTATCAACTTTGGAGGGTCCTTTACTACTGTTCCATTGCTCCTTAATACTCATTATGTGAAATAAACAGGGTATGTTTTCATTTCATTTATTTATTTAAATATTTTATTTATTTATTTTTAGAGAGAAGGGAGGGGAGGGAGAAAGAGAGGGAGAGAAACATCAAAGTGTGATTGCCTCTCACATGCCCCCAACTGGGGACCTGGCCCACAACCCAGGCATGTGCCCTGACTGGGACTCGAACCAGCGACCCTTTGGTTCACAGGCCAGCACTCAATCCACTGTGCCACATCAGCCAGGTCTAAACAGAGTATGCTTTTAATGAAACCATTTCATCATGGTCAAAACTGAGGCACAGAAAGACTAAGTGTCATGTAGGAAGACACCAACAGAACCAGTTCTCCTGAGTCTCAGTGCAGTGCTCCAACCCGTTGGCAATTTGGACTAATTTGACCTAAAAAAATATGAAACTGAATGTCAAGCACACTACCCATAATACTTCATAGCAACGAGAACAAAAGTGTGTGCTGCTGTGCTATGCATGGCTGTGAGCATGTGTGTGTTGGGGGAGGGCTACATGTGGACTCATTTGTAAATGGATGATTCACCCAGTCTAAGAACAATCAAATTTTAGAATCAACCCCTAGGTATTGCTGCTAAAACACGGGGTCAGCACACGTAGTGGGGTTTTTTGTTTTGTTTTGTTTTTTCCAGGAAAAGCTCCTTAAACTGTCAGCCTCCATTATCTGTATGTGGCCCTTAAAGTCATCACTCACATTTCTGACAAGCACTAATGCTCCATGAAGATGTCAATGTTAAAAATGTCTTTTTTAAAAGGTTGGCTTAAATGCCTGGAAAAAATTATTAGACAATTTCTTACTTTACCTTTTAATTAACTTTGGGTTTTAAGGAAGAATTAAAAAAACGCTGAAGATGAAAACACATGTTGGCAATTAGGTCAGCACAATCTCAAATTTTACCTTTGAAGTAGGCTTAAGTTGTGTCTGTGATAAATAAGTAATGAGGTTTCACACACTGGACTAAAATAGCTACTTATGACAGTGTTTGATAATAAAAGGGATGTTATTAATAATTGAGAATTAATAATACCCAGAATGGCTCCTGGGAAGGCAAACATTTAGTAGCCAAGTAGGGTGTGACATTGTGAATTCAAATAATCATTTCTGTTATTTCCCTGAAGGAAGTCAGTATCTAAGTACTTACAACTTTCTAACCCTTTGCAGAGGAAGAGGACGGTGGAAAGACCAGGGGTTTTTGTGTCAAGCTAACTTGAGTTTGAAGCTCAGGCTCTATCTAACATCTTTGAGCTTCAGTTTTCCTATCTGTGAAAAATTTTTAAAGATTTTATTTATTTATTTTTAGAGAGAAGGGAAAGGGGAGAGAAAGAAAGGGAGAGAAATATTAATGTGTGAGAGAAACATTGATTGGTTGCCTCTCGCATGCCCCCAACCAGGGACCCAGCCTGCAACCCAGGCTGGGAATTGAACCAGTGACCCTTTGGCTAGCAGGCCAGCACGCAATCCACTGAGCCACACCTGCCAGGGCTCTTATCTGTAAAATTTGACATCATACTACTACTTCATAGGGTGACTAAATTAGATAAAATGAAAAAGGCCTGGAATTAGGATCTGGGAAGATCTACGTCCATATTGCAATCAGTCATCAACAAATTTTCAAAGTCACACTCAGATTCATTAGAGTATATAATGTTTGCTCAAGGTCACACTCAGATCCATTAGAATGCATAGTGGTCTCATTACACAGTGTTTATGAAGCTAAGAAGGAATAAACATGGACTCCCAGAATTCAAAGACACCTTGCAAACCTAAGTTATAATGATAAAATGATGCACTTATGCTTTTGGAATAATATTTCCATTTCTTTATTGAGGTCCATTTTGCAAATATGTGTGGGTACTTATTAAAGTTCTGAGATAAATGCGTATACTGTTGAACCTGCTGAATCAGACTTTTCTTAAGTACCATCTATCACTTTAACTTACCAGGCAGTCTAGCCCTGGAGCTGGAACACGTGGCAGAGACAGATTGCGTGGTTGGAAAGGAGGGTGACTTGGCCACAAAGGTCCCTCATCTCATCTGTTCTCATGAAAATATCTGTGACACTGTGGGGAAAGCCAAGAGCCTCAGTCCTCGAAGCACCCAGGCAGGCTGCCCTTGCCGTGGAGGGCCTAGGCATCCCTGTGAGCAGGCTGCTGTTACAGAGAGTTTGGCTCTGACATTAAATTCACCTGCTTCAAATAATTTTCACACATTTGTTCCACTCACCACTCGCCAGCCTTTTCCCAAAATATAATGCAGGGACATTTATTACGTATCTACTCTGCCATATCCACTATTAGGCCCTTTGCACCTAAGTCCTGAGACAACCGTATAAAATATGATTAGGTATTCAGAGGTGAACACAGTGGTTTCCTTGTCTTTAAGCAGTTCTCCCTCTACCTAAAGAGACTCCTGCAAAAGGCCTCTTACCTAGGAAATCATGGTACATTCAGCACCCACTTTTCTAATATACCACTAAAACGTACTCCTAGGCTCTGAGTCCTACTGCTACAGCCTGACACACCGGTGGTGGCTCTTCAGGTCGTTACTGGAATAACTACTTCTAAGAAGACTTTTAGAATGTATGATAGAAAAATCTCTTCAGTTCTCTTTTTCTTTCCTGATCATTGCAATTAGGCTCTTACCCTTAACCTTACTCCCCAAAGGAGATTCCTCTTGACATGGGAGTGAGGATACATTTATTTTACCCTCTAGTTTCCTTTGAAGTAGGGTGTTTATTTTATTTTTCTTCCCTGTAATTATTCACCTACATCTGTTTTCCATTTTTTTAAAGGTAAGATCCTTAGAAGGCTGGGTAACATTTAGGCTTATAATAAAGAAGTAAATGTCCTTAAAGACATTCAGGGAATTTTAATATGAGGAAACTGCAAGCTGAGGCAGGTCGCCTGCATTCATAACAAGGGGAGGTAGGGAAAGGCAGGATCTGAAATTAAAAGTCTCCTGGGCATCAATTTGTTTAAAGCTTAAAAAGAAGTCACCCACCCTATTCTAACAGCCTTTCACTGTACCATATATTTCCCTTTAACACATTACTTGTTTGGTGTCCTGATCAGACCATTATATCATGGGAGATAATTTGGGAACTCTAATATAATTTAGAGGACATTAGTCCAAGTGTTATCATTACAGGTAAAACCCTTTACATTTACATTGCACTGAAAGTTTACAGACCCCTAATACACCTGAATATTTCTCACAACATCTTTATAAGGTGAGCAAAACATTTTTATCTTAATTCCATAGATGGGTATTTCAAGCAAAAGTAAATGCAAAAAAGAAAGAATATATATAATGCAAACAATGAACTCCTTTCCCTGCATTGCTCAGTTTCAACTATTATCAGCTCTGTTCAATTTCTCCTGTTTGCTCCCTAATCCCAGGTATTTTGCCATTTCTTCTGTAACTGTTTCAGAATATCTAATAAATAAATGACTGTTTATACAGATTTTGAATGTTTTATAATTAAATGCTTAAATATACAGATTTTTTTATTTGGAGATTTATAGTTTCCATATGGGAGTAGTTAGGTGGTAAGAAGTATAAGCATCGGAAACGCCCTGTCCACACCCTGAGATTACTGGGTTTGTTTGCTGCCTGACTGTGGGGCAAACAAGGAGGAAACTGGGTTCAGGAGGTGGGGTGCATGCACCTGCCAAAAATCACAGTGTGCGAATTCAGATGAGCTGAATTAAACAGATAATCAATGTCATCATCAAGTACATGAGAATTACTATAGGGTCTTTTAGAATCTATTTGTAAATTGCTATTTTTATTATCTGGATCAGGCAATCAGGGCCTTTTAACAGCTTTAGAGCAAGTTTCTATCCTCCTGGAAAAAGTGGTTAGCACCCTTGTTCTCACCATTTGCACTATGTTGTGTTGGTGCTTATTAGCTTTTCAATTGTTTGTCTGGTTTTCTGATCTCAAAGTGCTGTGGACCTTGAATCTTACTAAAGTGTGTGGGAACTGAGACTTTGCATCGCATTTGCTTAACCATTCTCAATTCAAATGAATTGGGGTATTTCCTTGATGCTCTGGGACTGTAAAGGCAGGTGTCCTGACCTGCCTCAGGAAAAGTATGCTTAGCTGACTCCAGCCAGTTCACATCCCCCGGCCAGATTGGAATGAATGGGAAAATGGGAAAATGCTCTGAAAAGACTGATAAAAGGTTCTTTCTAGCCACATCTCCAGAGGCTTCATCAATTTTTGCCCATGTCTGAACCTAGTTCACTAATTTTCCCTTGATTCTTTGAGTTATCCAATTTCCTAGCAAAGTTTTCTCCCTTATTTAGCCAAAGCCAAGTGTGTGTTTGCTCTTTTTCTTCTTTGCAACTAAATAACCCAGGCTGAGACATCACCTGTGTGTGAATAAAGTGTCACCTCTTCCAGCTATCCCACCAGGAAGGAACTGAGACTCGAAGCAGATGCTCCTCCTCCAGTGAGCATCCTGTTTGATGGGCTCCTTCTCATACATTGGGTTTCCACTAAAAAACCACCTCCGTAAAGAGATTTTTAAAAACCACCAACCTATAGTTCCTCTCCAAACTGCTTTGTCACTTGACCATGTTTGTTTTGTTTCCTTTGTCACAATCTGATTTCATTTTGTTTATTTTTACCTGTGTGTTTTTCCTTTTTTCCCAAATGTAATCTCCTGGAGTGGAAGGACCTTGCGTATCTTGTTCACCTCCGTATGCCTAGAAATAATGACGATGCATGGCACATGGTGGATCATCGGTCATTATTTTAAGTAAATTAGTAGATGAATGAGTGAGTGAATAAATAACCATACCCACAATCACATAGCATGTGAGAAGCAGAGACTAGATTTGGACAGAAGTATCCTGACTCTAGTGTCTACACTCAGCAGGTGTGGGCAGTGTAAAAGCAAATAGCTAATGTGAACATGCACACACATGGATGCATGAGTGAGAGAGAGAGGGAAGGAGGGAGGTGGGTAGGGAGGACGGAAACAGAAAGGGAATAACTGTTGAAGAAAAACAGAAATATTTGCTTTGATCTGCTAACCTAGAAAGTGTGTATATTTAGTGCCAACCCAAGGCTCTTAAGTCAAGGAAAACTGCTCATTTTTGCTTTCTGTTTGAGCCAGTCAGGCATTTTTATCTAAGATAATCATTAAGGTGGGAAGGACCTTTTAGTACGGTGGAGCAGTTTTGGTAGGGAGTGTTGTCAAGAGCCTGTAGATTGCACAGAGCATCCCACTCCTAATGTATAATGCAGGCCTCGTATTTTAGCACTTCTTCGGAATAAAGGTCATCATTGAGGTTGTGAAAAGCATGGCATTTCTGAGTCCCTGGGTAAATATGAACTACTGAATTGTCACTAGCCCTTTTGTTGATTAAAGGGCTATTCAACATAAAAGCTACCTTTAACGGGGATTATGCTCGGCACAAATGGCCCTGTGAGGCAGACATCATTATCCTACTTTACAGATGAGGAAACTGAGGTTCAAAGAGCTTAAGTCCATTACTTAGGTAGGGTCAGTGAGCTGCTGTGCAACATCAGGTTTGGGATTCCTGAGTCCAAACTCTTAAGCATTCAACTGTGGAAACCCTTGAAAAAGATCATTTATATTTAAACAAATTGCCACGGATTAAACAGTAAGTAAAAATGAGTATCTGTGGTAGAAGCAACCTGAGTAGGAATTACAAAAGGTAGGTTCCAGGCATAGCTTTGGTATTATGTGTCTATGTGACTTGTCCTGTGGTGTATCAGAAAGGAGCCCTGTGTCTGTCCCTCACACACCTGCATCCAACCCCAGCCTCACCACTTCCCTTGTCTATGACCCATATTAATTACTTTATTTCTGAGTGCCTCAGTTCTGTCACTGTTGGGTGAAGAAAATAATACCTGACACATGAGGATTAGGAAAGTGTTTACAAAACTTTAGGATGCTCTAAAAATGCCAGGAATCAAGATTTTTAGATAATACTGGCTTAGCACTCAAAAGGTATTGTTTTTAAAAGTAGGGCTTTCTTTTGGCACAGGAGATTCTTGCTTTGCTGTTTCAGACAAAACTTCTATTTACACCTTTCTTTTTGCTTTGTTTTGTTTTGATTTTTGTTTTTGACCTGTGACTTTAACATATTATTTAGGTGATTAACTATTGTTACTGATACAGTATGTCTGATTCTTTATCAGAGCTTTAGAATGTTGTGGGTTTTTTGGTTTGCTGATGTCTCAGAAGATGTATTTCATTAGAATGGGGATTGTGGTTTATTCATCTGCCGTTACTGAACCCACACATAATTCCTGGCACTCCAGCAGCCCCTTGTCGTTGGGTGGACTGTATTAATGAATACCTTTGGATCTCAACAATGGAAGTACTTTTGAAAATTTAACCCAAACGCAGGGAATGTGCAATATAATGCCAAGACATTGCATAACCTATTTACTGCTGTCTGTCACTAATTATCTCTGTCAGTTTTAGTGCCAGAAGATGCACTAAGTTGATAGCTAGGCAATGAGTATCCCAGTTTCCACCCCACTGAGTGAGCCTACCTTTAGCAACAGTCTGTGGGAAGCTGTCATGTTAAAAATGACTGTCTTTTCATGTGTGGTTTGTAGTCATCCTGTGCTCTGTGTGTCTTGCATTTTGATTGCCAGTTGGTCATAAGCCATAGCTCAATCAGTGGATAGCTTTAAATATCTCCTTCCTTGAAACCTGTGTGGCTGCCTGCTGTCAGATCAAGGTAATGTGGATCTGTGACAGCCCTGAACAGAACTAACATTCCGTAGAGCTGTGATGGCATTTGAGTGTCATTGGTAAGAGATGATTTGTTACTTTAATTTCCATGGAGGTTGACATATTTCATTATGTGAAATAATAAACAAGTTTTATATGAATTCTGAGGTTCCCAAATTCATGACATGAGAATTCTAATTAGTTTTATGTGAGCCATGCAGAGGGCAAATGAGCTTATAATTTTGCTTGACTTAAATTTTTAGATATTTCCTTATGGGTCTTCTTTGGAGAGAGCAATACGTTCCTGGAAGAGTCTAATGACATTCTAGATTTCTAACTCCTCGGCCCCTATCTCTCCTAGAAAAAGCATTGTCTTTCTAATTGGACAGTGGGATAGATACTCAGATCTAAGGTCCTTCAGGTAGGGCCTCAACTCTAAAACTGTAGCGAGTATAGGGTACAATTGTAATAACGATAATCTAGGATTTGGGAGAGCGCAGAACCAGCCCAGCCTTGGTACATATTAGCTGTGTGACTTCAGGCAAGTCATTTAATGTCTTATGACTCTCAAGTTTCACATTTAAAAAATGAATATCATAATTCCTCTGAAATCCCATAGCAATTTATTTGTATCTCTCCTATGAAAAGGGAAAGGAAAAGATACTAATATTAATTGCATAGCTTCTATATGCAAACCTTGTGCTAAACACTTTCATATCTGCTAGTTAATCTACATGACAAAGTTAAATGCCATTATCTATTTGTTTAACTAGTGCAGCTACTGGGAATTGAAGTTTAAGTACTACCCAAGATCAGAGAACTGGTAATTTGTACTACCCATTAACCCATACCTCTTCATGGTAATTTTCAGACTCTGGAATAATTCTTTTACTACCTTACAGTAAGTAAGTAGACCTTTCCTTTGTTCAAAAATTGCCCATACCCAGGTACTGCTCTGGACATTGGAGGTACAGTCTGAGGCCAATTACTAACTTGCAACTCCCATGGGACTTCCACTTTTTTCCAGTGAACTGTGAATCATGTGAGAAAAAAATAAGGTAACCCAAATGAAAGGGTTTTGGAAAGCATAAAATACTAAGTAAACTTTAGGTGTCATTTTTAAGGTAGAAAGAATTTTCCTCTGGACTGGCTTTGTGTATTTCTCAGTAAGAAGCCCCTTACTTTTCCTCTTATATGATAATAATACAGTGTATGAATAATAATAAAAGTTTTCACTGGAAAAAGCACCAAACAGCCCAAAGTGAATCTTGCCTCCATTACTCAAGGTTTAAATAATCCAGATTCTGTGACATGTGATATGCATGCCCTAAAAGTTGGAATTGTTATGGTAACTGATTACTATGATAAAGCCTACTTAATCTGTGGTTCATCCATTTGGCAGGCACAAAATGCAACAACCAACAGCAATGGTTAGAAACTCAGCACTCTGACTCAAGTGCTCTGACTCTCTGATGACTCACAGAACTCATACCAAGCCATATGACAGCACACATCGAAGAATGTTACAGTCATTGTCTACCAGTGATTTCTGATCCCCTTGCAAAATAGGCTTCTCTGCAGGCTATTAAGAAAACCTGAAAGTAGATGAAAAGGTAACGAACTTTTGGTTCAGGATGTTGGTATGTTCTGAACTTCAATGCCCTTATTTAGGCAGCCAGAAAGTTTTAGTGAACCCATTTTTTATGAGCAACCAGAATATTCTCACCATCTACTCAGAGATGCTCAGCTCAGATTAGCTTAGCACAGTTTAGGTGCCTGGTGATACTTGAGAAAGCAGAGGATATACCAATAACCTTTGTGGTTCCCAGTCCCAGATCCTTACCAGAGCTATATCTGTAGACTCAGCCTTGCTCTTGACCTTGAAAGCCACCATGACCTAGAAGAATATGAGGAACAGTAATTCTGTGGCTCAGAGGAATCATCAGTTCATCTTTGTTCCTCTGATATTGTGCCTGTTCATACTGCTTTGCTCATTCTTTAAACATAGATGGTCACCTGCTATGTACCCCATCTACCTGAGTGAGCAAGACTGGGTCCATGATTTCACAGAGCTTGGAGAACAGTAGGGAGGCCATGTAATTATAGAGGTCATTCTATCCAGTGTGAGTTGTGATTGGCACTAATATAGCAATAAGCACAATATTGTGGGATATTGTGGGAACACAGAGGAGGAGAACCCTACCCACACTGAAGGTAGACAGAGAATCTTCTCAAAATAGATGATTATTAAACTGACATCATTCATATTTTCATTTATTCAACAAAGATTTATTGAGTGTCTAGCAGGCACTGTTCACTAATGGCATGGAAATAAAATGAACAAAATCAAGTCTTTTTTCTTCTGGAGGAGAGAAATGCTAAATACTATATACTTGAAGGTGATGTGAGTGCTGAGGAGGAAAATAAAGCAGGAGAAGGGGAATGATGGTTCAGGCTTGTGCACTGGGTGGGGTGGCCCATTTATGTTAGGGTGCCTGCATCAGGCTCTGCTGACTCCGATGTAATATTTTTGAGCAGAGACCTGGAGAAGTTAAGAAAGCAAGGCAAGATAACCAGATAGAGGAATCCAGAAGCACAAGGACTTTGAGGCAGTAACCATTGTGTCAGAGAAAAAGCAAGAGTGGCCTAGGGGACAGTAGTAGGACATGAGGTCACAGATGGCCTGGGGGAAGATTACATAAGCCCTCAGACATGGCAGAACTCTAAACAGAAAGCTTTTGGGGTATTTTTGAACAGAGCAATGGCATAATTGGGTTGTTTTTAAAGGATGTGTGCATGTGTGTAAGTGTGTGCATGTGTTTCAATGGTGGTGGAAACAGAGAAGGGTGATGAAAGAAATTGTGCCATGCTGAATAATTTGGGAATTCATATGAGGACAACACAGAGCCACTGATGGGTTTTAAAAGGAGAAAGGACTGGAAATGCATGAAATTGAAGACAGGGACATTCCTTTGGAAATGGAAACTGTTGCAGCAAGTTAGACAGCCTTCAAATATATTCCAGATAACCCTGGAGAAGCCATCCAGCACTCAGATCCCGTGACTCTGCATGGCTCCTGCTTCTTTCAGTCACAGCTGAGGTTCTGCTACCTACCAGCCTGTGTATCTGCAGTCAGTCCCTGGCTGGAATCACTGCATTTCACTTGGTCCTAGTCCCTGAAACCATGGCTATCTACCAGTCATTGCCACTCTGTCTCCTGGGACTTTATTTTCTCAGTTCACCTCCTTAGGCATAACCCACCACCTGATACAGTCCTGACTCTCAACTTTTCCCATCTTCCTGGGTCAGTTTCTAAGTACATGGTCCATTCCCCTGGGGGTGGCCTTGTGTCTGAAGTCTCAGCCTTCCTGATATGGACAGTCTTAAGCAGGCACTCCAAAAGAAAAAAGTCTTAAATTTTAATATTCTCCTTTCAGGTCAAAAATATGCCATAGACAAAGGTAGTGTTTTTAAAATATTATTTTTCAATTATAATTTATATTTATTATTTTGTATTAGTTTCAGGAGTACAGCACAGTAATTAGATAATCACATGCTTTACAAAGTGTCCCTGTTGATATTTCCAGTACCCATCTGGCACCTTACATAGTTACTACAATATTATTGACTATATTTGCCATGCTGTACTTTACATCTCCATGACTATTTTGTAACTACCAATCTGTACTTCTCAACCCCTTCACATTTTTCACCTAGTCCCCCGAACACATTCCCGTCTGGCAACTATCAGTCTGTTCACTGTGTCTATGAGTCTGTTTCCATTTTGTTTGACCACTTATTTTGTTCTTTAGATTTCACATGTAAGTAAAATCATGGGGTATTTGTTTTTCTCTGACTTATTTCACTTAGCTTAATACCCTCTAGGTCCATCCATGCTATCTCGAATGGTAAGATTTTATTCTTTATAATGGCCAAGTAATATTGCATTCAGGGGTGTCCAAACTTTTGGTGTCTCTGGGCCACACTGGAAGAAGAGCTGTCTTTGGCCACACATTAAATACATTATGACATGTAATCACAAAAGATCTCATAATGTTTTAAGTAAATTTATGATTTTGCATTGGGCCACATTCATAGCCATCCTGGGCTGCATGTGGCCTGCAGGCCACAGGTTGGACACTCTTTGTACATATGTACTACAATTTTTTTTATCCAGTTGTCTGATGGTGGGTGTTTAGGATGCTTATGTATCTTGGCTAGAGCAGGTGGTCTTCACCTTCATACTTCTCACTGCCCCATTCAGAGCAGTTTGCACCTTTGTCTTCCCCTTCCCCCTGGCACCAAGTGCACAATAGTCCCAGCCAAAGAGCATGTGTCATCTTCTGCTTTCCCCTCACTGTGCTGAGGAAACACCTACTGCAGAGGGACCCTGCAAAGAAATTGAGAGGAGAGTGTATACAAAAGTTGTCAATCTTTGATGATGGCTGTGTAAGTGTCTAAGAGGGTGACAGTTTTGAGTGCTGATGTCTTCTCTGCCTTTTACATGCCATGCCAGTGGTGTCTGCTGGCCACCCTGTGCTTTTCAGGTGCCTCACCTCTATCGACTGAATCCATGGATATGACATGGATCTGACAGCATAAGACTTTGCTAACATTCTTAAAAATGTCTCATTAGTTCTGATCCAGGCCAAGACACTCACCTTAGCCAAATGATCCTTTCAGGAACCATGTTCCTAATAAAGAAAATGAGGAAATATGAAATATCATTAGTATTTTCTTGAAACTTCCATTTTTTTTGGAACGTCTATCATGGTCTAGACCTAGAACAATGGAGATTATTATTCCCAATTTATAGTTGAAAACCCTGCCATGTACCACATGGGAGAGTAGTAATGCTGGAATCTGAACCAAGTCTGATTGCTTCCAATGCTCATTCACTATTTATCTAAACTTAAACACATTTGGGGGGACATTATTCTGTCTACCACGGTATACAAGAACCTGAGCAATCTGTGATACATAAAAACACCCCCCACAAATAGAGTAATATGACTCAGATAGGGTTGGCTAGAGAGGATGTAGAGGGAGTACAGCGGGGAGGCAGTTGATGGGTGAGTAGGGAGAAAATTGCCAAACATACCAATTAAAAAACCCACCACCACTTACATTTAGAGAAGCAGAGACAGTATATTGTCTTTGTTCTGCTTAGCAAAACTAATTTCACTGCTTGGTAATGGCAAATTATTTTTATGCAGATAGTAAAATACATCAAAATCTAACCTCTGCCAAAGTCAGAGATTCACAATGTGATAGCAGTAATCAACTGAGTGATATTTGAATCTGACCTGGGTAACTCACCATCACACTAGATCCCTAAGCTGCTGGACATTATAGGTAGGAAAGGGGACATGACTGAAAATCAAGTGTTCTCATCCCATTTTATCTCGTATTTTCAGTCATTACTCTCCTACATGCTTCCTTACCATATTTTATGACCTTTTCATTTTAAGAGAATGGAAAACTCTCCGCCTTCTCAGAAACATCAGGAACTCTATGATTAAGCATGATTTTTTTTTCTTTAAGCATGCTTTAAGGAAGTTATTATTCCCTGGGAATTTCACATATATTCTTTTAGTTTAATGGTTGAAATTATCTGTTGGAACTTAAATGAAAAAAATCATAAGATACTCCACTTAGGCCAGTAATTAACATCCCAAGGTTCCCAATCCACTACATTTCCTGGATCCACTAAAGGTGAGGATGGCATGATGATGTTGACGGTGATGGTAGTGATGATAATAATGAGGAAAAATGATGAGGATAATGATGATGACAAAAACAGCCACTAACATTTATTAAATATAGTAGACATTACACTAAGCATTTTATATTCAATATCTTACTCCTACAACATCTTTGTGAATTATGTACTATTATTTTTCTCATTGTACAGCTGAGGAACACAAGCTTAGAGGGGTTAAATGGTAGAAACAACATTCAAATCTACCTATTAAAAAGCCTGAATCCTTAACCATGTTACTGTCAATATTCAGAAAGCCTAACCCAATAAAATTTTGAATCTACAATACCAAATTTGTGTTTTCTTGATAAAGAAACCAGTGTCTTTGCTTTTAGCTAGAGTTATTTCCCTCATTCTGCCAACAGTGACATGCTCAGCTTGATTAGAAGTTGTCATGGTAGTTCCAGATATACTTGAATGTAGTTATTTTTTAAAAAAAAGAATACAATTATCACTGTTTCTATAGTTGGCTAGATAGGAAAATTCTTCAGCATATGGGAATCTATAAGGTTAAATAATAAATGGAAACATTTTATTGATACTAGAACAGTTTGGTGCCTGTGTTCTGAATTGTAATACATTCCAGCCTGAAAAACCTTAAGTTTATATCTCTGGTATGTAAAATTAAATCAACACCCTATTTTATAAATTCTGTTGGGTCATAATTTTTTATTTTACATTTACTTAAAATGTCTCTTGAAAAGCTTCCAGAACACCACAAGTTTTCTTTTCTTTAGCAACCATCTCTGCAATAGAAAAAGAAGGTAGCAAACATTTTTACCATAGGAGATAAAGTGAAAAGATTTAAATGTGAATGTGGATCTTGGCAAAGGAGCTTAGTCAAGGAGCAGGTGATAACACCAGGGGAAGTGAAGTAGGTGAAAAACCGAACTGACATTGTCAGTGTGACTTTTACAGAAGGTTATAGCAAAAAAAATAATCTAATTTTTAAGAACCACAGAACTTGACTGCAAGTGAAAGTTGGAAATATGTTTAAAACTTTTATGTAGACATGGAGCATGAGCAAACCTATGATTGCCTTGACCATCAGAACTAGTTTATAGTAAAATTCTAAAGTGTATCTTTATGGCAGCTTACTTAGAGCCATATAGATACTTGATTTTAACAAGTAAGATGTGCTCATACAATTATACCCTCCTTCTTCTGTTGTCCTGTTGGATTAGGCTTCCACTTGTTAGTACCTGATGTTGGCTTCAGACTTCCCCTGACCTTGGCAATGTGTCTTGACATTCTACCCGTCTCTCCCGACCCTTTTGGTTGTATATGGAGAAGTAGCTCTGGCCCCTTAGCCTTGCCGATCTCTTTATGATCACTTCTTTCTATGTGATTCAAAGCATTTTAATTATTATTTATTCATCCAACCAATTAGTCAACAGACATTTCTATATGTTTATTCCAGCATTGTAATAATGTGCCTATATCCCAAGGAATAAGCAAATGAGCCAAATAGATTTATAAAGGAAATGAGAAAGGTATTGCCAGTGTCCCTAACATCAATAAGAAAAGGAAGTCTCCAGAACTTTAAATCATTCATCCTGTCAGGGTTTGTCATTGACCAACCCCACCTTTAAATTTAGAGTCACAGACCATCACAGGTGTATATGCATAATTGCTGATTATACCTGTAGTCTTTGTAATGGGTTGGTATGAGAGGTTATATTCTCAGCAAGAACTTCTGACCCACACATGGCAGGGATAACTCATGGGCAAACTGTTTCTCCTCATTTATTATTGTATGTATGTCCTTGGCTGAAAAGCAAAAAAGGTAAGAATAGAAAAGAAATTATATAACTCTACTGCTGAAGTGATGCAGGGCTGCAGAAGAGATGTCTTAGTTGTTTAGAGCACCGGACTGAAACAACATTGCTTGGCTTCACACCAGAGCTTTACCACTAACTTTAAGACCACTCAAGTAAATGTTTTCATCTCTTTGAGCTTCAATTTCATAACCTGAAACATGAAAATAGTAATAGAACCCTTTTCTGAGAGTTGGTGAGCATGAAGTTGGTTAATACACATACACACACCATTTAGAAAATCTAGTCAAATGAGCAATGTTGGTTATTATTATCCCTACTTTCCAGAACTCTAGAGGACAGAGGATATCAAGAGACAAATAGGCACCATTCAGCTACATTGGATTTTGACCTACCCATGGGTACATGTTTCCTGTCCCTTTAAGGCAATTCTTATATTTTTCCAAAGTACTTCTGATCTGGTCTTTAAATTCATGCTTCTTCAGGTCAGTCCTCTATTCCTTTTGCTTATTCCTGTTGACCAACACCAAATTGCAATTCTATTTGTTTTCTGTCATGATATCAATAACCTGTTTCTAGGGACCCAAAATTAATCTCTGCCAAAAGTCATCAATAGATGTGATTAAATAGATGCGAGGAGCTTGCTAAACCAGGACTCAGTTCTCCTGAACTTTTCACTTAAGAACATCACTCAGTTATCTGTGACTGCTGCTGAGCTCTCGGTCATTTTACAACCATGGAATGTAGAATATGAACATCTCAGTTCTTCTCCTGATCCCCAGCTACCAACCTCCTATTTGAAGGGAAATTGTATCCTATCTTCAACTGCATATGTGCACTTTCCATTTATAGAACATTAAATTATGTGCCAGATTATGTCTTTATCACTTTATACTAATATACTTAATCCTCATAACAAGCTGTGAGAAAACTACTATTATCTTTTCCATTTTACAAATGAGAACACTGTGGACTAAAGAATTTGGTCAGTACTACAGGCCCAGTAAATCACAGAGCTGGGGCTTGAACCCATTCTCTCTGACATAAGGGTTGATGTTCTTATTAACCACTGAACATCCTGCTTTCCCATGATTTGTTAAATATTTTCTTTTTTATACTCTAAAATTCCTTCAAAGAATTCTGAAGATATTTTCAATGATCTTGTATTTCCTTTGGTTCTTTCTCTTCCTCTCCATTCTTTTCCAATTTTCACTGCCTCCTTCTCTTTCTTTTTCCCCTTTTCCTTTTGCACTTTATCATCTTCTTCCTCATCAGGCAAAAATAACACTAATATATGATAAAAAATGTTGTGTTATATCTTCGTCAGTCACTTAACTCCATTGGATTTCCCCTCTGAGTGCTCATTTCTAAGCATATTTTCAATTACTAATGGTATTATAATTGATTTTTTTATAATTTACATAGCATTTTGATCACCTGAAATAAAATACACTATGGATATAAATATGATTTTAGCAATTCCCAAAAGCTATAGTCTAATTTATATGTGGGTCCAAGACCATGCATTGGACATTGGTTTTTATTTTGGAAAGTTACTCTCTTTTTCTGGTAGATTGTGTGATTATTTTATTGTAAGTAAATTTTCTTGAATTATATATTTTACTTATTTTAAAATGTATGTACTATTAAAGGTCAGTTTGGGTGGTTTAAAAAATAAAAGATACTTTGAATATGGGCAATGAGGAAGGGTTTGATGGAGAAAGTAATTTTTGAGCTAAAAGTTAAAGGCTAGTTTGCATTTGGATTCATGGGAAAGTCCATGCAAAATATTCCAGAAAGAAAGAATGATAAGAATACAAGCATCCTACTGGAATTAATGAGGAAGGATGAAGCCAGCATTTTGTTTTGGTTGAAATAAAGGGGTGACTGAAGGAAATTATTAAGGACTAGGCATTAGATAATATAGTGGGGATAAGTCAACATGAGCTTGTTTTATCAATGTCAGGTGTTTGGACTTGATTCTATGGATTATAAGGAGTCATGGGATATTTTAAAGCATGGATATTACACTACCAGAAAACTGTCCTTAAAAGAAAAAAAAAGATCTGGCAACATAAGATGAATGAGGAGGAAAGGAAATTGAAGGCACAGTGGGAGTTTGGCTACCATCAAACTTGTTGTCTGCCAAAACCAAACTGAAGGCTGACACTCACATTCATACAGATAGAGGATGTAACCTGGGGAATATACAATTAACATTTCAATAGCTGGAACTTCACCCCTTTCTCTATTCTCAATAAAATGTACAGGTAGGGATGCAGTAAGTCAGAATCTTATCATAATGGGGATAGACTTAGATGTTTTTCTAATTAATTTTCAACTATATTATGTTCAAATTTTCTTTTATTAATAGTAATCAGTTTCTCAAAATTGATCTCATTACTTTTTGCATCATACAAGAATGTCAAAAACTCAAGTCAAAACACCATGGTTAAAATCCACTGGTGTTCATTACAGTCACGATAGTGGGGGGGGGAGAGGAGATGGATTTGAGAGAAACTACAGAAATAGAATTGAAAAGACCTGGCAGCTTATTACAGTTGGGACACAAAAGAGACTTTGGAAAAGATTTCAGGGATTCAAACTTGAGTAACTGGCTGGAGGGTGGAGCCAATGAAAAATTAGGAAAATAAAAGTGCAAGGTTTAGGAGGAAAATGGTTGGGTTCAGTTTTGACAAAAGATAAATTAAGTTCATCAGACATGAAACACATCTATTATTTTTATAAAAAAGAATAAGTGTGAGCCCTGGCTGGTGTGGCTCGGTGGATTGAGTGCCTGCCTGCATACCAAAGGGTCGGTGGTTCGATTCCCAGTCAGGGCACTTGCCTGGGTTGTGGGCCAGGTCCCTGGTAGGGGAAGCATGGGAGACAACCACACATTGATGTTTCTCCCCTCTCTTTCTCCTTCCCTTCCCCTCTCTCTAAAAGTAAATAAACAAAATCTGTAAAAAAAGAATAAGTGTGGCAAATATATACTGAAGACTGAAACAAGCTTGTGCTTCTTCACCTTAAGCCTTGTGTTTTCTTTACTAGAAGAAGGGAGTGAAGTGTTTAGGGGGATATATTTAAGAAGCATATTTTAAACAGGAATAGTGGATGGGTTAAGAAAAAAGAGGGTAGTAATACTTAAAGAGCACAGAGTATACAAATAATTTTACCTATATCTAAAATGTGGACTAATCATTATTATTGTTGGAAACATAAATAATGAGTGCTTAGGCCAAAGACAGATAATAGCTGACAAAAGAGAAACACTGTGGTGAAGTTTGTTTTGTAATCATAAGATTTAGAATGTCTGTAACCTCTATGTCTCAAAGATCAAGCAGTATAGGATGGATCTGTAGTGTGGAAAGAGGCAGAAGAACTGATCTGAGTCCTCTCTGCAGTTTATTAGGCATATAATTTTGGAGGAAGTTATGCAATATTTCTGAGCCTTGTGGACTGCTATTCTTACTGAACATTTAAGCAGTTATGGTGAGTCAGATCTCATCTCTGTACATTCTAGTTAATATACCTTACATGAGTACTCTTGAAGAAAAGGAGGCATATCTTTATTCTCTAGATGATATTTAGTTTTGAGGTCATTAAGCATGCATTTAGGTATAAAATTATAGACCTTTTTGCACCTCAGATAAACTACAATATCTGTTACACCCACCAACCTTGTAAGAGATCTTAATCATCCTCCACTTCAAGGCCTTCAGTAGCAATAGGTTTCACCATTGTCCAGTCCTTTTAAGCTACTGGGCAATGAAAGGCCTCTTTCATATAGTCACCGCTCCTGTGCATTCCAGCTTACTTTTCTGATTCAGAGGCAATGAGATGGTGGTGGGGGAAGGTGAAGTAAGCTGTCTTTCAAGTGTCCTTAACTCTGGGTAGTGAGAAGTGCTGGTCACACACAGAAGAACAGTGAAAATGGAATCCTCATCTAAGTCTATGAGTTAGGGAAAGAGACCCTTCGGGGACAGATCACAGCCTGGAAAACCTATACCCTATAACAAAGAGACACAATGCAAATACAGCTCAGTGGGCACAGCTCCCAGGCAGCATCCTGGCTTTGACCACAGTCATCAACCAAGACCCTCCCAACTGCATCCACATCTGGAGGTCATCTCCTCACCATCCCAACCCCACCTGTACTCACCTCCCCAAAAAGGTGCTCTCCTCCAATAAAGTCACTGGGGGCTTATCTACTTCTTCAGACTCCTTCTTTCTCCATTTTCTTCCCAGTTCCCTTGTCATGATGAAACTCTTTTGCAGAGCTTCCCTTTGTTCCTGGATTTTAAATTTGAACAGCTTGTCTTGTGATTCAAATGACTAAACTCTGGTTCTGTTTGGCTTGTTTGATTTTCCTTTTTTTTTTTTTTTTGGATGAGTGGAAATTCTGTAATTTCCTTTTTTGAACATGACGAAAAGAGACCACATATATTAAAGATAGTATTGCTTGATACCTACAGATTTAGAAGTAATTCTTTACCCTGTCATTTAAGTTCATTTCTAATTTGGTCTAATCCTGCTTCTCCAGCCATACCTGCCACCAACCCCTTTTCTCCAGTAAAATGAGATTATCTTTCTAGACTGCTTCAGATGCTTTTTGCCTCCATGCCTGTTTATTTACAACATGTTTCCCTTTCCCCCAACTGATTAAATTTCCTTGATCTCAGCTTGTTAAAGTCCTCCCATCTATTTTTCAATGCCATTTGACTGGTACCTCTGTGATGAAGCCTTTCCTCATTTTTCAAGCTATGTCCTTTGCTGAATCACAATGGCTTTTCTTAACTCTCCTCTGGCCCAATCTCACTATAGTTTTCTGTATACTTCTCTTCACATTCTTCCTAGTTTGTAAACTCCCTAAGGGACGGGGCAGTGTTTTTTTGTATCTTATAGATCTTACATTATCTTTCACAATATTTCTACTCAGAAAGGTTGAATTGAAAAACAAAATACCTATAACATTAGGCTATGCTAAAGTGAGTAACCTTTATATTATTTTAGAAATGTGGTAACAAAAATACATGAAACCTTTTTCACTTGACTACATCAGCCATAAATACAGACATCCTCTATTACTATATTATTGTTGGGATTTTGATGCCAATAATATTAATTCTTGGGCAAATATAATCACAATGACAGGCAGTACTATTGTACTATATGTACTATTTTAAAATAAATAATAATGTTATAAGCAGTGAGTGTGTGGTTTACCTTGAATTACTAGATGAGTTTTACTCCCTTTGGAACCCATATATTTTAGAACCAAGTAACCTAATGATAACTTTCCAGCAAATCCAGAATTTGAAAAGGAAAACTGAATTGCCATTGACTAATCATTTAGTGCATTTTTCTAGTGTCTGTATTGTTT
>CM052543.1:49580517-49611613 GCA_028533065.1 Trachops cirrhosus | reverse complement strand
CTCACCTCCTCCCACTCCCCTGTTGCTAACCCTCCATGTGATCTCAATTTCTGTGGTTCGGTTCCTGTTCTAGTTGTTTGCTTAGTTTGTTTTTGTTTTTGTTTTAGGTGTGATGGTTAATAATTGTGAGTTTGCTGTCATTTTACTATACATGTTTTTTATCTTCTTTTTCTTAGATAAGTCCCTTTAACATTTCATAAAATAAGGGCTTGATGATGATGAACTCCTTTAACTTGACCTTATCTGAGAAGCACTTGATCTGCCCTTCCATTCTAAATGAAAGCTTTGCTGGATAGAGCAATCTGGGATGTAGGTCCTTGTCTTTCATGACTTGGAATACTTCTTTCCAGCCCCTTCTTGCCTATAAGGTCTCCTTTGAGAAATCAGCTGACAATCTGATGGGAACTCCTTTGTAGGTTACCGTCTCCCTTTTGCTTGCTGCTTTTAAGATTCTCTCCTTATCTTTCATCTTGAGTAATGTCATTATGATGTACCTTGGTGTGTTCCTCCTTGGGTCCAACTTCTTTCGGACTCTCTGAGCTTCCTGGACCTCCTGGAAGTCTATTTCCTTTGCCAGATTGGGGAAGTTCTCCTTTATTATTTGTTCAAATAAGTTTTCCACTTGTTGCTCTTCTTCTTCTCCTTCTGGTACCCCTATAATTCGGATGTTGGAACGTTTAAAGATGTCCTGGAGGTTCCTAAGCCTCTCCTCATTTTTTTGAATTCTTATTTCTTCATTGTTTTCTGATTGTATGTTGTTATCTTCCTTCTGGTCCACTCCATTGATGTGAGACCCAGCTTTCTATCCATTACTATTGGTTCCCTGTATATTTTTCTTCATTTCTTTCATTTTTCTTCATTTCAAAAGAAAGGTACTTATTGTAGCTTTCATTTTTTCATCTAATTTGTGACCAACATCAACCAATTCTGTGAGCATCCTGATCACTAGTGTTTTGAACTATGCATCTGATAGGTTGGCTATCTCTCCGTCACTTAGAAGAATCGGTTCTGGGACTTTCATTTCTTCTTCTGTTTGAGCCATGTTTTTTTCTTTTCTTTTCCTTTTTTTGGTCTGGTCCCACCTGTTATGTATGAGGGGTGGGCCTTAGGTGTTCACCAGGGCAGGGCAACCCAGGTGCTGGGTTGTGATGCAGTATGTGGGGGCAGGGTCCAAGAAGGAACAATGGCACTTGCTCTGCTCTTTCCTGGACTTCAGTACCTACCACCGCTTCCCCCAAGCAAACTGAGCCTTTCTGGTGCTGATTCCCGTGTAGGTGGGCTTGTGCACCCTGTGGGTCTTTCCAATGACCTCTCCTGTGAGGCTGGGAGTCTCTCCCTGTGCCTCAAACCCCACAGGTGTTTTCAATCGGTGCCCTGAGGCTCTATTTCCCAGTGCTGGGATCCTGGGTTGGGCACAGTGCCTTGCTTCACAATCACCGCCTCACTGGGTCTGCCCGTTGCCGGTTGCCACCCCTCAGCTGGGCTTTGCCAGCTGCCACTTGTGCGCCCAGGGTCCACCCACTGTGGTCTTATGCACTGGTCCCAATGCTCTTTGTGCCTCACAAACCCTTTCCACCCAGCTGCCTGACTCTACCCCTCCTACTGGTCTGGATGAATGTGTCTTTTTAACTCCTTGATTGTCCGACTTCCATACAGTTCAATTTTCTGTCAGTTCTGGTTGTTATTCTGTTTCTAAATTGTTGTAGTCTCTATCTTGGTTGTGCGAGGAGGCACAGTATGTCTACCTATGCTTCCATCTTGGCCAGAAGTCTATTCTTCTGAAAACAAAATTTTTTTTATATAATTTTCCCTATTAAGCTCATTCCTAATTTGGTGGAATAGATTTCTTGTGATTATTTGTCTAGGCCTTCCCAGGTCAGATTAAGAATCTATAACCTCTTTACATAGGACCCTATTAATTATACTATATCATCAATTAAGCAGGAGAAATATTGCATTGTTGTGTGTCTACAGAGTATGATCTTGCATATCTTTGTATGTCCAGAGTTTAAATTAGTGGCTATGACATAGCAGGGACCAAATAATTATTGAGTGAGCTATTGGATAAATAGAAAGATGTTTCTGTACTTTATCTAGAAATGCCTGTTTTTTTAAGCCAATAACAATGAACTTCCTTAGTGGAAGAGGTTTCCCCATTACTCTAAGGACACTATTCTGCCTAACCTCAAAGGACTTTTCACCTACTTTTATGTCTCTTAAATTAAAATTGTTATCTTATGCAAATTTTCACACCTATTTTCAATAGTTGGAATTCATCTTGTCACTCATATAGACATATAAATAATAACACAGCAACTCACATCACCTTGCAACAATTTGGTGACTTAATCTTGCTATACTTCTAGGAAGGACCTATTAAAAGGCACATAGAACAAGATAATTTGGCCTAGGCAATCAGTTTGACAAGACCTCCAAGTTTGGACAGTTTTTTCCAAGGAGAAAAATGAAACATTGTGTGTTGCTTTTGCCCAAAATTAACTAAAACCCATTGACTTTGGGTAAAACTGAGTTGGGGGAATGATCCAATGAAAGATCTTCAGGCCTTGCTGGCAGGTCTGTCAGAAGGTCTACTCATAGGAAATATTTGCGTCATTCAATATGTTACCGAGATCTACTTTGTACATAGGAATAGATAAGCTATGGAAAAGAAGATGGTGCTATTCTGATCTGCCATTCCACATTGCTTAGACCCCCTGTAGTTACAAGGCTTTATATGACTAGTTCTGGCCAACAGAATGTGGGAAACTGACATGTGTCATACCAAGGCCAAAACATATCAGTGCTTCTTCCCTCCAATATGCTCTTTTCCTGACACAGAGATCAAGGAGGCCTCAGATTCCAGATGATGTATTGAATAGCTACAAAATATGAAGTCTGTTAGGTTAGGTTCCTAAATGGCTATGCAGAGCAAGTGCCCTGCTGACCTGTCATAATGTAGCATGAGTGAAAAGTACCCTTAGCTTCATTAAACTACCGAGATTTTAGGGTCATTGAATTTTTTTACAACAAACCTAACCAGACTAACAGAGGGAAAGAGTCTGAGAATTAATAGTTATTAAGCAGGTACTATGTGCCTGTACTGTACTAGGACCTTCATGTGGTCTGTTATTTTTTGTTGTTTTATGTATTTCTCACTAAACCTGAGAGGTAACTGCTATAATCTCAACTTTATTAATGAATAAATTGAGTCTCTGAGACTTGATAACCTCATTGATAATAAAAGGCCAAATGGTCTGTCAATAGATTGCTGTTGAGTCTCAATCCCATTCTGTTTCAATGATACGATATTGACTTTTCTTAGCATCTCCTTGCATACTTTAAAGGCAGCTAAAATTTTTTTAGTGAGCACACTGGTACTCTGATGCCACAACCTATAAACTCTTTCTAAGGAGGGAGCCACGCAGCAAGGTATGGTTTGAGTATACTGTGTCACCTAAAATGAGGACCAAATACCCTGAAGACTTTAGCAAGTGACAGTTCTGTGGTTCTTTGTGTGTAGAAACTGCTCTCATAAGAGTTCAGCCCAATTATCAAAGTTAGAATTAAAAGTACTAAGGCCAGAGCCAAAGGCAATCCAGGATAGGGGTCCCAGAGAGCACCAGAAGATAGAGGTGAAGCGCTATGGATATCTGTGTTGCAACTGTTTCCACTCTGCTGTTCTGCTTCTTCTATCTTAAAGCAGAAATATTACAGACTTGCCTTCTGACAGCTATACATATTGGATACTTATTCATGAAAAATTAATATTGATTAAGTGAGTGACCATAGAGTCAAAGTTAGCCATTTTGGAATGAATTAAGCATTTTTGTGTTCTAATGCATATTCAATTATCATTCTTTAGAGTTATTTGGGTCTTTCTTGCAAATTATTGCAGATGACTCACTTTGGCTCCATAGGAATTATGTTATTTAGTCTCATTATTGGGTATTGTTCATTCTTGCTTATGAATAAAATACAAAATGGAAATATTATGCGTTCAAAGTATATCAAATTAAGTACCATAGAGAGAGGGTAAATAGGGACATGTTTTTCAGATCATTGCACAGAGGAGGCTTTTTTAGTTGAATAAGAAACATCCAATCAAATTCCTTATAGTATATAATGATCTCTGGACTCAGAGTCATAATACCTGAGTTGATAAACTGTATAATCAGATTACTTGACTGAGCCACATATTTCTCCTCTGTAAGTTGAGTGTAGATTAAATTTACCCTATATGGCCATCATTAGAATTGTAGAGTAGAACATGTATAAAAGCACATGTGATCTGATGCATTATAGATACACAATAAACTGTTAGAGACTCAGTTTTTCCTTTTAAACACATGGAATGTATTACCCCATTTGACTGTTTGAGTTTAAAACATCAGTGACTATTGTTGACTTCTAATAAACAGGTGTGGTCATATTTTAGATGTATCAAAAAGATCCACCTGCTTCAATGAATCTTTAAAAGAGGAGAGTTACCTTGGAGAAATCATCGAGCTTCAGGGTCAGGCTTTTGTTTTGCAAGCTGAAAAACTAATTTGGGAGAGTCCCAGAGTCAATCAAACTCAGAGATATAGATTCATATTAGCAAAGCTCAGAAGACACTAATGGAGATGAATAGATACTTATTAGAGTTTATTAATTTTAATGAGAAAGTTTCTAAGCTGACTAAATACTCACATAATCTAACCAGTTTATTATCCCTTGGTACAGAAATTATAAAGGGTGGAGGGATGATAACCCTAAGCTTTATGTGTCCAAGATCCTGAAGCTTGGCTGTGTCCAAGTAAGATAGGTTATACTGAGAGACCATAAAATCTCAATGTCTGCAAATACCAAGACATATTTATCTCTAAGACTTTATGTTCTGTAACAGTGGGGAGTGGGATATTTGGCTTTATGCATCCTCACTCAAGAACTCAGGATGGCAGAGGCTTCACTTCATGGAACTGCTTAAGAAAGGGGGAAGGAATGAGAAAAAAGTCTTGCACTGGATTTAAAATCTGCCACCAAGAAATGACACAGACCTACAGAGTAGAGAACAAGCTGATGGTTGTTGCCAAAGGGAGGAGGTGGGGGAATAAGAATAAAACATGAAAAGAAATGACACATTTCATTGGCAAAAGTAAATCAATTACTATACCTAAGTTTCAGGAGGTGAAATGTAATCATCCCACGTACCCCAAAGCAGAGGGGAACTTGATATGGGTGAGTATACTTGGTAAAGGTGGTAGATAGATCACAGGTGATTTCATTGCAAGTTTTGAATGTTTAATGGCCTCACGCTCTAAAACCTGCTATTCCTCTGGCCACATAAGGTGTAATTGCCAGATGCCTACACTGTCATCCGTTCTCTTGGCAAGGCATTTTTCCCCAGAATAAACTAGGATCTGCACTGCCAAACTTTGCTGCAATGAGTCTTTGTTTCCACCTCACTAGCTGGCCACCTTCCTTCTCATAGACATTTTGTTTTATTTATACCCATTAATTCACTCAGTTAGATGACATTCAGGGCTTGGTGACAAGGGAGCCCTCCAGTCTCTCTCAGATAACTTACACATATAGATTTATCAAGTCTTGATTTTATAAGTTAACTCTGAGGGTGATCTCATTTTCATCATTTCGAAGCTCAGGGGAACCTCACTGCTCTTTCTCCTCTCCCCCTCCTGCAATGTACCACTGACAGACTCAGAAAAGATTTTAGATAACTTCATAATGATGCATCTGTTTTAGATGATTAGAAGCTGGCTAAGAATATTTGTGGGACAAGAGGTCCTCTTCTGACTTAACATCTGTTTTTCCATCCCTTTAATTGTGTTAGAATGGCTGTAATTCCAGCCTCCTTAGTTGTCTGAAGTGAGTTGCATTCTGCTCAGAGAGACTACATATAAATGGGGTTTAATTGTAATTTAACCATCACATGTGGATCCCACACTTTGTCTTCCTTAGTGAATAATGACCTGTAGATTAGCCTAGCTCCTATATTTGTACCCATATCCCATGAGTCAAAAGAATTTATTTAATTTTAGCTTGAACACTTTTTTTGTCTACATGAATTTGTGACGCATTCTGCCCCAACTTTGAACAGTTCTGCATTTGACAATTTTAGTTAACCTTTTTTCTCTTCTGCTAAAATATTTTAGCAAATACTTTCCTCAGGTTAGAAGATTTATTTATGTAATAAATTTTCATTATCTATTTTTTTCATTCTATTGTTCCTCATTCTTTCATACATTCAGCAGACTTTAAAACACCTATGTTCAAAGCCTTAAACTCTGGGGAAGCAAGATGGGGAATGAGATAACATTGCCCTCCAAGGACTTTATTTGTGGGAAGAGACAGAAAGACATTGGCCTGAATGATTAGGAGTGGTGAATGAAAGCAAGAAGGGGAAGATTGCTTTGTGTGTGCTGAAGTTTAGAAATAGCCAATTTCAGGCTTTACAATACATAAGCATCTTAGTAAAATTATTCTTTCAAGGTTACAAAGCACCTTCTCATAGATGGTCTCATGTAAACCTTTCCATAGTTCTGTGGGAGATAGTGTTACCACTTTTACAGATGAGGCAATATAGGTTTATTGAAGTTAAGCAACTTGCACAAAGTTTCATTATTACTAACCAACATAATCCACATTTTCTAAAATGTTCTCATATTATAGACTTAGCTTGAGTCCTGTGCATATAGTATATTTGATCATGGATTAAATATGGATTTGATCATGGATTTGATCATGGACTAGTCCTTTTACCTGAATGCTCTGGCACTACAAGTTATATGGCTACCGTGATGTTTTGATTTGGTGAAAGTTCACTTTGTGGTGCTACATTATAGGAATTAAAGTACACAGTAGAAATCCACACTTGTTGTTTGGAGGTAGCTGCTTTTTAAAATTGTCATTCGGGTTACATCAGTGATTATTCTTTTGTTTATTTATCTTTTAAAGAACAGGGTTTTGTTTTGTTTGCAATTCTTTTTCCAAAAGAATGGGTAGCTTTTACTATCAACATAAATGTATTCTCCACATTTCGTTGCTCAGCTTATAGACAAAATTGAAAGAATGCTAGAAATGTATTTCTTAAATAAGTAAAGGTGAAGTAAAATAAAAAAATCTAATGTGATAAGAGAGAAAAGTTTGCTTAAGTTAAAAAGACACCAGAGAAGAAGGCTCCTGGATACCCACACAAAACTTCAGGGGCAGAGTCTTGATGAGTTTGTTAAAGTCTCTGTCTTATCGTGAGTTTCGTAGAAACAATTCAGTAAACTTGTTTTGCGTGCTTATGTTACTCCAATGAGATATGCTACTGGCTCTGAGAAACATTGTAATTTCATTAGGGAGAAACAGAAAAGTAGACAATTTCAATTCAACAGAGAAGATATTTGAACTCTAAGGTGTTTCATGGGCAGAGAGCACAGAGATGGAGATGGGGTGTTAAAAGGGGGGAGCAAAATTTAAAAGTAGGCTGGGGAACAATGAGAGGAGGCTCTCATAGAAAGCCACGCCTGAACCAATACAGATTAACCAGGGGTTAGTCAGCAAAAAGTACAGCAAAAGACATTGTGGATAAAAATATTGTTCACTACCATCAGTTGGGTAATTCTATGCACAGCACCACTATTGATGGTCTTTAGCATAAATGACCTCATGTGATTCTCTCCATTACTCTGTGAGATAGGTACTATTTTCAAAAGCAAGACAAGAGACAAGCTTGTACAGTTTGACTCAGATGGTGAGAGGACTTTGGGTAAGGAGCTTCTGGGTGAATGGATATAATGATGCAGAATTCTAAAATAGTTGTGAATAAGGTAAGAAAAACCTGATAGTGTTGAAAATAATTGAAGCTAAGGAAAGAAATAGAAAAAAAATAGTCAAGGAGAAACCCCAGAAATAATAAAAATCCAAATGACAGTGAAAATACTTATAACAGATACTATTTATTGAGTGTTAGCTATATTACATAGCTTTGTTTTATGTACTTTAATACTTTGTCTTCCTTTTAGCCCTCAAAATAATCCTATGATGAAATTCCTATTATCCTATTTATGTATGAAGATACCAATGAGCCAAAGGGGTTAGGTAAATATTTCAGTCACATACTAAGAAACAGATATTCTCACTCCAGAGCCCTGGCACTTTTGAACCTCCTGGTCACCAGTGATAGGTTTAGCACAGTCTATGCCTTTCGTTTATAATATTATCTTTTAGTTCTATCTTCCTGAAACTAGACCCTATTTTCTATGAAGGCATTATAGCCAGGCCTGCTTTTCTTATTTGATTGGGGAAGCGTATTTTCCTCTAAGTAAATATGGCTAAGCTCATCTGTTGCCTTTTCCCCTTCCAACTCTCAGGAAGTAAACAGCTCTACCCCTAAAACGTGGGGGGTTATCACAGTTCCATGTATTTTAACAGCTTTTACCAGCTGTAGAGCAAAAGTCACTTGCTCTTGCTTTTGTAGTTATGACAAATAGCATAATGACAGCTAAAGAGTCATCATTAAAGAAAACAACTCAAAGGCTTTACTTAGGATTTTAATGATTTTTAAAAAAAATTAAAATCATAGATTTCCATGTAGCTATGAAGTTGCTAAGGAGTATAATGAAGGCTCATTTAAAATCATTTTCAGTCTGTGCTGTGTGTCCATGAAATAAAATGGCATACGATGTGAAGAATGGAAGCAAAACCATCTCTTAAGAGTCTGAGCTCTTCATGAAATATACATATTTAAGAAACAAGGGAAATGAAGTTCTGAGGCCCTAGCACAAAAATGAGAAGAGGAGGATGCATTAAAACAGAAAACTGCTATTTTTGTCCCTTAAGTGCCAACAGACTTGCTTCTCCCTCAAGATAAATAGTCATTTCCCTTTATGGCAATTATGGTGCAAACTTTCATCTGATTATATTTTCCAGGAGGTGGAGTGGTCATAATATGAAGGCACTTAAACTGTGCTTCCCTCCTATTACACTGAAGTCCCACAGTAATTTGTAAATTTTAAATTTGCCGTTGGCATTAACTGAAAACGTGTTTTCTGCCACCTCTCCCTGGTTAACATACACTCCCTCTGTGCTCCTTGTGTCTGTGTTTCACTTTTTTTTACAGTAATATATATAGCACCCATTTAAGCCTGTTTGAATTGGTAAGGAATTATATTTCAGAAAAATTTAAGGACTAATTATTCATCTGCTAGAATAGGAGTCTCTCATAAAAACTACACTATCATCAGGTTTTATTTCCAGGACATGGTAGGCCATCCAAAGTAATATTTAAGGCATAGGGGAATTAATTGGGAAAATGTAATTTATTAAATTGGGTGCATATACGCAAGAGTAAGGGAGAATAATGGGAAGGAAAAAACCATGTTAGGAATAACGGGTCACGGAGAGCCTTCATGTCACCATCTGAACACTCATTTGGCACCTCTGGACTCAAACCTGAGAGAAATAGTTTGCACTAATTAAGGGTATTCATCGAGTTTTGCTAGGGGTGGCAGAACATACTGAAAACACAAAATAATTATTTTTCAAGAACAATCTGAAAGTTTGTTGTGTTCTGAAAATATTGATGAAGGGGAAGAGCCCATGGTGGTAACTGGTGTTTGACGTAGTGATATTTGGGGCATAGAATCATATCAGTTGTTATTGAAAGAAGACACTTTTTTCTCTCTTAGAGGCAAACTTAAATAAGTTGCCAGCTAGATTGTCCTTCTAGGTAACATAGTTCTTAGGCACCTCAACCAGTTACTCAGACTTTATTATTAAGCAAAGAGAGAGAGAGAGAGAGAGAGAGAGAGAGACAGACAGACAGACAGACAGACCTTATACAAGTTACCTTTTATAAGGTTTACAGTGATGTTCTGGAATCAGATAGATCTGAGTTCAGGTTTAGCCTGGTCTTTTACTAGCTAGCAGGCCTTTGCCCCTTTTGAATCTTTGCTTTGAGAAAAAGAATGTGTTATTTGGTTGTGGTTTTGGAAGCTATTCTTTCTAATTAGGACACTAACTCTGGTTCTGTGAGATTTAGAATAGGTCATTTAACTCCTCTAAATGGTTTTCTTCTAATATTAAAATTTGATTACTGTTTTCTGAGTCAGAAGTTCCACTCTCAGGGATTTATCCTGAGGTAAACTATGCAGGGATTCATGCATAAAGGTGTTCATGTGCTTTGTTTTTTACACTAGAAAAGAAAATGCAAAAGACCTGGATTCCCAGCAATAGGATGTTGGTTGAATTATAGTATAGTCATATATTACAATTAAATGCTGTCAATAAATATGCTGATAAATGTATTTTAATTAATATTTATTGTCACATGGAGAAAAAGCAGGTTGCAAAGAAAAATATATAGCATGATTTTATGTTTTAAAACTAAATGTGGAAGGAAAAACAATTGTTTATTATATGTAATATTCCAAACACTATTGTAAGTATTTCACATGTATCATCTCATTTCATTTAAATAACTCTAACAGCCATTGCTATTAATGTGTGTATATATAATACTGAGCGCACTGGGATATTAAGTAACTTGCTCAAAGACACACAGTCAGTGGTTTCAGTACTTGAATCTGATCCCATGTTCTTTACCACTCTGACAGTCTTTGCCACTGCCTCCTAAAAAAACTATAACAATGATATTTGTCTTTCACTGTCTGGCTTATTTCACTTAGCATAATGCTCTCCAAGACAACAACAAAAAATAAATAAAAAGAAGAAATCTATAACCATGAGCAATGCAATATTAATAGTTGCTCTCTATTAACTTCTTTCGTTGAGTACATGGAGCTTAGAGATGGGACATTACTCCAGAGCATGGGCTCTGAATCCTCTCTCTGTTGCTCACCAGCTCTGTGGCTTTGACATTCCTCGGTGTCTCTGGGCCTCAGTTTCCACATCTGCAATCTAAGATTAATAATGATTTACAGTTTCTATGAGGACTAGAAATGTCGATACATCTCAGATACTGAAAATAGTGCCTGGGAGAGGAAAGTTCTATTCTATGTGTCAACTGCCACTAAACCTGCCAGGGGGCCGGGAAGGGGTAGAATCGGAATTTGAAACTTAGTGTAATTCCAATACATATTCTCTCATTTCTATCATGTGTCTTCGACATCAGTATCTCTATCAAGCACCGCAGTACTTTTATTCTCCCAAAATTGTAAATAAATTATTTCATCTTTGAGTTATCCTCACTAAAGGGCTAGAGCATATTGTTTGCTAGGCTCTCATGTGGAAAAAACCAAACCAAACAAAACAGCCTTATGTATTTGCACTGTAATCCCTAGAGATTTCACAGTATTTTACTCTTAAGTTATTTGCAGAGCTTTCTTATCCTAGGAATATTGTTCCCAATGGTATTGTGGGGGAGTTTTTATTATTCGGAAGGAAAGGGCAAAAAATATATGTCACTAAAAGTTATGATCCTCCTCAGACTACAATTAAAAGCTTACATTAGTTTTATGTTGGGCTTCTTTATTTTATTCAATGCATATTTATTGAATGATCACTATGGTTCTCGGGACTGTATGCTAGTACTTTCAGTTCTCTGCCTAGAGATAACTGTAATAGTTATCTACTCTGCATAAGAAATTACCTGAAATTGCCCTGGCTGGTGTGGCTCAGTGGTTGAGTGCCAGCCTGCAAATCAAAGGGTTGCTGTTTCCATTCTCAGGCTAGGGCACATTCCTGGTCTCGGGCCAGGTCCCCAGTAGAGGGCACGCCAGGCAACCACACATTAATATTTTCCCCCCTCTCTTTCTCCCTCCCTTCACCTCTCTAAAAAAATAAATAAATAAAATCTTTAAAAGAAAAAAAAGAAATTACCTGAAATCTTAGTAGCTTAAAACAATGAAACTCACAGTTTTTATCTCATGGTTTCTGTGGCCATGAATTTAGATAGGACCCCACAAGGATGACATGTCTGCACTCCGTATGTCCGGGGCTTCAGCTGGGAGACTCACAGGGGCTGGAGGCTCACTCACTCCAATGTCCCATAGTGATGCTTGCTATCTGCTGACTCCTATCTGGAGCTATAGCCTGGAATACCTTCACATGGCCTCTCCATGGGACTCACAGCGTGAGGGATGAGTTCCAAAGACAAGCATCCCAAGGAAAAGAGCCAGACAGAAGCCATATCCTTTTTACAATCCAGCCTCAAAAACCACATAGCATCACTTTTACTTTGTTTTTCTTTAATCAGGTAACATGTATGTAAACTGAAATGCTTTACCCATGTTACTTGTTACTAGTGTTCAGTATGGTTGAATGCAAAGACTTTTTAGTGTTTGTGGACAATTATCAACTCTTTAACTTACCTGAGTTTGGGTTTTCTTCATAAAATGGGAATGGTGATAATAACTATAGCATGGGTTATACCTACATTTAAATAATAATTAAAAGAGAAAAATGTAAAATCCCCTTTTTGAAAAACTGCAATGCATTTTACATGTTTATTTTATATTATCAGTTTTAAAATCTTTCCAGGAACCTTGTTCTAGAGAAAATAGCTTCCATCTGTGTCATCCATGTCAGCATCACATACAACTTATTGGGGAGATCTTAGAGTCAGACGGATGTGGGTTTGAACTCCTGCTGTTTTACTAGCTATGCAATTTTGGACAAGTTTCCTAACCTCTCTGAACCACAGGGTACTCATCTATAAAATAAGAATGATCTATTCTGAAAGCTTAGGTAATATGAACTGGTCAATAATTTTAGTTCTTGTAATTTGAAGTAAAGGGCACACAGAGAATGAGATGACTGATGTAATTTGCATCTGTGACACTGGAGGTGACTTGCGGAATCTCAGTGTAGGAACATACGCAGTCTGACTTAAATAGCCACTGCTAGCTCATAAGGCAGCTTTATGCAAAAAAGAAAACAATGACCTTCTATTGGAGATCACAGCACCACGCCAGCACACAGCTTGGCGACCATTGTGTGCCCTGGATTTCAACCCTCACTTACACCCAGATGGCTTCCTTGGGCACAGAATAGATTGCACAACCATATACTATGGCCTGGCGCCTTCCTATTTCATGATAATGTCATGATTGTATTTTTGTAGTAGAAGTCCCTATAATCAGAGTTAAATGCAGTGATACGCTGTCAACAGATTAAAAAATAAGGTTCTGATTTGTAGCATTTGCTGATATCCATGGTATAAATCTCCCACGATGGCTGTTTTCAGGCTACCAACATTTTAACAGCTAGCTCTCAAAATTGCCTCTCACTCACCTGTAGAAGCCAGCTCCAGCACACCCATTAGCAGAGTATGAAATTCAAGCAATAAACTAGCCCTGAGACCTCATTATTTCCCTAAGACACAAAGCATCCTATGAGCAAGCAGTTCCCATGGCAAAACCAGAGGGAAGTGGCGAGAGGGATAACGGGGAAAGAAAGGGAATGGTTGTCAAGGAAAATGTATGAAAGACCCATGGACAAAGATAACAGTCGCAGGGAGGATTGAATGTGGGTGGTGAGGGTAGGTAGGGCAGGGGGACAGTAATGGTGGAAAATGTGGACAACTGTAATTGAATAACAATAAAAAAAACCAGAAGGGCTTTCAGAGCTATGGGCAGTTTCAAAGGAGGCGTGCTTTTTTCTTCTCAAGATTATCTCCATTTGACTGGGAAAAAATATTAACATTCCTTCCCAAACTCTTACTGAGATCTTATGAAAGACAAGTAGAAACATTTTAGAACATCATATTTCAGAGAAGAGATGTGGTGTAGTCATTTTTTTTAAAAAAAAATAAGATACACTGCTACAAGATGTTTTGGGAGGAAAGGAGACAGGGGATGATGTCACATGTCCTATATTGGAGAAAAGCCAGGCTAGGACAGCCAGAAAAAAAAAAAAAGAAAAAACCCTTCTTGGTTACAACTTGTTAGAACTCAACATGCTCTATCAGCTCATACTTCTATTTGTTTGTCACATCCAACAGACTTTATGGTTACAGCAAATGTCATATTTCATTTGTCATCAGAAATGAAGGTTAAACTATATCAAAGACTTGGCTGATGGATTGTTTTTAGCTTTCTCCATTTTTGATTTTGTGCTCTACCACCAAGGAGATAGAAGAATTTAGACAAAGGCATTTTTTTCAATATGGGATAGTTCTTAGCAGACTAGTGTGACCTCTCTTTGATTCAATTATGTACATGTGAATTCAACACATATAAACAGGACATGGTCCCACTCCTCGAGAAGATTATGGTTTAGAAGTTGAATGCAGACAATTTAATATAACAACCAATTATATTACTTCCACCACAGGTGGTAATAGCAGCAGCTAGTAAAGACCCAAGTTTGTATTTGGAATTGGCAATGTGCATTTGGACAAGTTATTTGATTCCTCTGAGTCTGTTGCCTCATCTATAGGTTGAGAATTCTACCTCATTGGATAAAAGGAGTATGTGTCAAGTTCTCAATACCTTGTGTAATACAGAGTAGAAGGAAAACAAATGGTATCTACAGTTATTAACATTGTCATCATCAAAGTATTGTGAGGATTAAATTAGATAGTATGTCTTTAAGATCATTCAGGAAGTATTTAATGAATGCCTACTGTGTGTTGGGTGTGTCTGTGAACTGGGCCATGTATTGACTGCAACGACAAAGGACACACACATGTTAACCCCTTTCTCTCCCATAGTGGCAGTTCTCTCAGTAAGGAAAGGGCTGTAATACCACAATGACAAAGTCTATGGGGAGTCAGAGCAAAAGGAAATCTCTTAACTTGATATAGAGGATCAGAAATTGGACACTTGAAGCCTATATAATTTTATTAATCAATGTTATCCCAGTAAATTCAATAAAATTTAAAAAAACATGAACACATATTAATGACTACAAAAATAAATTATAAATATATTAACCTTAACTAAAAAAAAGGAATGGAGTTTTAAGGCAGGTGATATTGAGAAGAACACTAAAGAGTGGAAGAGGAGGCAGTGAGAATATTACCCCAAGAGGAAGCTACTAACTGTACAAAAGCATGCCCATCTCCACAGAATATCATAAGTATGAGGATGAATGATTTCTACCACTTCT
Source organism: Trachops cirrhosus (assembly GCA_028533065.1). Taxonomy (NCBI): domain Eukaryota; kingdom Metazoa; phylum Chordata; class Mammalia; order Chiroptera; family Phyllostomidae; genus Trachops; species Trachops cirrhosus. The sequence continues at coordinate 49,596,556 of CM052543.1, read as the reverse complement.
CTCAGAGAAATGGATGAAAGTCTATAGCTCCCCAACTGTGGATCAGGTAAATGAATTTTACCTAGATATATAGATGAACGTTTAAATCAAACTTTGGAAAAATTGCTTTTAAGGCATAAACATTGGGGATGCTTGGAGGAGCACCAATTTAGAAAACTACATAATTCCATATTTCCAGGAATCAAGAGATTTCTTCTTTTACTATGACTTAAGGTATTCAGGATCATTTCTTCAAAATATAAAGGATCCAGGGAAACCACTGCTTTTTAGAGAATTTATTTTGCAACAGCTTTTCAAAAGCCTATCTGCATGGATAGGCTAGATTTTTTAAAATTTCAATTACCCCTGGAGAAAATGGCATCAGAGTGCTTCCAGTAGAGCTAATCCTCACTTTTCTCTATGTTTCTTGTGCATTCTGGCAATGACATCAAGTCCTCTGTTTGGGTGGCCTGCCTTTCACAGGCACAGTGTCTTATAAAAGGACAGACATCTTACACTTTCCTCTGGGAAGTTTTGGGCTCATTCATGGAATCCTCTCTTCGTATTAAGAGACAGAAATTCACTTAGGCTATTTGTGAGTCAGTCTTTACTGGCCTCAAAATGAGGCCACTGTAATACAATCCTAGTGGATAAAAATGAACCAAAGCCATCTTTTGAATACTCCCTTCATTAAAGATAGTCAAACCAGCACTGCAGAGCAAGCCCTGGACTGGAAATCAAAAGACAATACCTAAAGTTTTAGTTCTATCAAAAATTAGTTGTATAAACTTCATACAACTCAGAAGACAACTCTGGACATCTCCCTCTCCATTTTAAAAGTAAAGAGATTAGACTACATAAACTCTAAGGACCTTCTGGCCCTGGACCTTCTGTCACTCTAGGTCTGGGACATCTGGTTTGCTCGAGGCACTTGACATGTTGCAAAGTTAACTCTTGAATTGTAGAAATGAGGTCTGATGATAGCTGATTGCATATTCTTAATGATGAAGATTTAAATTTGTGGGAAAAAAAATCCAGTGATGATCTCTAAGCTTAGTAAAAATTTGAGGACAAATATTAATGGGAAAATATCAGGAATTTTTTTCAGTTGCTAGTGCAGTCCTACTTTCACAATCTGACCTTGGTGGAATATCCCCCAAATACCTTGTCAACACCTATTTTTCTGAGTGCTATTGAGCTGAGTATCTGACACTTAAACCTACCTAGAAGCACAAAAATGGAAGGTGTTAAGAATGTCCCATTTGGGGTATATTAATGGTTTCTGAATTGCTTATCTGACTGTCCCTTCTTTGAACCTTTAATTACTTAACTATGACCTACAGAATAAAATCCAAAATCATTAATGTACTATAAAAAGCCCTTTCCAATCTGCCTTTTTCCAAGTTGCACATATGTCTTTTCCACCATCCCTCTGCACACAGTCCAGCCATTGTGAACTTCCTTTACTATTAGTCTGCAGGTCTTCACTTGTGCATACACATACATCTGCTGGGAGTATGGTCCTTACCACTTAAGCAAATGAATACCTTATTTACAAGCATTGCACATGCAGTCCCTTCTGCTTTCTGTACCCACAAAACTTTTACTTAGCCTCAAATTTTAATGTATTAAAGTCTTCCCTAATGCTTTCTCCCCAAGCATTCACTTCGCTGAATGGCAATTATTTTCATAGCTTTCTTCTGTGTTAGACAGTGAACTCCTAGATAACAGGAACAATGCCTTATTTCTGGATGTTTTGCACCTCACATGGATGACACAGGGAAGATTCTTGTGGAAATTTTGGTGAATACATGGACAAATTAATTATACTTAAATGAATATTCACTTTACCCTCACCTCTTCCTTAAAACCCTCTTTGATTTATCCATACAAATCCCCAGTCCCCTCACTCCCCTGTAAATTCATTTCACTATTACTTTTATGTGTTTGGGTTCAACTATGATTGCTAACCACTTGTGCTTTATATATTTCATTTTATTCATTTTCATCAAACTGTATTTTCTGTATACTTCATCTTTTCACATACTTCTGTTTATATGACTATTTAATCAAGTTGTGAATATTTTATTTTTTATTTAATTTTTACTGTATCTTTTTTCCATTACTGTTTAGTCTCCTTATACCTCCTCCTTGCAAAAATCACCACGTTGTTGTCCCTGCCCATAAGTCCTTTTTACTTTTTGCTCAGTATTACTACCCCCTTAGGTTCCCCATGGCTTAGCTGTCATCCTGCTTTCTATCTATGAGTCTGTCTACTTTTGCTTCTTAGTTCAGTATGTTCATTAGATTCTACCTATGAGTGAAATCATATGGTATTTATCTTTGTCTGGCTGACTTATTTCACTTAGCAGAATGTTCTCCAGGTCCATCCATACTGTTGCAAAGGGTAAAATGTTCTTTTTTTATGGCCAAGCTGTATTCCATTGTGTAAATGTTCCATTGTTGTTTTATCCACTCACCTATTGATGGGCACTTGGGCTGTTTCCATATCTTGGTGATTAAAGATAATGGTGCAATGAACATAGTGTTTTGGATTCCTTTGGATACATTCCCAAAAGTGGAATTGCTGGATCAAAAGGCAGATCCATTTTTAATGTTTTGAGGTATCTCCATACTGCTTTCCACAGTGGCTGCATCACTCTGCATTCCCACCAACAGCACAAAAGGGTTCCCCTTTCTCCACATCCTCATTAGCACTTGTTTATTGATTTATTGATGATAGCCACTCTGACAGGTGTAAGATGGTATCTCATTGTGGGTTTAATTTGTATTTATCTGATGATTAGTGAGCATCTTTTCATATGTCTATTGGCCATCTTTGTGTCCTCTTTGGAGAAGTGTCTATTCAGGTCCTTTACCCATTTTTTAATTGGGTTCTTTGTTTTTTGATGTTGAGTTTTGTAAGTTCTTTATAAGTTTTGGATATTAACCCCTTATCACATGTATTGGCAAATATGTTCTCCCATTCTGTGAGTTGGGTTTTTATTTTGTTGATGACTTCCTTTGTTGCGCAAAAACTTTCTAGTTTGATGTAGTCCCATTTGTTTATTTTTTCTTTTGTTTCCCTTGCCTGGAGAGATATATCTGATAAAATATTGCTATGAGCAATGTCTGAGATTTTTCTGCCTATGTTTTCTCTATAATTTTTATGGTTTTGTGTTTAATACTTCAGTCTTTGATCCATTTTGAATTTATTCTTATGTGTGGTGTAAAAAGATAGTCTAGTTTTGTTTTTCTGCATATATCTGTCCGATATTCCCAACATCATTTATTGAATAAATTATGTTTAGCTCATTGTATGTGCTTGCTTCCTCTGTTGAATATTAATTGACTATAAAGGTGTGGGTTTATTTCTGGGCTCTCTATTCTGTTTCATTTGATCTATGTGTCTGTTTTTATGCTAATATCATGGTGTTTTGATTACTATGGACTTATAGTATAGTTTGATATTAGATAACATAATTCCTCCAACTTTGTTACACTCACGATCACTATTGCTATGTGGGGCCTTTTGTGGTTCCAAATTAATTTTTGAAATATTTGTTCTAGTTCTGTAAAATATGTCATCAGAATCTTGATAGGAATTGCATTGAATCTATAGATTGCTTTGGGTAGTATGATGTTTTAATGATATTAATTCTTCCTATCCATGAACAAAGTATGTGCTTCCACTTTATTTGTATCTTCTTCAATTTCTTAAAATTCCTGAATACACGTCTTTTACATCCTTGGTTAGGTTTATTCCTACATATTTTATTCTTTTTGAAGCAATTGTGAATGAGATCATTTTATTAATTTCCCTTTCTGTTAGTTCATTATTAGCATATAAAAATGCAACTGATTTCTGGATATTAATTTTGTATTCTGCTACTTTGCTGAATTCATTTGTCAGTACTAGTAGTTTCTTGTTGGAATCTTTGGGGTTTTCTCTACATAGTATCATGTCATCTGCAAATAATGACAGTTTTACTTCTTCCTTTCTAATTTGGAAGCCTTTTATTTCTTGTTGTCTGATTGCTGTGACTAGGACTTTCAGTTTCATGTTGAATAAGAGTGGTGAAGGCGGACATTCTGTCTTGTTCCTGATCTTAAGGGGAACATGAAGCTGTGAATATTTCAATATATGTGTTATTTGTTCCATTTTCTGTATTCATTTGATCTATTTTGTCTTAATTGGGAGGAGACATTAACAATAACTTTGCTGCTGCATCTTAGCAGAACTACTAGATAAATATTTGATGATGGTAATGTGTGTTCACTACAACATATAGAAGAAGATAAAGTGACTTCCACCACTGTGCAATGTATTTCTCCTCTGCAAAGGTGTGCTGCCACCAAAATAACTCCCATATAATATCCTACTTTTACACTGAGGCTTTAAAGGTTTAAATGATTTCCTGAATTTTAACTTTAATTTCAAGGCCATACAAGTAAGTCACAGGACTTTGCTGTGCCAGCAGTCTATTGTTTTAAAGATAGGAATGGATTGTCCCTGATCTTAGGTTCAATCCGTGGTCTAAAGGAATTTCTGTAGCCTTATGTCCAAATGTTTTATGGTCAGCCTTCTCTATTACTTCAATGTGTTCTTCTTCATATTCACCATGGAAATTCTTGCAGATTAATCTTCCTAAACCTATTCTCCATCATCTCACTCAACAAGGATAAAAATATTCAATGTTAAATCCATTGAAGTGAGACTAATATGTAGAGATATTTTATATCATGGTATGGTAAATATTGTATGGATACCTTCAAGAAACATTTAATGAGTCCCTACTTGTCCATGAATGTGCTAATCACTGTAGTATGGATTGATTTGGTCTCTGCCTATGTGTTTAGGAAGGCTCACAAAGGAAATGTTTTGTCAGCTGGAACTTAAACGTGAACTAGGAATTCGCTTTACTACTTCATTCAAATGTCTTGATAATGTCTTACATGTACAAATGAATTTCCCTCTCCCTCTCTTTTCCAGATCAAAATAGAATAGTTCTAATAGGCAAAATAGCAAGAATTAAAATTTTAAAACAAAATGAAATAACAAAGGAGAACCTAGATCTTGATCTAACATATGAAACTTTCATGTAGTATATTATTCTAAATATTTTAGCACCTTTTGGTAAATTTGTTTTTTTTTTACCAAAACGAAATTTGGGAAACAAAACACTTTAAAGAAAGAGCTAAACTGTTAAAACATGACTTGAGTTAATACCAGAGCAGGAACCCAGTGATGAGCAAAGTTGAAAGTGTTGAAAAGGTATTCACCTTAAACACTAACAGCAGTTCTGGCTGCAGTGGGAGGAAGGGAGTTAAAGGTAAAGATAAATGAATATGGTAATTGCAGTCTTCAGTTGGTGTGTTAAATTAGTGCAGCATGGGTATATGTGTGTGGGAGGTTTGGTATGTGTAGGGGGCATGCACAGGGAAGATTATCATTGTTCTTCACTTGGCTGAGTATAAAATGGAAGGGCTCGAGCAGAGAGTGGTAAATAAACATTTCTCTTTTCCTTTGGGAAATTCAGAACTTGCCAATATGAATCAATTAACATGCATGGAAGTCAAGGAACCATTTTATAGTAATTCTACCTACTTAATCACATGTTTACTCAACCCAAAGTTGTCTACTCAACCCGATAAGACATCCCTTCTTTTCTCCATATGTTAATTGCATTCTGTGTTATAAAATGTATGATAGTAGAAGAAAGGGGTAAAATAACACTTATTTAGAAGCTGAATCTTGAATAGTTACCACCATGGATTCTGTACTTTATATATTTAATGCTATGAAAAGCCTCTAAAACAGATATTGTCTTTAATTTAATTTTTCTAGCATTTTTATCAAACTAAATTTCAAACTTAGTATATGTTGAAAGAATAATACAATGACCGCCTTGTCTTTTCTGGATTCAGCAGTTGTTAGCAGTATGCCAAATATGTATTACCTATCTTTCTATGTATAGAATTATCAATCTATTCATCTATCTATCCTAATTGATGCAACTAGATAGATTTGTTTTCACAGATCCATTTCAAAGTAACCTGCAGACATGGTGACTGTAACATTTATCTCTTATATAACCATAATATCATTATCACACAGAAGACAATTAATAATTACTTCCTAATACTATTTAATATCCAGTTTACATTCAAGTTCCCCAACTAGCCTCTCAAGTTATTTATATTACATTTTTTCAAACCAGAATCCAATCATGCTTCATACATCATATTCAGATCTTATATCGTTAGAAATGTTTTAATCTAAATGTCACCTTAACCTTTTTGTGTTGCATGGCACTGGGCTTATCTGCCCCTCCTACCAGTCTCAATGTGACTTATTCTTTGTATTTTTAACTATAGGACTTCTGTTCAGCTCAATTTCAGGCAGTTCAGAGTGATGGTTGTTCTGCACTTGAGTTGTAATTTTAATGAGGCTGTGAGAGGATGTGAGGACCACATTTACCTGTACCACCATCTTGACTAGCAGTCCCTAACATGTTGGTTTTCTTAATAATATTTTTACTTTTTTGCTTTATTCCATATTATATACCAAATAGCATTAAAATCTCAACATTAACAATACAAATAAACAGTAAAACTATTGAATAAGGTGTAAGCTTTTTTGCCATTTATTTTTCCCTTAAAGTATACTCCAAATAAGATGAACTGTATTCAAAAGTCACTGGAAAGAATTATTTTCTCTCTAAGGTTGAAATAAAGTAAATATTTGATACACTGCTAGATTGTGTCAGTTTGTTTGCATTTTTAGAATTTATTGAATTGTTCTATTTCTCTTAGATGTTATTTATTTTGAATATTTACATGATTCAAAAGTAGAACTATATTATTAAAAGACATGCATAGCAGAGAGGCATTAGTTCCATATTTTTCCCTCCCATTCCCCTATAGGCAAGTCATGTATAATTCATCACCCAAGTAAAATCATTTTGAGAAAAGGAATTGCTTAAAATAATTAGAATTTCTAACTTTTAAAATACTTCTATATTGACTAAAATCTAATTTTATCATATCAGAGGACTAGTAAAATAGTTACACACTAAAGCAATTCTTAAGCTTTTAAAGAATATATGAAAGTCTTTATATATTAAAATAACATATAGACATGCAAAATAAAGCAAGTTTAAAAATGAAAGGGTCTATCCTGGACAAAACGATTTTCATGGTAGGCTCACATGGTTACCCATTTTTGTTATTTCCTATTTACCATTTGGTATTTCTTCCACAAAAATAATGCAGTGTGTGTGTGTGGGTGTGTGTATTTATTTCCTTCCCATTCTTATGCAAAAGGTAAGCATCTTGCTTGCTATTTCATTTATTAAAACATATTGGAGGTTATCCTGAAACAGTCTATAGAGCTTTTTTCATTCTTTTTATAACCACATTGCACTCCATTGGGTAGATGACCATGGCTTGTTCAAAAAATTCCCTTTTGCTGTCACAAATAACCTTGTGGACGTGCAGTTTGAAATTTATAGAGGTATGGTTGTAGAGCCAAGTCCTAAAAATGGGATTTCTGGATTAGAGGGAAATAACATGATTTTGTTAGATATTATCAAATGCACTGTCACAGGGTTTGTAATACTTTGTACTTCCACTAGCAATATATAACAGTCCCTACTGCTTCTTGTCCACTGAGTGTGTTATCGAACTTTGGAATTCTTGCCAATCCAACAGTATGAAAGAATGTCTCAGTGGAGTTTTGTTTCTTTAATGAGTGTTGTTAAGTATCATTTCCACGTTTGAGGGCTATTTGTCTTTGTTTTGGGTGTAGTATGTACATGTGTTCTGCCCACTGTTTCTTGGACCTTCTGTATTTTTCTCCCAGATTTCTGGAGGCTCTTCCTGTGTTAAAGTGATCTGATCTTTGTGCCTGTGATGTTAATTGCAAATATATTTTTCACAGTTTATTATTCATGTTTTGAAAAACATATGTTTTTATTGCTCATATATCTGAAACATCTACATATTTTTTATTGTTCATGATTTTCATTATGATCTCTGATATATTTGGAGTTTTTCTAGTGTATGGTATTAGGAAGTGATCTAATTTTATCTTTTTTCAAGGGTCTACTCAGATGTCTCAACATTATCTATTTATTTATTGTTTTTAAAAATATTTTATTTATTTATTTTTAGAGAGAGGGAAGGGGGAGAAAGAGAGGGAGAGAAACATCAATGTGTGGTTGCCTCTCTCATGCCCCCCACTGAGGACCTGGCCTGCAACCCAGGCTTGTGCCCTGATTGGGAATCAAACCCATGACTGGTTTGCAGGCCAGTGCTCAATCCACTGAGCCACAGCAGCCAGGGCTCAACATTATTTATTTAAAAATTTATCTTATTCTCACTAATTTGAGATGTCACATTATCATATATTAAATTCAGTATATATATTTCAGCCTTTTTCTCAACATTTTTAACCCTAATCTGAGTAATGTATAAATATCATATGGTTTTACTTATAGACAATAATCACCTCTTTCCCCTATCCCTTTTTTAAAAAATAAAGGAAGGAATCAAAGCTCAGAAGAGATATGGTTTGGCCAAGGTCAATTTACTGAAAAGACGTTAGAGCCAGGATTTGGTCCACGGCTACCCTCTGTTGATGTGATTTAAATAAAGTTCTAAGCAGAACATTTGTTTCAGTTAAATAAGTCTACCTGGTGTAGATATTTATGACAGTGTAGCACTGTGAATAAGTGGTGGTGTTTGGTAGTTGTAAACTACAAGAATTCAGGGTACGATGTAGTTTTTGTAGCAAAAAATTATTTTGTTGTGTCTTCTGACCCATTTCCTAATATATAGGTTATCTTGTAGTCTGATTCCAAAAGTTCTTGATGAATTTTTTTACTTCACAGAAGTTGGATTTTACATGCATACATAGTATTAGAATATATACAGCAAACTTTGAGTTGATTTGAGCCATAATGTAGATGGGGAGGGGCAAAAGGGAGAATCTCTATCACTTTCTTTTACATCACAGGTGGCAAACACAAAGCCCACTGAATGAATCCAGCCCTCCACCTGGTTTTATCCTCCCAGCACCTTGTTTCTACCTGGTTGTAGCGCCAAGCTCTCGCTTAACTGTTAAGCAGTTTACATTTATATAGTCCTAAAATCACATTCAGACCTTTGGCAACCATGAGGCTGATGTGACCCCTAATGAAAATGAGTTTGACACTTCTGCTTTAAATGGACAATGTCCATGTAGAATGAGAGTCCCTATTATGAGTTCATTATTTTATAAATATGAAGATGACCCACTAATAAATAGATATGAGGCAAATAAATGTTGTTTCCTTAGTGTTGAGCAGTTTAAAACAAAAAACAAAAACCCACTGGCAGAAGCCATCTGGTCCTGGCAACTTTCCCGGTTAAACACTTTTAATTGCTTCTGTGATCTTGGTGGGTTGGCTTGCCATGGTTTCCAGGGATTTGGGAGAATTGACCTTTATGGAGTAATCACAGTTTGTTGTACAAAGGAACTCTGAGTTAGGAAAGCAGGCAGCGTGTCCTGCTGTGAAGCCATGGTACCGAGAATGGGTCAAATGTGCAATGGTTTTCTATTTGGATTAAATTCACTGCAGTGTTCTATATATAGGGGCATTCCAGCAGCAAACAATATTCCACCTGGAAAGTTCTGTGTGTTTTGGCAGTGAATCTAGTATGGTCTGTGAGATCTGTTTGTTCATTGTTAAAGTCAGTCTTGTAAGCTGGGGTCCCTTTTCCATACATCGTCTTGAGATTTTTGCTAATTTGTTCAAAGAAGACACTCCCTGATATCACACTGATTGGTATATATTTCCCCATCATCAATTTTTACTTATGTTGAATTTTATTCAGAATAAATTTAGCTCAAGTCCACTATAGGATTGTTCTCTCATTTTAAATTAATATTATAAGTAATAGTGAAAATATACTGAGCAATAACTATATGCTAGGCATTATGAAAAATCTATTTCACATACTCATTTAGTCTTCACAGCACTATATAATTTAGGCACTCTTATACTTTTTGTTTTACAAAGAAAAAAGTTAAACATTCTACCTAGTGAAAAAACTTACCTAAGATCAGTTAGCAAATGATAGAACCATTTAACTCAGGTCTATGTGATGCCAAAGCCCACACTCCTAACCACTGGAGAGGAATAGACTGAAATACTGGGGCATGAATCCTAACAATGCCAGGATTAGAACTCACATCTACTGTTCCCCAAACCCCTCCACTGAGAAGCTGTTGGTAGCTAGGTGAGAGAAGCCTCAACCCTAGACTTAGTGTACCAAGAATCATTTGTTGCCTCCTCTCCCTCCTATAGTTGTTTTTCAAACCTCTATTGTAGTGATTATCATTCTATTATTATCCATTGATATGTTTGCCTACCGGACAATAATGTGCAGAACTTGAGACCAGGGTCCTATAGTGTTCATTTATGCCTTTGGAGCACACAGAATAGCCCATGATACATAGCAGGCTCTCAGGTCGAGTAAGAGAATTCGGTGTCTAATGCAAACTGGCTCTTTATCTCACACTAGGACAATTCATGGCAAGGTAACAGTTTTTAATACCCTAGAGTAAAATCACACTGAAACTTGACATATTTGATGTATGGTGTTATATTCATAATTGCTAATGCATCCACTAAAGGTGAGTTTCAGTTTATGCCTGAAGTAAAGGGCAAGAGGACATGGGTTACGTGTACTGTTCCCTCATTCTTTCTGAATCTACTGAAGAGGAGAGTATAACAGGTTGATCAAATCTGGCATTATACTCCTGGTAAATATTTATTACAGTTAATGAATACTATTTAAAGATAGTAACATCCAGTATCACTAAAAACTATATTATCAGAAGCACAAACACTATTAGGGACCCAAGGTTATGTTCCAAATTATGGATTATCTTCCAGGCACAACATGTGCATCTCTCCCTCCCTTTCTCCCTCCTTCCCTCTCTCCATCTCTCTCTCTTCTTCCCTTCCTTTCTTTCTTCCAACATTCACTGAACATCAAAAATATGTTACACTCTGAAGATATAAAGATGAATTGGGCTTATCTTGCCTCTTGGTAAACTCATAATCAAGTTGGGTTTCATAATCAGATAATTAAAGTACAGCCAGCCCTATTAGGTTAGTTCCACATATATACAAATAATAATTTATCAATAGTACTTTCTCCTCCCCCTATTTTTGTCCCAAGTAATGATGTCCTCCAAGCACTGTCTTCAGATTATTCGTCTCCAGGCAATAAGAATTGGGAGTGGATTCCTCAGCCTGGAGGACTGAGACATGATCAACTTACAGGGGGCCTCTTCTTGAGTTATCGCCTCCTTTCTCCTTCCTCTTCTTCAACTTTCTGTGCTGTTTCTGATGAGAATGGGCCATACTCTGACTCCTGTTCCCAACCTATCTTTATTCAGAGCTGCTGTGTTCTCAGATTATGCATTCAATGAGGAATACTGGAATAAATACACCTGTGAGGAACAGAGACTGTGGTAACAGAGAAAAGAGTGCTGTACTGGGAAGCAGGAGAGCAAAGTTGGTGATCTAGCTCTGCTCTTGGGGATCGTCAACCTTGGACAAGACCTGAACCTCTCTGAGACTGGCAATGTTTTTCTCAAAGGTATGGGGGCTGGTTCAGAGAATTTTTTCTTTTCCTCTTTTAACATTCCATTTTCTTGAAGGTTGCTTTATAACCAACACAAGTAAATTTGGGCTTCATTAATCTTTAAAAGAGATTTCATTGATTGATTTTTAAAGAGAGAGAAAGGGAACGAGAAAGAAAGGGAGAGAAATAACATCAATCAGTTGCCTCTTTCCCAGCCCCCAACCAGGGACCTGGCCCACAACCCAGGCATGTGCCCTGACTGGGAATCGAACCAGTGTCCTGAACTTTCAGTTTGCGGGAGGATGTCCAACCCACAGAACCACACCAGTCAAACTGCCCCCATCTATGTATCTGACAGTTCCACAAATTAGCTCTTGTGTTGCTGACGTTTGGTACAACTCATTATTCTTTCTTCATAGAAATAATATCAAGTTTGTGATTTTTATGAGTGGCCTACTAAACTCTTTACAGGTTCCGTGACCTTTCATAAAAAGACAGGGGTCAGTTAAGCAGTCCACTAACAGTTCTGCTCAGCTAAAGTCTAATTAAAATTAGTCTCTTTATTAAATTTTTGTATTTCCAATCCCTAAGGGTGATGATGCAATAACTTCCAGTTCAGCATTAAATAAAACAGAAAGAAAAAAGTAAAAGATATTACATAGTTAAGTAAGTCATAATTGTCTTTCTATGTTTGTGAAACCAAACTGGCATCACTTAAATACTTGTAAACGTTTTGCCCTAAGTGTAGAAAAGTGATTAATCATGACTTAATAGACTTGGACAAGAAGGATGATTGTATTAGCTTATTAACATAGTGTCATTTCTCAGTCGTTGGACAAGTAGTGCATTGGGGAAGCTGGGTAATGTGATTTTGCTTTCTAGAAAATTAGATTTATACATGTTTAAAAGCACAGTGGTCATTATTTATATACATGTTTAAAAACACAGTGGTCACTGTATTTATTAATTGACCCAAGCTCTTTTATATGTTTATTGCATTATTAAATAGTTGTGGGAAAACTTTTTTAAAGTTATCATTTATAGTCATGAAATAGAATGTCCAAGAGTAGCAGAGGTGCAGGACCTCCTGCATGTGCCGCCAGGAAGACTGTGAGTGGTGGGATTTGTGGTGGGAGAGGCCTGACTGCCTCGGAGTCATTTTGGTAAGTAAATGGAACTTCTCCCCTTTGATGAGTAAGAAAGTGTTGTGAAAATATGTTGCAATTATGAATTTGCAATCATAAAAGTTCAGAGAATAAAGACTTGTGGGATCGTTTAGTTCAGCATCTTCATTTTACAGATGAGAAACTGAGGCAAGAGAAGTTAATCTTCACTGATTTCTCTAGGGCTATAGAGATTGATTTATTCATTTATTTATCCAAACAGTTCCTGAATGGCTGTTATGGACAAGTGTTGTGGCAGGTGCTAAAACCCTGTAATAAATAAAATAGAGTTGCTTCTCTCCAAGAACTCACTGTTCCATCTGTCAGAGAAAAACTGTAAACTGGTATCCTTCTCTTCTCTGAAGAGAACGTTTCATAATGGATTGACTCGCTAACTTGTGTTTAAGCCCTGTCAGTTAACTTTCAACCTTAGGGTTTTCACTCCTTAAATTACTTCTTAATTCTAACCCAGAGCTTAATTCTGAACTTTTATGCAAACTTCAGTGAGGTCTTGACAATATTGAGCCCATTATATTTGATCAATTTCTTTATAATTTTTGGACAGCTGCCTACATAGGATTGATTTTCAGGTTAATTAACTTTTCCCATTTATGGCCACTTATTTAAAGTTATCTACAAGCATAATTTAAGAGAAAAATTTTGAGAAGCACTCACTCTCCACTTACTGTTCATGTAGTTGGTACAGATAGGACACGTGTGTAGACGAGGCAGAGCCGAGAAGGGAAGACAAGGCCACAGAGGCAGACTGAACTGAATCCAAGTTTTAGATCCTTTACTTGCTACATGTGTGGCATTGACTAATTTATTTTAAATTCTGAATCTCTCTTTCTCAAGCACAAAATGGTGGTAATCATACCTGCCCTGAAATATTTTTAGGATGCTAAAATTAGAGCATATATTGTGCACAGTGTAGGGCCTGAATGAGGAGGGCTCAACAAGTAAGATGTGTAACCCCTAACCTTTGGGGATTAAAAGACATATTGGTACAATTTTGCTATTTTTAGATGTGCTTGACAGTGCAGTTTTAGTGAATTGAAAGAGTTTGCAACTTTGCAGAATTAGAGCTTAAAGAAATTTCCAGAAGTGACCCTATCCACTTCTCTGCCTTTAGGTCAAACTGCTTACAAAATTCTACTCATCTGTGGAAGCTATTTTCAAAAAAATTGTCTACTGAGTTTCTCACAGGATAATAAAATAAAATAATTTCTTCACTTACAATATATGTTAATTTGGGAAAATTACTTTTTCAGCTTCACATTCTTCATGTATAGGAGGTAATAGCTTCATAAGAGCAAGAACCTCACCTTTTTTTTCCACCACTGTGCCATCAGCACCAGAAAGGTGACTAGCACATAATACATACTCAACGAAACATAATAAGTGAATGAATAAGTAAATGAATTGGGCTATTGTAAAACTTAAATGAAATTTTATATGTGTGTATGTGTGTATACATATGTATTTTTTTCTGTTACTGGCCCAAAGTCATTTTTAATGTTGGATATAAAGAATGTTTAAAAATATAATCCATGGATATATTGATCAAGTGCATTTAATGATATTTTTTTAATAGAGAAACTAAAGTACAGGGCATCCCCAAGAGAGCAAATTTGAGTGTGGAAGAGCCATATATGATACTGAGCTAACTCTGTGTACATATAGTATAAATTTTAAGTCTTCATTCTTGGAATGATTTTTAAGCACATTTTCCAAATATGATTGGTCATTTATTCATTTATTTATTCACTTCAGGAAGTTAATATCATCCAGATGCCAAAACTGACAGGCACAAAAAATATCTACTCTCATTAGTAAAAATAAATAAATCCTAATAAAATGCACTGAAAAAAATTTAATACCAATTGAAGAATCATCTATGAAAAATAAGTAGGATTTAATCCACAGAAGGCAAAAGATAGTTTAATTAGAAATCTATTTCTCTAAACATATCATCTAAAGGTCAAAGAAATAAAAAAGTATCATTCTAAAATATTAAAGGAATTTGATAAATTTCAACACTGATTCCTGACAAAAGCTCTTAGAAGACAAAAAATAAAAAGCTACATTTTAATACTGGAAATAACAACTATCCCAAACTAATAATGCCTGTCATACTTAATGTTGAAAGAATGAAAGAATCCTTATTAAAGATTGGAAAAAGGAAGAACAGCCATCATAACTATTATGCTTTAAGGTTATTTAAAGTATGACCACAGAAATAACATAAAACAGAGTGAGATATATCAAAGAGAAGGTTAATTTTTTTTTTGCTGAAATATCAAGGGAAGGGCCTGATATAAGGCAAATTTTAAATATTTCATTTACTATAATAACAAAAAATACAACATACCTAGGAATAACTCTAGCATTATTTATACAGGATATAAATAAAGAAAAATACAAAATTTTACCAAGTGATATCAAAAGTAGTTTACATAAATAGCAAGATAATCACATTCCTGGACATTAAATGTGCAATTAAAAATATAAAAATCTTCCATTATAGACCAAATAATAAAATATTTGGAACTAACAAAAGGATAACATGTTTGATTAGAATAATAAATGGATGGTAAGAGTAATGTTACTCATCAAAAGGTAGAGCAGTAAGTGGTCTATTTGCCCTACTATATTAACAAACATTGCAAAGCTGCAATAGTTATACAATGGTACAGCACTAGTGCATGAACTGGCTGACAGATTGATTCAACAAAATGGCTAACTGTGAATTAGAATATACAATGAGGAAAGAAGCAGTAAAAAAATCAGAGAGAACATATTCATAAATTGGTTTTCACAAAATTGATAAATTGCTGAAAAATTAAGTTAGAGCCATTCCACATTAGCATAAAAAAAGTAGTTAAGAGGGGCTCTCGGGAAGATGGCGGCGTGGTAGGAGGGAGCACACGCCACCTCCCGCTTCAAAAGATGGAAAAACCTAACCATACAACAGAGGACATTGCAGCTTACATGAAAATAAGAAATCAAAATTGTAGCGGACATGGAAAGACCAGACGGTAAGGAGACTACTGCAGGATAATAACAGCCCAGGGATCAGCGGGGGGAGCAGGGAGGTTGCAGCCCCAGCCCCAGAGCTCCGGGAGCTGCCGCAGGGCTCTCGGGGTAGGGGAGCTGGGTCATCCGCTCCCTCCCTGGCCAAACAGGGACTGAGCAGTGCTGATCCAGGGGACCTCGGAGCGGGCTTTGGGGAAGATCACAGCCCAGCCAGTGGAGCC
>CM052543.1:49510691-49580017 GCA_028533065.1 Trachops cirrhosus | reverse complement strand
AAAAAAAAGAAAATAAAGATTTAAAATTAAAAAAACTTTAAAAAAAAAAGTAGTTAAGAGAAAAGACTCTAGGGACTGCCAGAGTTCAAACACCAGCTACACAGCTTATTAGTTGGATGACCTTGGATAAATAAATCACTTTCTCTGAACTTTAGTTTCCTCATGTATAAAACAGGGACAGTAATAGTGATTGCCTAATAACTTAATATAAATAATAGGCACATGGTGGTTATAAAGATTAAATAGGAGATAATTCCGATAGAGAAGTTATAGACTATTTGGCAGAGAGTCTTCATTCAATAAACTAAAATTATTCCTATCATCGAATACCAAGTTGATTACAGATATATAAACAGGCTAATGTAAATATAAAACCATTAAAAAGTTTGTAATTACTTGATCTTAGTTTTGAGGGCTTCAAAATCATAAATGCAATCACAGAGCTCAGAAAGACAGAAATAGATTTGATTACATAAAAACTTTAATATACTGTGTTTATTTTTTTTAAGGGAGGGGAGATAAGTCTCTTCTCTTATTCTTTTTTTTAAGACTGTATTTATTTATTTTTAGAGAGAGGGGAAAAGAGGGAGAAAGAGAGGGAAACAGCAATGTGTGGTTGCCTCTCACATGCCCCTTACTGGGGACCTGGCCCACAACCCAGGCACATGCACTGACTGGGAATCAAACCGGTGACCCTTTGGTTCACCTGCCAGCACTCAATCTACTGATCCACACCAGCCAGGGCATATACTACATTTAAAACATTTAAAAAAGAGACAGTTATACCTAACTATAATGAGCTCTTACGAATCAGTATAAAAATCACCAACATCCTAGATAATTCATAAATATTAAGATAAATTCAAGTAAATTCTTAAAGCATTCTAAAAATCAATATTTAAAACAATGTAAATAAAAATGTAAATGGGTATCAAATTAGGAAAGCAATATGGCAATACTCCAGGTGACAAGAAGGTGGGAAGATGATCACTCCAATATACTCCTGGACAGGAGTTTTACCATGTAACATATTGGAGGACAATTTGGCAACACTTAATAGAGGTCTTAAAAAGGCTTTCACCATTTTTGTCTTATTCTAGGAATTCATCCTATAGAAATGGTCAGAAAAGTGAACATTTTTGTATACTTAAATGGTAATGGAAAAAATACATTAAAAATTCACTATGTGAGAGAGAGAGAGAGAGAGAGAGAAAGAAAGAAAGAAAGAAAGAAAGAAAGAAAGAAAGAAAGAAAGAAAGAAAGAGAAAGAAAGAAAGAAAGAAAAGAAAGAGAGAGAGAGAAAGAAAGAAAGAAAGAAAGAAAGAAAGAAAGAAAGAAAGAAAGAAAGAAAGAAAGAAAGGAAGAAAGAAAGAAAGAAAGGAAAGAAAGAAAGAAAAGAAAGAGAGAGAGAGGAAGAATTATTTATAATAGTTATACATCCATGAGGTGGAATATCATGGAGCTAAAAGAAATGTCTTTGATGCATACAATATCTCACAATAATGAATAAAACATTATGCAAAGTGTAATCAGTAACCACCACAGCAGCTATGTTGATCACTATGTCTGCTTCTACATGTGCACCTATGTACAGACGGTAATATGCTGATTTTCTGGCATTTAGGTAGGTGATGGAATTACAGGTAAATTTTACTTTTACTTTAAGTTTTCTACAGTAATTAGTAGCACTTGTAGAATCTGGAAAAATAAGATAAAGAGCTGAAATATTATATCTTTGTCTTTTTTTTTTTAAGACAAGGCCTCAGGTGTGATGTAACAACTTGTGTTGAGACTTTTTTGGTTTTGTAATTTGCATGGAATTAAGTAGAAATTTAACCTTTGGAAAATTAATAGTAGACTTTCTTTTTATTTTGTTTGCGAAACCTGGGAGCAAACAACAAAACTGAGGTTACAGAATTGCTCTCAGGAACAGCTGGAAACACCATGCAGGGGTGCACTCTGTGTAATGCTCAGTGCCCTTTCGCAGAAAACTAAGAGAAATAGGAGTCTTGGCATATGTTATTTTCTGCATGGAAGCTTACCCAAATCCCTGGTGTATTTCAGCTGCAAGAGTGATAGACAATAGCATTTCATCGTCTCTCCCATGCAGTTTGTCATTTGATTACATTCGGTTTAGCACTTGATAATAAACTGTCATTGTAACTGCTTCCTCTTAGGAACTCTCAAGGCATTTTCTCTCTTTCCACAATTTTACCTCATTTTATTCCATTTATCAAGTTTTAGTACACTGAGCAAGTTTAATCTTGTACCAGGCTACCTCTTCTATCAGATAGTAAACTCCTTAAAGTCAGGAACGATGTCTTACTTTTATGCCTCCTGCACCTAGGCCAGAAAGCACATGAAGCTAACAGTTTGTTACACGAGTGAATGAATAAGCGATGTTTAATATATCATCTTCTAGTTCTTTCAGATTATGTTTTCTCTCCCAGCAAGACTGGACATTTCAGGAGGGCAAAGCCTAGGTTGTCACATAGTGTTTTTGCACCTAATATCTGCTAATAAACTCAGAAGTACTGCCCACTTAGCTAAATTGTTAAGCAGATTACTTGCAAAGTATGTTTGGATGAAACTATCTGAGCATAAGTGTTGGTTAACCTAAACTAAGAACATGAATTTATTTAAAGATTTTACTTTGCTTTTAGCTTTCTTATTAATGATAACAAGTGGTTGTTACTTCAAACCACATTGCTTCCACTTACCACTTTCAAATATGTGAAAAGTGTCTCCAGGGTACAAGCATCATTCTAGCTGATGAATAAAAGAGGTAAAAATTCCTGTCTTTATAGCACTTGCATTCTAATGAGGGTGGTGGAAGAAGAAATAAATAAGTGAAGTATGATGTTATGTGCTGATACATGCATTGCTGAAGGATAAAAAGAGAACAACAAAAGGCTTTATTAAAAAGTGATACTTTAGTAAAGATATGAAGGAGATGAGGGAGTGATCACATGAATATCTGGAAATGAGGATCCCAGGCAGCTGATAGAGCAAAACATGAGACCTAAGGAGAGAGTATACTTGGTGTACTTAAAACACAAGGACCGAAGAGCAGCAACCCATTAGATCCACACAAAAGTGTAAAGTTAGTTTCTGAATTTGTAAAGCTGTGATGAGGTGTGAGCAGCATGTTAAGTGCTTAGTACAATGCCTTGCACATATCAAGTAATAAATATTATTACAATATTATTATCATTATGTGAATTATATCAGAACAGCCTCTGAGAATATTCTTAGAAAAAAAGCACCATGAACTGATGACTATGTTTTAGGGTAAAAACTAGGAGGTTCTGCCATGGTGAGTCAAGTCTGCCTGATTCTAGTGAATTACTTCCCTATATAACCACTTGCTAATATTCTTATTTCTGGTGGATAGCTACCTACTCATGTTTCTAAATAAAGTTATTTAAAATGTAGTCCATGGAGCTTCGGTGAGTGAGCTGAGGGAGTCTGGACTTACTCTATCCAAATGCCTGAGCTATCTGGCATCAGATGGGTCAGCAGACTTCTGGTACAATGTTACAACACAGAGATGAAGGCCCTCCTGCTCAGAACCCGGTGTTCCACTCTCCCCTGGCGAGGGGTATGGTTGTTCTCATAGACACTAGGTCCTACAGACATCCTCAACATGAGCCAAGTTCCCCTAATGGATGTGCTGGAAAGAGCTCAGTGTTACCGAATCAAGAATGTAATTTGAGCTGTGCCGACAGGAAGCAAATTGATCATTTTGGCTCACATTCCTGAATCTGAAGCAGTCCTTCCCCATCAGTGAGGGGTTTCCAACATGATGCAGTTAAATTCCCAAATGTTCCTGGATGTGGAGTCCCTAATTTAGATTTGCTATTAAGCCCTTGAACATATTTTCAAATGTTCAGTGGAAAGTAGGATGAGATTCTAGTATGTTATTGCATGCATAATCCTTATTGATTTTTTTCCTTTCCAAATTGGGGTGAAGTGAACACCTCTAATTTCTTGCAAATTTCTAATTTGAGCAAAGAAAAGGAACACAGAGCATTCCCAGGATCTCTTAGAACAGTTGGTCTGCCAAAGATTGCTGAGATACTAGTTCAGAGTATAGACTTCGAAAACTTTGTTTCCTAAGCAAATGCAGAAAATAGAGTAAAAATCAATTTTTGAAATCAAAATTAAGTACCATGATTAAGTCTGTTTCTATACCTAATCCAAACTAAGTAAAATGGAAAAGAAATAGAATTAATTGGGCTCTCTTAAATTCTTTATTGATCCACTTGTAATGTAGGCCAGACAGAAATATATACCCATACTATGTTGTTAATAATTGCTGTTACTAAATGTTAAATGGTGCTAAGAATGGACAGGCGTGACATTTCATTAGGAGGTGATAGGGAAGAAGAACAGAAATTAGACAGCAGTAGCATAAAAAAATAGTTTTTTGCTAAAGTATCCCAATTTCTTCTTTCTTCATTATTTTATATTTCTTTTTGAATAAAGTAATTTTGTCTTTTTTAACCCTTTTTAATAAAACCAAATATATTCAAGTTTTACATGCTAAGTGTCTTTTTATGTTTTTAACAGCTTTATTGAAGGGTAATTGACATTCAATAAACTACATATATTTAGCGTGTGTAATTTGATCGGTTTTGATGTATGTCATCCCCTGTTGATCCATTACCACAATCAAGACAATGAATAACATGGGTGGACTGAGATGGGAGTAAAAGATAGAAAATTGTACTTCAACAATTAAAATAAAATTAAAAAATAACAATAAAAAAAGACAATGAATAATCTATCATCACTTAAAGTTTCCTTGTGCCCTTTTGTAAACCTTCTCTCCTCTTACCCTGTCACCAGCCAACAACTGAGATTCTTTTTGTTGGAATAGATTTGTTTACGTTTTGTAGAATTTTATATAAATGGAGTCATATGACATCTGCTCTTTTTTGTCTGGCTTATTAAACTCAGCTCAATTATTTTGGGATTCATTCATACTTGTGCTGATACCAGTTGTTCATTTCTTTTTATTGCTGAGTAGTACTTCATTGGACAAATGTAACTCAATTTGTATATTCATCTGTTGATGGACATTTGTTCTCTTCCACAAGTTTTTTGTTGTTATAAATAAGACTGTCATGAAATTTCCATATAATCATTAAATGAACATATGCTTCCATTTATCTTGGGTAAATGCCTAGGAGTGGAATTGCTGGATCATGCTGTAGATATAGTGAAACTTTCTAAGAAACTGCCGAACTTTTCCAAAGTGATTGCATTATTTTACATTTACATTTTTACATATTTTTCTATCACTGGCTGGACATTTTTACTGATGTCAGTTGGTAATAGGAACATACCTATTCCCTCAAAGTGGGCAACCATGCAGAGGCCAGATGCTGCTTGTTTGAGAGATTTTAGGAAATCTGAAGCATAAGCCAAGACTGGTCATTTGTATGGGAAAGCCACTTGGAATGGCTTGTGTGGGCCCACAAGTTGGGTGGGAGAGTCTCATAAAATCACCAGAGAAGTTCGAATAGTGTGAGCCATGTTCATGGAGACTCAGATATAGCATTTGTCTGCCAGCTCTGTGAGGGGAGGATTCAGTGCCTCCCCCTATGTCCCTGACACCTTTTAAGCTGCTGCCCTTGAGCTGGAGCAAGTGAGTGAGTCTGGAGCTTAGAGCGAGTGAGTCTGAGTAAGTTTATGTGGGGGCCCTTTAAGAGGAACTGCCTGGGATCCAGGAGCCCTTTGTTTGTGGCAACAAAGCCACAAACTTTGTTGGTGTTTACAGCCAGAAGTTAAGGGGACTTCTGTTCCAGCACTGGCATCCTGAACTAGGGTTTCTGGTCTGGGCCTGGGACCCCTGGCTCCTCAGGAGAAACCTCAGAAGCTAAGATATCTCTCCCAATTTTTAACTGCCACACCAGTGTGTGAAACCAGCCTGTTCCCTCTCTCCACCCCTCCTACCAGTCTTGATGTAGCTTCTTTAAATTCTTAATTGTAGGACCTCTGTTCAACTAGATTTCAGGTGGTTCTGAATAATGGTTGTTCTGTAGTTCAGCTGTAATTTTGATGTGGCTGTGGGGAATTCTGAGTACCACATTTACCTACGCCACCATCTTGACAAAAAGGTTTCCTAATTTCTAGTCAGACATTGGCTGGCATTCAGACTGTGCTGCTTAGTTCATTGGCCTCCAGCAAGTTACTTAATTTCTCTGAGTCTATTTATGTGTATACTGGAGCCACCTCCTACAATTCTCTGAAGATTTAACAAGATAAGTAGTTGTGTTCATTTCATATTAAAAACTTGATAAACTTTAGCTCTGATAAGCATATTAACCACATAAAACATAGTATCCATACACAAACCTCAAATATCTGTTTGTAACTTTACTTCAACAATTTTTTAACCATCATCATTTCATTGAGCTTATTATTTTTTTTCTGGTTCTTACCTTGCTCCTCGAATACATCCTTTTTACCCAGCTTAAATCCCACGGAAATTCATTATAACCACTTCCATGGCCTAGACTCTCAATTTTCTTGTCCTTTAAAACTCTGTTCATTGCTTTCACAGATTTCACCATTCATTAAGGACACCATGTATTAAGTAGATAACTATAAATGTCAAAATGCTTAAGGATTGGTCTTTGAGCTTTTTCACTATCTCATGACTCTCAATCCCATTTATATTCTGATATCTTTGTAACGCTAGACTTGTATTTCCAGCAGGTTACTTGATATCTGCATTCAGATGTCTTAAAGATATCTCAGAGTTAACATCTCCAAAACCGAAATTTTTATTTTTTCCTGAAAAATCTGCTCTATCCATGCCCTGTATTTCAGCTAGTCAGAAGTTTAGCATCCTAGCTGCTCTTGCTAACAGCTTGCAGTCATCCTTGCCTCCTCTCTCTCATACCCCACAGCCACTATCTTCAAAATATGTCCAGAACCTAACTGCCATTTTTTTATTTCCATGTTTTGTCCAAGCTACTGTTACCTTTAGACTTAGTAATTGCAAGGTTTATTGTTTTTTTTTAAACTGTTTTCTCTGCTCTCAGCCTTGACCCACTCTACTTCAAATTTTCAAGACCACAGCAAGAGTGATCTTATTAAAACATCAGTCATATCATGTTACTACCCTGAAATTGCTTCCTATCTCATTCACAGCAAAAGCCAAGAGCCCACAACAGCTATGAGGCCTAGAAGATCTGCTTTCCATCTTCCCCCTTCACTGCCCTCTCTGTCTGACCCCATTCTGGACCATCGTTCTCCTCACTCTGCTTTAGTCACAGTGACTCCTTACTATCATCAAAGCAGCCCTAGGTCCCCTCTTAAAGCCTTCACATAGAATATTCTTTCCTTAGACATCCTTCTGGCTTACTCTCATTTCCTTACAATCTTTACTCAAGTTACTTTTCATTGAGATTTATCTTAACTTATCAAAAAATTTAATCACTTTCTACACTATTTTATTCCATTTACCTGTTTTATTTTTTCTTTAACATGTATCAATATTGAATGAACTGTATATGAATGTAATTAATGTGTATAGCCCACTATAATCATTTTTATTATCTCTTACCTACAGTAAAATGTAAGCTCCAAAAGTTAGGGGTTGTTGTCTGCTTAGTTCATTATTTTATCCCATTCCTTAGAAAACATGGCTGGAGAACAGTAACACTCAAGTAAGTGTTGCACAAATGGATGAAAGGAGGAAGGGTTTTTTTTATTATATTATTTACCAGTCATATATATCCTGCCTCTTCTGGGATTATTGCAACTTGAACGTATTTAAATGTTAACACACCATCACTACTTTTATTTTTTATATGGATGTGAAAACCCTCAAGGCATAGATTAAAATCCCTAGAATACACTGAAGGAGAAAATATCAAATTATTTGCAACAGCACTTCCTTTTTCATTTTTTTGTTATCGACACTATTGCAGGTGTTCCCTCTTTCCCCTTCCCCTTTCCCCCTCTCTACCCAGTCTCTCCATCCCTGGCCTTCACCACATGGCTGTGTGTCCATGGGCTTTGTGCATATGCGTGTATGTTCTTTGAATAATCTCTTCCAGTCCCCACCCCACCCCTCTGAGATGGGTCATCTTCCATGTTCCATGAGTGCATGTCTCTGGTTTTATTTTGTTTGAGCATTTTTTCATGTTTATTGGTGTATGTCCTTTTTGGAGCAGTGTCTATTCAAATCATTTGCCTTTTTAAAAAAATTTGGATTGTTTGTCTTCCCAGTGTTAAGTTGTATAATTTCTTTATATATTTTGGAAATTAACCCCTTATCAGATGTATCATTGGCAAATATGTTCTCCCATACAGTGGGTTCTCTTTCATTTTTGTTAATAGGTTCCTTTGCTGTGCAGAAGCTTTTTAGTTTGATACAGTCCCATCTGTTAATTTTCCCTGTATTTCCCTCCCCCCTTATTTTTAAAATCATCTGCTTTAGAAGAGTTTAGAAAGAAAATTTAAAGCCCTCACCTGGAAACCACTGACCATGAAAAAGAATCAGCAGGGTTAAAAAATGATTGAATTACATGTACAAAATAGATAATTGTCAGTTTGATAAATATTGTGAAAAGTAATGTACTATGCCTAACAGAGTGAGTCAGGGATCTAAATCTAGTCTAGGGTGTCAAGAAAGAATGTTTCTTATACTGCTCTTTGCCCTTTTTTCCTACCACCATCACACTAATTGAGACCCCATTATCTCTGTGAGTGTCATCATTCTCCCAAATCCCAGTTCTGACCATGTTCGCCATGACTAAGTATTGACTGGCATTTGCCTGACTATAGTATGGCTGTAGCCCTTTCATCCTGATTTTCCACTATTCCTCAAACACATCTCATGATTTCCAACATTTTTACTTTTATTTGTGCTGTTTCCTCTGGTACATAAATGTACTTTTTGTACTTGTTTTCTAAGGCCCAACTCAAATTTTCTGGCTTGTAGAGAAATCACCTTTCCCACTCCACCCATGGGCAAGGGAGCGCTACCTGAACTCATGGCACTTGCCCCTTCTTCATTTCACGTATTTTTATTTCACCATAAGCCATTACACGTTATTTCTCGTATTGTTACACTATGTCTAAAAGGTAGGGTATTGAAGACCAGACAAGTTCTGGAAATTGAGAAATGAATGAGAGGGAACCAGGATTAAAGCCTAGTTTCTTCTAAGAGAATATGGGCTTGGGTAAATTACTTAATTTCTTAGATGTAGTTTCTTAATTTATAAAAAGAAGATATTATCTGACTCAGAGACTTTTTGAAATGATTAAATGAGATGGGAATATTTTCCAAAGTGTGGTATACTTAAGATGGTACGTGAGAAATATTGAAAATAAATAATTTGTAACTAGAATATAAAACATTAATTCTCTTTTCCATTATACTTTTAAAGTTACTTCTCATTTTTATTTCACTTTTTAATTGTATTAACATGATTCTTTTTTCAATATATTTCAAATAGCAGTATTCTATTTTAATCTATTTTATTGTATTTCATTGTATGTTACTTATTTGTGGATAATGAGCCTTATTTTTGTTGATTCTGGTAATAAATTCTCTTTTAAATTAAACATATTTCAAAAGTGAGTCAGGTTTAAAATAACCTAAATAAATAACAAAGTGTTAGTAGGTAAATAAATACTGAGATAAGGTATATTAAGTACCTTAGTGGGCAAATTTTTATCTTAAAGACAAAATATTTTCATTTTAGATGCTTAAGATAACATATTTTATATAGAGTGGTAACCTACGAAGTCACCTCCTCCCTTTTCTCTCTATTTAGCTGTGAAGGATAATATTACACTTTCTTTAAACTGTATATTTTCTTTAAGATGAAGAGAGGTTGCAATCAATATCAGGAAGATTTTCAGCAACACTATCTGTTAAAGACATTTGTGCTGAGGATTTCAACAGCTGTTGTTTCTGTTTTATGTAGGTGGCAGGAAGAAAAGTGAATGGTTTGAATATATCCACTGGTGTGTCTTATTTTTAAGGAAATAAAGGATGGAGTTTATTTATTTACTTATAAGTATGGTTTTATTTATACAATTTTGTAAAAGATATCCTGTATCTATCTGTGGAAGCGGGGGAATGATAAGGTGAAACATTTGACAGCTGGTATTCCACGAATCAACAAGTCTCATTAGTCCACCTTTTAAATCATTGTTTTTCAAAGCACTTAGAACCTTCCTTACAATGACTTTGATTTATCTCTTTTAGTATGAAGGTGAATATGAGGTACAAATACAAATAGAGGGTAATACGAAATGCTTAATGTGTCCATATAGTGCTGTCTTTTCTTCTCCCAGGAATACGAAGCAGTTTAATTCAAGTGATGTGCTCATTCATTTGGTCATTCATTCAGCAAATAACTATTATACTATTCAAATATTTTCTAAGTGCCTGCCATGTGCAAAAAGACTATGTAGATCTCTGAGGATACAAAAATAAATAAGGCATATGAATTTTCTTGAATTGTCATTTAGAGGGAAACATTTGAGTTCAAAGTAATCACAAACATGTAATAACAACTAAACCTGAGATATGTACAAAGTACAACAGGAAACATTAGTTTTAGTGCACTAGAACAAATTGGCTCTGTCTAGAGGGATCAGAAGAGGTTTCACAGAGAATTATTGAGCCAAGTCTCAAAAAATGTGTGAGAATTTCTCACAAGTAAATGACAGAGAGCAGGAAGTAAAATGGAAGGTTAGGACTGAAGGCAGAGTAAATAGCATGCGCAAAGATACAAGTACACAGGGTGTGTCAGGGAAACCAAATACTTTTGTAAAGACCCAGAAGATAATATGGCAAGACTACAACTTCATCAAAAATTGGCCATTGGACTTAAAAGACACCATATTTTTTGGACTATAAGATACACTCCTCTCCCCAAATTTGGGAGGAATAATGGTTGTTAATGCTGCTGTTGAGTTCTATTTACATTTACATTGGTGAAATATTATGTTATTTATGTTATTAAATATTTTACCATATTTTTTGCTTCAAAAATTTTTTTCCTATTTTCCTCCTCTAAAACCTAGGTGCGTCTTATGGTCTGAAAAATACAGTAATTGTTTTACCAATCAATTCTTAGGCCATGATGTCATAGACTAATAGATTACTTGAGTTTAAGGGGAAATTTTAAAATTGATTATATAGCCCAACACATAGAGGTAAGAGGACTGGTAAAAATAAAAATAAAGCTGAGTATTGACTCCCAAATTAGCATACCCCCTCTATGGCTAGAAATAATGCTGTTGTTGAGATAGCTAGGATACTGGACTATCTAACTGAATTATAACTGATGAGAAAGTCCCCATGCCAAAGGGCTCAGGTTAAATGTGTTGTTTAAATGTT
The DNA here is from genome assembly GCA_028533065.1 of Trachops cirrhosus. Taxonomy (NCBI): domain Eukaryota; kingdom Metazoa; phylum Chordata; class Mammalia; order Chiroptera; family Phyllostomidae; genus Trachops; species Trachops cirrhosus. Next base: position 49,568,640 of record CM052543.1, on the reverse strand, counting down.
TGTGTTTGTGGCATGCTTTGCCAAGGCGTGTAAATATGAAGAAATTCAATTGAATCCTCTGTAACAAAATTATTCAACTACGCTTCCCTTAGCATCGCGTAGCTATTTCAGGAAAACTATGTTTACTGCACTTTTTTTTTTTTTACTCCCAAGCCAATGTCCTTGCATGTTTCATTAGATACCCATTCTTTCTTGGCTTCTGGCCTGATATTCTACTTTGCTCCTTGCCTGTGTCCACTCAGCTCTGCATTCCCTCAATAGCCATTGCCTTATCAGTTTGCACCCTCAGCTGTAGCACACTCTAATTGTAAGCACATGGGCAAATAGCAGCATGTGGATCCAGAATCACTAGTGGTTTGGGATCAATTTAAATTTTCTTTATTTTGAAAGATTTTTAGAAAGAAGAGAGGCTCTGAGAAGACTTTAAAATTTTTTTTAAAAATTCAGAAAGTCTAAGAAAGTATTAATCTGCCTCTCAAAGAGACATCTTTGAAACCAAAATCTTTAAATTTATGAAAGATTTTTACTGGTTATCTTAACTAATTTTGAAAGAGAAGGTAGGATTTAACCTCACTGTTAAGATGAGGATGGTTAAATGCAAACATAAAGAGAGTTTTAAAAAGCATTCTTTACCCTTCACAATTATGGGTACATTATTGTACCCATAATGTATGCCAGATATAGGTCTAAATAGTTTACATGTATTATTTGGTTTGATACTTATAATCAACACAATGGTTTCCATTATTGCCCCATTGTATACATTTGGCATTACTTGTCAAAGGTGGCAAATGTGGTAGTCATGTACTTTACTACTAACTTTCAGTAATTAATTATTATATGATAGTAACTTTCAAATAGTGTTTTAATTAGGTGACTTCCCAGAATCTTCTGCATGAAACATTTTACAATAAATCCTATTATCAGACATGCTAATAATCAAATACTAAAACCTCATGTGCAGGCCAATGAAATTCTCCAGTTTGTTTTGGGTTAATGCCAGTTTGACTTGGTCGAGTCTGTATAAAATGACTGCCAGTGCAGTGAGTTCCTGAGCTGACTATGGTATCCCAGGGATATGTGGCACTCAATAAGGGCCCATGAGATAAGAATGTGAGATTTCGATGCTCATACAGAGCAAGACAGTTGACCTTCGAATCATCAACGGACGAAAAATGAAACTGAAATATCTGCATATAACTCAAAAGTTAAGTGTTCTCATTTAATGAAAGAGCTTCTAAAAAACTTCATTTATTATACCTGAAAAACAATAAGAAAGCATGTTTCTATTATGAGTGGAAAAGGAAAATAAAAAGTATATTTTACCCTTTTGTGTGGAAAGAATAGCACTAAACCAAGTATTAATCACAAAATGGCTTCCGAACTAGTGAAATCTTCCAGCAACTAGCAGATGTGCAAAATTAGTCTGTACCAACAGTTGCACAACTCCAGGTCCCTGGGATTCCCATAGAAAGCAGCATCTCATTAAAGAAGATTTCAGAGTAAAAATGTGCAATGGCTTCCAAAGACTATCCACCATGAGTGGGATCAGCATGATTGGACTTACAAGAAAATTAGGTAATATGCATACCAGGTAAACACTACAAAGTAAATGTTTTAAATTAGAAATATAATACAGGATGGAATAAAAATCTTCATAAAGAACAGAACACTGTGATAAAAGACTGGATAAATTTAAAAAAGAGATATATAGAATCTTTAGAAATTAAAAAAATATAATAATTAAAAATGAATACTTGTTAGGTAAACAGTAGATTAAACTTAAAATAAAATAATAATTGGATCTAAGGATATAACTATGAAAACAGCAAACACAGAAAAAGAATAATAGGAGATATATGAAGCAATAGGATAGATAAAATGAAATGGTCCAGGAAAACTGTAACATGATTTTAGAAGGAAACAATAGAGAGAATGAGGGAGAAGAATATTAGAAAAGATAATGAGTTTTTTATAACTCATCAGATTAAAGAACAATAGTGAGTTCCAAGCAGAATTTTAGAAAAAAATATTGTATTGAAAATGCAGTTAAACGGCTAAAAAAAAATCTTCAAACAAACCTAGAAAAGAGGCATTCCTTACACTGTAGCAATTTGATTGACAGCAGGCATCTTATCGAAAAAATACATAGATACCAGAAGACGGTGTGAGATATCTTCAAAGTGCTGAGGGAAAATAATTATCACTCTAAAAATCTCTGTTTACCTATGCTATCCTTCAAACTCTAAGGTGAATGTAGATGGTTCAGGAAATATATTAAAAGGTCATCACAGATTTTTGAAGAAATAAGTATTAAAATACGTACTTTGATAAAGACATTTTGAAGGATTGGACTGCTAAAAATAATGATGAGAAAATAAACTGATAGCATGTGGAGTTAGTTCTAGTAATTAATTGTAAAAAAATAACTAATAGTGATGATAATAATGACAGATTTGGTGACGAATATAACTACTACAAGATATAATAGTAGGTGTGGGGGAATATACTCTATAATACACAGTACTAACATACTATAAAATAGTAACATGGATTGTTGGGCATATAATATATAACTTTATAAATATTTAGTTGAAAAGATAGACCAAATGACATGGGTATCAAAATTTATCATAAAGCATAGTAATCAATATAATGTAGTATTGACACATGTAAATAAAAATAGAACAATCACATAAGAACCCAGAACAATTATATGCATATTCATATGATCTAGACATATGAATTAGGAACATTACAAGTCAGAAAGGAAAAGAAATAGCATTTTTATATACTAGCAGGAAAAAAAAGAAAAAAGGAAGGAAGGAAAGAAGGAGGGAGGCAGGGGAGGAAGGAAGAAAGGAAGGAAGACAATTGCCATACATCCATATACATGGGGACAAATAGATTCCTATTGCACACAATACACTTTCTAATTGCAAATCTATTTGTGAAAGGAAAAAAGTTAAATTGTCTAGGAGAAAAATATAAGATAATGCATTTATAAACTTGGAATAGGGAAAATTTTTAAGATACAAAACTGTACATATATATAGGGAAAATGTTGATAAATTTCAGTACATTTAAATTTTTCTGAGGACTTTAATAACATACAATGACTTTAAAGAACAAGTCATAAGTTAGGAACAGATATTTTCAACATATGTAATAAATACAGAATTAATATATAGAATATATAAAATATTTTTATAAATCAATAAGAAAAATACAACCTAATTTTTCTTTATTTTATTTTTAATATTTAATTAAATTCATTGGAGTGACATTGGTTAATTAGATTTTATAGGTTTCAAGTATACATATCCATGATACCTTATCTATACATTGTATTGTGTGCCCACCACCCAAAGTCAAATTATCTTCCATCACCATATATTTGACTCCTTTTACCCTTTACTACTCCCCTACGCTTCCCTATGGTAACCACCATACTACTGTCTTTGTCTATGAGTTTCAGTTTTATGCATACATCTATCTGTAAGTGGATCAGTTTGTACACATTGGTTTTGATATATACATATAAAGTTATAGTGACCATTTTTCTATTGTCCATGCAGATAAAACATGCAGAGAGATTTAGCCAGTACTTTGACTTTTATATACATTCACACTAATTATTGCACTTTTTATAGATAACATTTATTATTGGGCTTGTAGAATATAGAAAGCATCCCCCCCAAAAAAAAAACAGTAATTTTATTCCCAAGCTTTCACTTAATTTTCACATATCTGTTATATGCCATTCTACATTAAAATTTATTTCTTTATACACCTGTGTCCCCAACTATATAGGACTTCCTGAGAGGAGGGAATGTATCTTATTCATGTTGGGGTCCCCAGTGTTTGATGTAAAGTAAATAATCAGTATATTTTTGTGAAGAAGTATTGCTCACCTTTCTAATCATGCAAGTAAAATGTGAGTATATCATTATTGTAGAAGACTCAAATGATACACAATATATGGAGCAAAACTAACTGATTTTTATTTTTCCTTTCCTCTACCCTCTACAGAGGTAACTAACATCCATATCTTGGCACTCCTGTGAACTGAAGTTAAATGTTATGTTTATATATTTTTTAGTAATACTATCTACTACAGTGTATATCCTACTCCTGCTATTTTAATAATGCACTAATACCAGATGTTAACCAAAGGGCAATATACATATCAGATACGCAAACAAATCAAACAAATGTTTGGTGTTTATTAGTTTTGTACATTAACTTGCTTATGTTTCAAACATGTATTTTCTTTGGTGTATATTAAACACCTGACTTAGATAATTTTTCAAGGTAGTAGGTATTGGTTTCTCAGGTTTAATGTTTAGTCTGTTTATATAATTATCTATGATATGTCTAGATGATTTTAAAAAGAAAATCATTCATGTGCTAGGCAGAAAATGTAATGGTATACTACTTAATAGCTTGATTTAAACATTGCACTTACCTTGAGAATTCAGAGAAGGCTCACACGGTGTGTGTGTTGAGGCATGAACCCAAAGCTGCTTAAAAGGATTAATGTTGCATCTCAAACTCAGCTGTACTATAAGGCTTCTGTCATATGAGAGGTATTAAAAATGAAATGACAAAGGAAAAGGTCTGTCCAGATATTGATGATATACAGATGGAAAGCATCTGAAAAACTAGTTTTCCTTACATGGCGTAACTGCAAAAGTTGTTCATCTCAATCAGGAGAGCGATGGTTAGAGACCATTAGGATTTATGATGGCAGCTGCCCCCCTTTGGAGCAGGCACATCTGTGCAGAAACCCAGGGGAAAACATTGCATAACTATGGTAACAGCATCGTTTCATTAAATGGTGTCCATCTTTCAAAAAACTTTTACAGCTGAAAATTTGTGGATATGCTTCTATTGACTCTTCTAGTCTTTAAAGTTTGTGGATTTTCCTTTGTCATAGACACATTCAGCAAATATATTTTGAATACCTACATCATGCTAAATATTCACAGAACATAAACATGGGCCCTGACTATAAATGTCCTACTCTGCACTGCCTTTTCTACCTCCAACTGCCTATTTAAGGAACAGTAGTTGTTATTATTATTTTTAAGATCATCTTAGCTGGCAGTCCAATTTATTTTCTTCAAAACTCCATCCTGTAAAAGTTTTACAAAGGCTCTGGGTCAGGTGTGTGAAGAAGGTCATTAAAGTTTTAATATAAAAGTAAAACTGACCAACAAAATGATCAAACATCAAAGATCTCTCCAGGCCCCAGTTTTAGTGACCCAGGAAATCTTAACTTATGAAGAAAGTGCAAAAATTATTTTATGATCTGGCAGCCCCATAGGAGTAAATTAACATTCTTTGATTCCCTCCTTTCATATCAGTAGTTTGAAAGCTCAGCATTTTTTTCCTCACCTTTTTATTGTGTGATTCCATCTTAAAATGTTAAAAACAGAATTTTTCTTACTCATTAATTTAGGAAGAATTGCTCCCCTTCTTTTCATCTACATTTTTTCTGTTAACTGAATAGTCTTTCAACTACAACTAGGCTTAAACAGACTTGTATGCAGAAATAATGAATACCTTCAGCATCTCGGCAATATTAAGGTAAGCAGTGCTCCTGCTGAGTGGCTGTTTGAAAACTAAGCAGGACTATTTATTTATTTATTTATTTATTTATTTATTTATTGGATTTCCATGGTACTTTTCTTCCAAAGAGTACAGGGTGTGATGTGGAGAATTTCAGGGGTTGTCTAAGAGTGTCAAAAGGAAATGAAAGAAAGTGGAATTCGTAGAAGTGGAAGCACAGGGCAACAACAGCGAGAGCTGACAGCAAAACCAAACCCTAGGTGGCAGCTAGGCGTATTGCAGAGGTAGAAGGATCTGGACTGCCCCCAGGGTGCCACTGTGGGCTTCTCAGGACACTGAGTCATTTTCCCAGAGTCTATGCTCCTGGTGAGAACCAGACAAATCTCTGTTCAATACTCACATGTACAGTCATAAGCCCAATTATAAACTCATGGGGCAGGAAGGGGCCCTAAAACTCATCTGCCCAGTTCTTTTAACTTACAGATGAGGCAAATCAAACTCAGAACAAGGAAACAAGTTAGAAGCAGGGTCAAGGTTAGAACCCAGACCACTCTTTCATTCAGCAAACACATTCTGACTCCTTCTAAGCACTCTTCTAGGCACCAAGGTTACCTTAGTGATGAACAGGGACCTGCGTTCTGACCATCGTTGTCCTGTCCCATACTGCCTACTAACCTACTGCCTGTGAGGATATCTGATATACCTTTTAAAACAGCATGCTGTTGACTAAAGACCCAACCCTCTTTGGGGGTAAACCTCAAGGGATATAGAATGAGAGAAGGGAGTTCCAATCCAAGTATCTGTAAGTGTGTGGACATTCTTTGGGCATTTCTCTCAGGTCAGCTGAAAACATATACTGGATTGAGTTTTGTTTGAATGTCACTGAAGGAAGATTTTCCAGTAATGTTTTTTCTCTAGTATTTTGGGTAAAGGCTTAAATGCTCTCCACTGGACAAAACACTTAATCCTTAAAATTGACTTTACCTGTTAAATGCCTCACAGTCTAAACCCTAATACGATAACTGAAATTGAAAGCACCTACTGGTAAAATTCTGCAAAGGAACACTATGTAAGAGCTGACATAAACCACAAATTTACCCTCCCAAAAGCAGTATTACAGTCCTACATGTAACACACTGGCTATCACTGCAAGAAGACTCAAGGTTTGTTTGTTTGGTTTTTTTAAGAGTAGATTGCTCTATATTAAAGATAGACTTACTCTCCTCCCCATTCCCTAGTCCCCATGCTGAAAACCTGTGTTCATAAAAGAGGCCCCAGCTGCTTTAGAGATAGAACCAATGAGTTTGAAAACTTGGGGACCTTTATTCAGGCACTTGAGAGTACACTTCATCCCGCTCACTTTGTCATTTGTCCCGGGCCAGTCTCCAAAATATAAAGTGTTACTCTCGTAAGCTATGGGTAAGGCTGGCTGAGCAGAGATGACTTTCCCTGGGCCAAATGGAGTTGAGGAGCAGGTAAGGACGGCACTCCTCTGTTTCCAGCCACCTTACCAGTCCGATATTCTCATATTCTCGGAGGATCGGAGCAGGATACAGGCTCCAAGGACACCTGTTTGTGGCCGCAAGGCCAGGTTTGTGGTGGCCCTGCCTCTCCCCTGTGCCTGGCGGCTCCTGTTTTGGCAGATTTACCTAGGAGGTTGTATGTGGGTCTCTCTTTACGACGCCACTGCCGCCAGTACGTACCGTCAGGAGACAGGGAAGCCAAGCGAGGAGTGTAACTGCGGGAGGTGAGTCTCCTCCCGGACGAGTTGACTGCGGCTTCCCTTCCTCCAGACACACATGGAGTTTTGGTGGTGACGGTGCCGAAGAACTGCAGACAGATAGTTAGCTGCCTGGTTGTGTGAGCTGGCTGGGAAGGCAGCGCCCGCCTCGCCCGGAGCTCCTGCTGGCAGGATGTAAATGTACCTGCAGACTGGCCAAACAGGACCGCCTTTCCCCCCAACCCCTCCCTCCTCCCACCCTCTCCCTCCGCTAACCAGCATGAGAGGGACTGAGAAAGCAACAGCCTGCAAGTGACAGCTCCCGCCCGATTCCGTTTGTCTCTGAGCCGAGGTGGGAAATTGTGCAGCAGCTTCATTGTGAATTTCTGCCATTGGCATCGCTATGTTTGCCTCTATCTGGTATGCCAAGAAGCTGGGTCGCAGGTTCGTGCACAACGCCAGGAAGGCGAAATCCGAAAAGGTATGGAGCAAGTGGGGATGAAGATTACCTTTCCTATTTGCCAGCTGCCCGCTCTGGACTGCTAGTCTGAGCACAGACGCAGTCTTGATTACCTTGGGGTGAGAGCTTGCCTCTCACTGGGAATGTAGTCCATGCCACTTCCAGAAGGGATGACTTTGGGAGCCTAGCTACTTAGGAGGGGAGCATACAGGGTTAAGTAGAATCATTAGCTATTCTAAATAAATACTTGGTGGTATCATCCATTGAGACAGTGTCTCCACAGAGACTTAATTTTCCTTTAAATGACATAGGGTGAAAGCACGTGAGCAGCTGCAATTTTTGCTTCTTCGGGGAGCTCTCTAGTAAACTTGTTGCTGTACTGCATTATTTTTATTACTACAGTCTTTGATTCCGAAGGGGGCATGATAAATCCCTGAGCATTTCTCCGGCACTTGCGTCTCAGTCTGTGTCCTAGGAGCACATATTGGGGACTCTCAGTAACATTGACCAGATTCCACAGGGGTGTCTGATATTTTTTCAAATCAGCAAAGCTATCATTTATAAAGTGTATACAATGAGGAAGAATTGTATTTGTAATCGGATAGTCATGGGCATTTAGAGGATGGCTCTGTATTTCTTTTATTCAGCATGACTAGTAGTTTCAAGAAAACCTCTGTGTAGATTTACCTCCTTAGTTATCATTCTCTAAGAAATTAAAATGACCTGTAAGTCCTAAAATGCATTGTAAGCTTGTATCTGTAATGTGTCCTCTGGTTTCGGAGCACTGGCCAAAATGTCATATTTAGGTAATCTGAATCCAGTTTGATAGGGTTCAAATTGGGGAAATGTTGGGGAAATTTCCAAAGGTAACAAAATTTTGTGAAATGGAGATTTTTCGTATTACTCTAAGGATGCAATCTTCGGTCCAGTGTCCTTTCTGCCTTAAATCTACTCCTGAGGTTGATCCAGAGATAGCTTTGTTGGCCTGTGGCACAGTCCTCCCTCTCCACTGTGAAGGTCCCTTCAATTTAACTTGCTATTTGTTTCTTCAGGGTAGGAATGTTGATAACATGAACAAGAATCCAGTGATAAACCGAGATACAATTGTTTGTAGTGTGAAAAGAGAAAACGTCACTGGAGTTCTGACTTCAGGGTTGTAACCTTTTAGAATATCCAGAACTGAAGATTGTAGAATGATGGCAAACTTGTTATTTAATGACATTTTGGTGGGGGCGGGGGAGGCAAGACTGGGGTAGAATTGATCCCTTTTCTATTCTATGTATCACAGGTAAAAAGACCACAAGCCTAATTGTCATGTACCAGCACCATTTATACTGAACAGTTGGGTTTTTATGTTTTTTGTTGTTTGTTTGTTTGGGGGTTTTGTTTTTTGTTTTTTTGTGGGTTTTATTTATTTATTTATTTATTTTATTTTATTTTTTGCTTCTCAAGTAATTTTTAAGGAAAAAGACTTGTAAATAGGTTTTTTATTGTAGCAAATATTTTGAAAAACTGCCTTCTTCCTCTGAAAATTATAGGTTGTATGGGCTGTTAGGGACCACAAATGACTCTGAAAGCCACTGGGAGATAATGCCTTATGCCACGTTAATATGCAAAGAGAAGTTGAATCTCTTGGTGCCACTTAATTCAGGCCTGGGCCTGAATTAAGAGAAAAGCAGCCCATGAAATTTAGTGTATAGAACCTAAAAGGATGTTGCTCTGACAAAGTAACACAGGTTTCTATATCTTAAGTATGGGAAGAAGCTAGTAAGGGTCTCTAATATTTCCCTTTCATTTCTGTGAGGGATAATGCTTAAGACAGGGAAGAGGAAGAAACCACTGTGGGGTTAAGGGTTTTAAATTCTTTATTTATCTTACAGAGTAGGGAAACCAACATTAGAGAACTGAAGTGTTGGTCCTTGAATGATAAAAAAACAAATGAAAAATGATTATTTCTAATGCCCTTGTACTAGCCAGGGGAGGCAGGAGGAGTTACTTTTGAGTACTAGGTGATGATAACTAAGAAGAAAAGGGCATCTTGGTTTTTTTCATTTTTCCCTACGGAAATTGTGTTCTCAGAATTCCTGGAATAATTTAAAAGGTGTACTGCCTTGAACAATTAAGGCCCTCCATCAGTGCTTGGTGAATGGAAATAGTTGATTTATTCTGTGTACCTAATTTTGTCACATGACTTATTTAAGCCATCTATTGTGAATTACTGTTTGTATAATGAGCTCAGTAATATACTTTAACTGAGAAGACAGTTAAGAAATGATACGGAAAGCTGATTAAATGTATGTAAACTGTCACTATAACATCAGAGATCACATAATTGCAAAAACAGAGGGGGTATAAAGTGATACTGACTATAGGTTGTCATGCTTATTGTAAAATGAAGGAAGATGAATTAAATAAGATTATTATTGAGTTTTATTTAGAAAATGACTAGTATGTTTAAATGCAAAAGAACTACTGATAGGATAATAGCATATTTTAGCTTTTGGGGGTATAAATCTGTATCACAGACAGTAATTGTGATTTAGTTTTAGTGTGCTCTGTAAATTTCAGCTTCTCCTTGCAATAGGTAGCATAGTTCATTTCTTCCTACTCTAATAAAACAACCTGCATCCATAATAGCTCATCAGTCCTATTTTAGCATTCAGAAATGGTCTGGGAAGTATATTCCTCAAGGCTGGGGTTAATTGAAAAGCTAATTGGGAATGTGCAAGCCTAAATGCCATCCCTAAACATGCAGTATGCCTTATTCATGGTTGCCTGGTCTACTGTTTACTTCATCTAATGCCAACAGAATTAAATAGAAGCATGGGATATAATAATAATCACAAAAATAATAATGTTAACAGTAGTCCCTGTTCACACATATTATGCATCACTTACTTCATGCATAGAGTTTCCATTTAATCTTCATGGAAATCCTCTAATGTAGAAATTGTTTTTCTTAAATCCCAGAGGAATAGTAGCTAGCCCAAGGTCACAGAATTGGTAGTATCAGTGCTGGAATTTGAACTTGAGTCTCATTCTAAAAGTGACTCCTGAGTCTCTAGCATTCTTGTCTATCCTCCTATCAAATATTGGTCTTGTGGTAACATGGTTTACCATTCGTTCTTGTCCTCCTCTTTTTATATTAAAATCTAAATTTATGAGGTTTATGTAATCAAAGTTACTGATCCTGTAACTCAACTTCCTTATTTCAGATAAGACTATGTCTAAACTATCTTGAATAGACAATTTATCTGTCCTATTATTAAAGAATTTACACTATTTGTCCTATCTAGTTGGATTAGTATAGCAAGCTAGCATCTTGGCACCTATTATTTCTTTTAAATAGCTAGTAATTGTCATATCATCATGAACTAAATATTGACATTTGTACTCATTGCTTATCCTATAGAAACTAAAGATGTCTTTGATCAAAAAGGACCTAAATGCTTTTCAATTGTAGATGCACTCCCTTTTTGAGTCAAAGATACCAGGTGATTCACAATGTTGTTTTTCCAAAAAGGAAAACCAAAAGGCTCTTTGTTATTCTTTCAATAAAAAGACAGTTTTTGCCTACCAACAAATCCTGTGAACAAAATTATGTTAAATGTAATAATATGAGTCAAAACCTGGCAGGAATAGAATATCTTCATTCAAATAATTATTCTTTGTTTATTTGACCCTGTATAATAAAGTTAGTGTCTTTCTATTATACCCTTTTGTCACATTTCAACTAAAGTTGCTTTGCTTAGTTTAGTCAGTCTCAAGATTGTATTACTGCAAACGGTCAGCTGAAGAAGCTTTACAATGAATTGAAGTGCAATTTCTATTGGCATAATAATATACAAGAGTTTAAAGACATTGTGAACCTTCACTTCCCTATCAGCATTGTTTTCATTTGTTTTTGTATGTATGTATGTACCTATCTATCTACCTATCATCTTTTAATGATAGATATCAATCTGATCTATGCACCCTGAATAGTGAATGCATGATGCATTTAGAAAAGACTAGCATCAATATCCATTACCTAATAGACACACCTATGTATGAACTTGGCAGTGATATATAACATGAGTGTTGTAACTCAACCCAAACATCCTGAAATTAGGCTACGTGCACTTTAAAGAGTTTTTTAAAAACCAACATATTGGTTCAAAGATCCTCCCATCCAAACCAAACACATTAGTTTAACATAAACTAAAGTGAAGGACGATCTAGTAATGCATTTTCTGGCAGTATAGCCAATGAGAGAATAATGTCCTGGGTAATCCTGATATAACATAAAGAACATCTAGCTTAAGGTGAGGGCTCAGAGGAAAAGAATTAAATTAGTACTGATCTTTGCTATCCAGCCTAAAACCAATCCTATGGCTACTCTAGGTCTCAGTTTTTCCTGATTCCTCAAATGGACGTAATACCTATGCTTCAGGAGAACCCAAAGTCCTCAAAATGCAGTCCAACCTGGTCCGCAGTGCCCATCAGGAAATAACTTCTGCTTTCCTTCCATCTTCATACCTTGTCCTTCTTCCATGGATACTCTAAATCTATTCTAAACTGCTTTCAAATCCCTGAATGGTGCATGTTTCTTCCAGCTTCTAGGATTTTGCTTATACTATGTGGCTGACAAGCAAATCACAGGCTAGTCGTACCTCTCACCTATTGCACTCCCTGTTTAGGTAACATCACCCTCACCCAGAAACCCTCCCAGGCCCGGACAAGCCCAGGATCCATCTTCATTGGCATCCTCGGCAGTTATACATATGTTGAAATTATTTTTTTATTTCTCTGTATTTCTAATTAGAATGGATTCTCTAAAATTAAGATTGTTTAATCTTGCTCACTAAATTCTTGGATCTTAAGGATTGCCTACACGTGCTTGTCTCTTGTACCCTATTTCATCGACTCTACCTTGTCATTGGTTGCAATATTGAATACATTATTTCATGTATTACTAAGAAAAAAATTTTCAATAGAACTATAACATGTTGTCAACTGCAAGACACATCTTGATTTTAGAGATGTTAAAATGTGAAAAAAGTACATTTTTAAAATCAATGAAGTATGGCATAGCTGAAAAATAATGCATGGTTTTATTTTAAGCATAAAATGAGTTGATATAAATAAAGTGTTTAAAGGTTTATACACTTGCTATCAAATTACTATTATTTCTTTACAAATCATATTACTAGTTGACACTGGGCAATATAGTAGATAACCTAAAATACATCATACATTTATCCTTGCTAACCAGACTCAACTGGCATCATATGTCCTATTCTAGATTTAGGGAGGTAAATGAATAGAGGGAAAATGAAATTGAAGGTTATAAAAGAAACAGATTAAAAACAATAATCAAACAGGAGCCATTTAGATTGCAGAAGAGAGAGCTTAAGAAGCCTACTGGATTCTTACTATGTATTTATGTGTCTAAACAACAACAATAATAGTAGTTAACTTTCAGTAAATTCTTTCTATGAGACGAAAACTGTGCTAATGCAAAGTTCTAGTGAGATTGTTACTATTATTATTAGTTTTTACAGCAGAAACACATAACCAGTAGGTAGCTGGGATAAGACACCATGTCTGACTCTAGAACACAAGCTCTAAACTGGTAAGTAATACTCTGTGTGTGTGTGTATAGATGTACTCACATACTTACAAAGTACTCTATATTATTTAATACTATATGCTGTGTATTGTACTGTATATATGATATGCTTTTACTATGAATTAGATGTCACATTTATTTTTCCCTATGAAAGATACACTTATAAATGAATTTAAATGCAAAACCTGAATTTAGCTTAGAGATAAGAAGGAACATCCTGATGTCAAAGACTCCCCACTCCTCAGTGAATGATAGAATCTTCCTTTGTCTATTTCTGCCTCCTGGCAAATTGAAGAGTAGCCTAACCTGGAGAGAGGGAGGGTACATTGCCCCCTCAGGTCCCTTTCTCAGAACCTTCTGAGTCTTGGAGCATGTTGGTCGTTCGCTGTGAGCAGCAGCATGACTCAGTGCCAGTGTCTGTCTAGCTGTGGTGACACAGGGGACAGGTGTTTGTCCATGCTGAACGTAGCCCTGAAGTTCTTCCCTGTCATTTGGCAGGTGATTCACGTAGGAAAATGGACAGTAACACCTGTTCTGAGGTAACCACACTGCTGTCCACCCTGGCAGACAACAAGGCACAGCTGTTAGCAAGACAGGGAGAGAGACAAAGGGAAAGGACAGGATCAGAGAAGTGGCCAAAATGAAGGAGGTGAGGAGAGTAGGCTAGAGAGGAAGAGAGCAGGTTCCAAAAATACTGTAGAATTGTTATAAATAATAGTAATGCCTATTTAGTGACAAGTTTACTTAAGCACTATGCATGTACTTTACGTGTATCATCTCATTTAATCCTCACTACAAACTCCTAAGGGCTAATCCATTAGCCCTTATTTTATAGATGAAAAAGTTGAGGTATAAGATATTACAGAACTTACCCAAAGTCATAAGTAGAAGAGCCAGCATTCAGAGATAGGTCTGGCCAAATCCAGAGACTATCACCCTAACCTCTCAGACCATGCACTCTTAAACTTTTATTGGGTTGGGTGAGCCAGTGATGTGGAGAAGAGATAGACCAACACAACTGCCATCTTCTCTAATTGTCCTTATCTTTGTTGAGTATTTGGCTGATTTCTCATTAGGGATCCTCCAGAAATCAGACATGCAGGTAGCCTACTTTCAGACCACTTTATAGAACTTTAGTTGCAAAATGGTTTTGTTTTTTTGTTTTATCTTCAATATACTTTAGAACAGTCTTCCTCTAGCTGGTATTCCATGGCACTATGTTGAGTGATGAAGATAGAAGGGGCAACTCTTCCATCCAGTAAGATTAACTCAATCATGACAATTATTGTAAAGATAAAGTTGATAATCAGATAATGTACACTTCTCATTTGCATATGTATTATATTTATGGGGTTAGTAGAGAAACCATTTCATTTTAGATAAGACCTTGTAATATTTGCTAATAATTTCATCAGTTTCTTTCTCCATATAAATTATTAAATCATCAATTAGGTTGTTAAATCACTATAAATTCTATCCCATTCAGTCAACACATAGTAGGCCCTAAGTAAATCCTGGTTGAATGATTGACTTGGATGGAGTACTCTGAGCTGTATAGGAATGAAGACTGGATAGAGGTCAGTAGGCCTGTGTTAGCTGGGACTGTTTCAACAAGCTTGCCACCTTGGCTAAGTATCTTAACCTCTCTGGGTCTGAGCTTTTCATCTGAAATCAGAATCCTTTCATTCTAACAGTCTCTGATTCTAATTCTGTTCCACTCTAAGACTGAGGAATCCTTAAAGTGAAAGATTTGATCTTATTTTTCCTTGTGTTCCCAACACCTAGCATGATGCTTAGCAAAAAACAAAAACAAACAAAAAAAACTAAGAAAATTTATGTCAAATGAATAGATACAAAAGGCCTGGAATTTAAGCATGAGTAAGAAGAATATAATGGAAAATCTATCTAATTTTCCAAGTGGGAGCATAAGAGACATTCAGGGCTTTTCCTTCTTTACTGACTTTATTCTTTGAAGAAAGAAGGAATCTGAAGCATTTTCTAACCTGGGGTTGGAAGCTCTAGTTGTCATTCTTTTTCACTCTCTATGCCACTAACTGATGTGAAACAGATAATGGCCATCAGAATACCAGAGATCTCTTCAACCACCAATCATAATATATCAAACTATCACATTTTCAGCTCTTTTTGTCCTATATGCCAAAAGATTACAAGCTTGTGCTGGAGCTCGAATGCTTACTTATTGTATCTTCTCACTCAGAAAATTCTACTTAAGTAGAGGAAGGATTCTCATCCCATCTGCTATAGACTAAACTGTGCCCTCTTGGGATTCCTGTATTGAAGGCCAGGCCCTGAGTTGTATGTGGACAGGTGGAAACAAGGCATTGAAGAGATAAGTAACGTTAAATGAGATCATAGTAGTGAAGTTCTAATCTGGTAAGATTGGGGGCCTTATAAGAGGAAGAGAGATCTCTCTTTCTCTCTGCCATGTGAGGAAATGCAAGAATGTGACCATCTGCAAGCCAGGAAGAGAGCTCTTGCCAGAAATCAAGCCCTGCCAAAACCTTTGCCTTGGGTTGCCTAGCCTCCAGGAAATAAATTTCTGTTGTTTAGACCACCAGTCCATGGTACTTTGTTATGGCAGCCCAAGCAAACTAATATACAATGGTGCCGTGATTGCTATATATGGTGATGCTCAATGAGGAATGATTTTCTAGAGCCCAGGGTCAGGGCATCATTGTTAGAGAGAAATACTTGACAGTTATGTGTTTTCCTTTACCCTCAGCATGTAAATTCCAACAAACACCCAGTCTCTGCAGGATCAATGCCATCTGCTCTTATGAGGAACACGGAGGGGTTATTAAAATTGGTAATAAGAAAAGAGGGAAGAGGTAGAGGATAAAGAAAAGGAATTAGCTGTTTTTTTTTTGAGAATCACTGTACGTGTCCTCATATTCCAAAAGGAGTGAATGCCAACTATTCCCTCAGCAAATTTGATAAAGTATGGAAATAAAATAAAACTTATCAAATACTGTTCTTCCCGTCCATACCCACTTGTCTCTCTAGATCACTCTGATTTACTTGAATTGGTTTGCTTTCCATACCTTTCACTCCATATGGACTGTAGGAGAATATTTCTGCTATGAGGAGGGCTTCTGATTTTCACAAGAGTTTGCAGCTTGGTATGATACACTGAACACTGTCCGAGGCAGGAAGTCAGTGTTCATGGTGTTCACTCCCGTAGCAGCATCAAACTATTTCATTTAACAGGAGAAAGTTTAGTGATTCCCTAGCACAGGAAGGGGAAATGCTGATGAGCCATAGGTGAGGAAAAAGTTATAGGAGGGTGGTACTTGGGAAAGTTTGAGAGAATAAGAAAAGTTATTTTTCTTTCTCCTTCTATGAACATGATTTTAGCCTAGGACTTCTTTTGCTTTGTTTTCTAAGCTCTCCTTTATTGACCACTTTCCTCCATATGTTCTGTAAATCCTCTTGTTGGCACACCCAAGAGCAACAATATGGAAGAAAAAGATTACAGACTGGAGTTCAAATTTGACTCAATATCTTATCAGTTTGGTGACCTTGAGCAAGTAACTGTATCTCCCTAATTGTTATTGTTCTCATATAATAAAAATGGTGAGAACCATCCTTGAATATTTTTGATCCAGTTAAAAACTGTATGTACAGTAGTACATTATCAGGTCCATTGTAAAACACATGTTCCTCCTTTTCTTCCTTCCTTCCTTCCTTCCTCCTCTTTTCCTCTCTCCTTCCTCCCTCTCTCCCATTCATTTTAGTACTCTGCGTAGTTCCAGAAAGAGTGCAAACAACTTTTACTAACTTTTTCATTAATGATTCCTCTTACTCTACAACTCCATTGTGCTTCAAAATGGACTTGCCTTCCCATTCTGGCTTTTGGAATAAGGACATGTATATCTCTGCCATTGGTTACAAGAGAAAATATTACTGAGGAAGACATCTTAACAAATGCAAATTGTCAATATGCTGACAATGAGGGAATTCTAAGTTTTTTATTTCCTTTTTAATAAATAAATCTTAGATCATTCTTATGAGAAGTTTGTCCCATCCTCTGCCTTTCCTACACCTCTGTTCTCTTAAAACACACCATGCAGTTTTTATGGGAGAGTGATTATGTTTGGTGAACATGAGTCAAGGCACATTGCTTCTCATTTACAGTGAAGCAGTATATGCTGAATGACTCAAGGCATTTATTCCCACCTGATGAATGTATCACATCACCTGTGTAGCTCTATTTAGGTCCTGGAGGGGAGGAAAGGGAGACAAAGAGTTCCATGCAATGTTACACTCAACTTTAGAACCAAAAGAACCTTCCTTTTATAAATAATAGTAATTTATTGAGTCCTTACTATGGGCTAGCCATAGTTCTAAGTTCTAAGACTTTCACATGTTCTAATTCAGCTAATCTTCACAACAATTCTATGCGATAAATAATATTAACATTTTTACAGATGAGGCACAGAAAGTCCATTAATGTGCCCAGACACACAATTAGCATGTTATAAAGCCAGGATTTGAATCCAGGCACCGGGATCTGAGGCCACATTCTTATATACAGTGCTGTGATATTTCCCATGTCTTTCTGGATGAACAAACTGTATGTCCAGGAAACATGAGGTTTGGGAACTTTCCTGCCCAGTATCAGTTGTCGGCAGCCAAACTTTGGAGATGTGAACTCAGATCTTTCAAATACCAGTTGATCCATTCTGACAGGAGCTCTCCACACCCCATTGAGATGGATGTGTTTAATTTATTTCCTATGGTCAAATCTCAAGGAGTTTCAGTTACTACTCTTGTTGTCAGAGATAAACAGTAGCTGATAGGTTCCTTCTATTTCACAAAAAGTGTTGCTGGTTGTATTCATATTTTGAGTGGTGGTATTAATAACCTATGGTGATTTTCAGTAAATAATTAATCCAAAATCACTGTGACTTCTGAGCCCTGCTTCCATTAAAAAAAAAAAAGAATTCACCCAACAGGATGTCACTGGGAAAACAATTCCACACCAGTGGTTGGTTTAATTGCTACTTTGGATGTTCCTGCTGTGAACTGAATGGAGCCACTTTGGGTCTATTTCTTAGAAATAACCATTTTTATTACTTCTGCTCTAGGATGAATACTTTTGAGATCTTTAGAGGCAAATATCTTCACTAATCTGCTTCTGTTTTTTGTTTCATTCCATAAGTAATCCTTTTTATTGTCATCACAGTTTTTAATGTTCTCAGATTTAATTTATAGAAGGTTTAGGACATTATAGGACATTTTGCCTCTTGCTCTCTTATCATATAACATTCTGTTAATTCCCCACGTGTAACATTTTGAACATCATGTTTAATTCAAATATGATCCATTATTTTATTAAAGTTGTTTTTACCATTGCATGTCTCTAGAATTTTCAAGGGCTTTATGGCAATGTTTTATGTGATACAGAAGTAAGAATGTCTTTCAGTATCAGTCATTTCTCCAGTAGTTTGAGGAAAACAGAATGAAATGTAGCGTAATGAAATGGTGCCTGCTGGCATTTATGAACTACACTATGCCTTTATAAAACAAATCCAAACACTTTTCAGATTTATATATGCTTTTTGTCTTTTAGTTTCTTACAATTCACCTGTCTGATTGTCCTGAGCAGTTTCACAGCCATATTTTCTCTGTGTTTCCAGGTTAACTACTGGCTAGCCCCCAGAACATAAATTCAAGTAAAATCTGTGGCCTTTTAAGTCAATCAACAAGTCAACCCATATTTAACCCTTGGCATTTAACAAAGACTTACTTATACACAACTACTAATACTACTACACTGAGATTTATGTAGGGTGCAGAAATGATCAACCATGATCCCTATGCTGGGGAAGTTCACATACAGTTTAGGAAGAATAAAATAAAACACGTGTGTATAATTAAAGTAAACTCTTAGGTGTGCTTTAGCAGTATAAATAATACTTTTATTTCTTCTGTGTTGCCTGACCCTCTGTGCTTTTTTGCTGAATTTTAGCATTCTAGACCTACGTGATCATGCCTGATTGCAATCCACCCGGCACGTCTCTCATGCACAGAGTCCCGCTTTCCAAGTTTCGAATAAAGCACACTTGGTCTCAATGCTCTGAGGTAGCACGTGTAGACATGCGTAACGTCCTTCTAGGAAAAAATGCCCTAAATTAAATAAGCTATTTTTTAATACTTCCTTTATGAGGTATTGAAACAAAATAGTGGAATATTTAAGAACATAATTTATGAATCCAGACATCTTGGGTTCAAATCCCAACACTGCCGCTTTATAACTGTGGGATTTTGAGCAAGTTATTTCTGTTCTTTCTGTACTTCAGTTTCCTCATCTACAAAGTAAAAATAAAAGTACCTCTCTCATAGGGTTGTTATGAGGACTGAGTGAGGAAATATTTGTGATGTAAGAGGCATTCATTAGTGCTTTTAATAAATACAATGGGACAGATTTAAAGAAGAGAGATTTTTGGGACAGTGCAATTCTGTGGAACTTCTCAAATGAGTGGCCAGTTCTTCCATCTGAAGCAGTTTTTCTACTTCAAACTGCTTCATAACCATATGCTCCACATCAGCATGGATGGGCGAGCAAAACTCTGCCCCAGGACAATAGCCCTGATCTTGACTGAGGGGTGCTTTTGGAAGGTGACTCTTGTCTGCATCCCTGATGTAAGCAGCCATTTTCATCAGAAATGCTAGGATTACTGACATTACCTTGTTGAGTCATTAATTTAAAAAGCAACTACCCAAAAGTGTCTGCCTTGATATCAACCTGAGAGAACATCCTCTGAGGAGGTCGGGCAAGGGCCTCTAATTAGTATAATAAACTTCTGTCTTCCCAAAGCACCAGCTCTGCTTTTGGAAAGGAATCAATATCCATCCTCACTATTTGTTGCTCAGTGTTATACATACTTCCATGTGTTTCTGTGCTCTTAGGGCCTGTTCAGCGAATGTGAGAACATTCAAATACCCGAAGGTGGCTTAGTTTTGCATTTCTAATTAACATTCTAGAATGCGTATTGCCTCTTTTATCATAACGTGCCTATTTATAATTTACATAATTTTATCACTGGTTAAACAAATAGCTTGTCTTTATGAAACAGAACTACTTTCTCTAAAGAAACTAGATGTTCCTGAGTAAGTGGCAGGAAAAAAATCTCAGCAAGCCACGTGTTTATATACTGGATAGGTGACTTACAATATCCTAGGAAGCTGTGGTGTGATGGTGGACACGGCCTATTCAGAACTACAGGATTACATGGTATGGCAGAGGGGCAAACAATAATTAAAATAGAATATAATCTGTTTTCATTGTGATTAAAAATAGATAACATAAAATTTACCATTTTAACCACTGTGCAGTTTACAATTAGTGGCATTAAGCATGCTTACAGTCGTGTGTAACCATTCACAGATGAGAACTTATTCATCGCTGTACACAGAAACGCTGTACCCATCTGAGTATATATAGTCTATATATAATGCAAAAGCTTTCAGATTTTCCAAATTTGACCTTCCTAAAAAATCTATGAATTAATTTACAATAGTTCCTTCTACTTGTTAAAATGTTATACTTATAAAGGCCTGACTTCCATTATTTCTTTGATAAGACTTTAAAATATTCAAAGTAACAATGTTAAGCATTTTGTTGCAAGTAATGCAATGTAATTTTAGCTGCATACCTTTAGCTTTGCTAAGATTAGTAATTAAATATTTAGTTGTGCAGTAAATTAGTTATGCCACATGATCATTGGAAAGTGGGGTGAGTGCTCTATTTACTGCAGCATAAATGTTTTACAAGGTATTATAATGTAACTAGTGAATTAATAATGACAGTTCAGGTTTCAGCTAATTAAATTCTTCCTTAGCTTTTATTAATTTGAAGGTCTGAAGTGAAAACTTTGACAGTGATGACAACTGTTGTGATGGTTTAGCTACACCAAACAAGAATAAAATTGTGAAAACACAATGTGTGTAATTCATTGTGAAGATAAAAAGTCAATTTTTTCCAACTGTTTGTGTGTGTATGTGTGAATTTAGATTGGCAAATCTAAACCAGGATTAAATATGCATTGAGGAGAAAGACCTTATGGTCAACTTTATACCTTTATTCAGTCAAAACATTTTTAATGAGAATTAACACAATTGCCATAGCAAATAGTCAATTAAATAAATTTTAAACAGCATCATGAATGTGCCCAGACTAAGCTAAGCAATTGAAACAGCATAATCAAACACAAAGAACCCAGTTCATGATCATAGATTATTATGGCTAGATGCTATTATACTAATATTGAATACCTAATTATTATAGGTAATATATAACAGTGCTTTTGTGCAGATGAAGAAATTGAGGCCCTGAAATATTTGGCTTCATATATCCAGGGTTTGGTTTCTTAATGTTAGTTCAAGCATAACTTAGATCTTTATTTTACTGCATATAATGAAAAGAACACATAAGGACAATGTGAGAACATGTCAAAGGAAAGACAGCTGTGTATAGTCACTCAGTCTTCAGTTCATTTGGGAAAGCACTGTGGTTTGGTTGAGGAAGCATCAGTTTTAGAGCCCAAAAGACCTACACCTGAATCTTCTTTGCCTTTGACCAGCTGGTGAAGTTAACTTCCCCAAGACTCAGTTTTTACATTTGTATATGAAATAGGGATAAAGTGGTACATCACAAGCAGAGCAGTGCTGTAGACATTAGGTGTTCAAAAGCCAGTTCATTTATTTGCTCAAAGACTTAATTGGAATTCCTAATACATGCCTAATATATTCTCAGTTAAGGATATACATATAAAAATAAAATAGCCATAATTTACCCAGGTGTCCTCCCCAGATTCTCTGCAAGTTCAGGCTAGTGAGGGAGAGAGCTATGTCAGTAGACTATCATATAGCATGACGTTTAAATGTATTCATCAAAGTTGTGCAGTAATAGAAGTAATGTAGAATGAACTTGACTTGGAGGCCTAAAGGAAGAAGTAGAGAAGA
This sequence comes from Trachops cirrhosus, assembly GCA_028533065.1. Classification (NCBI taxonomy): domain Eukaryota; kingdom Metazoa; phylum Chordata; class Mammalia; order Chiroptera; family Phyllostomidae; genus Trachops; species Trachops cirrhosus. The sequence goes on along the minus strand of CM052543.1, from coordinate 49,546,287 downwards.
AGGGATGGAGCCAGAGGGGGCCTCAGAGAGGGGATGATGCTTGGAAAGAGTTTCTAACAGGATGAGAAGGAATTTGCCGACAGAGTGAGGAAGGTCATTCTCAGCGGAGAAAACAGCTTGAGCACAGCACAGATTCCTCAAAGAGCATGTCCTTTTCGTGGACCAGAGCAGCCTCATCACTGTCTGAGCACAGAATGCACACAGAGGAGTGGGAAGAAGTGAATTTGGAAAGGTCGAATGGGACCAGATGGTGAAAGGCTTGGTTTGCCATATAAGAAATTTGCATTTTATTTGATGACGGATGGAGCACCAGGGTCACTGAAGGGTTTTAAGGAGGGAGGGAGAAAATGAGAGGGAGCAAGAGAGAGAAAGAGAGAGGAAGTTTGACATGGTCAGATTCAGATTTTAGGAAAACTGATCTTAGTGGCAGTATAAAGAATATATTAAAGGCGAACAAGAGTAGAGGCAAGGAGACACTTCAGAAGACTTCCAGTATTCTCAAATTGTAGTGTACCTCACAATCATCTGGGGGTCTTAATTCAACAAAGGTTGCTGAGCTCTACTCTCAGAGTTTTGCATTCAGTAGGTTTGAAATGAGGAACACGGATCTGCATTCTTAATGAGCTTTCAGGAGCACCTGCTTCTGGACCAAATTTTGAGAATCATGGCCATTAAAATGATAAGGGGCTACCCAGGGCTTGTACTGAGGGGTGAATGAAATCCCACTGTGAGGGCCTCATTGATGAGAAGCACCCTTGTGATACATTTTTGGCTGCTGCGATTTTGCTTGGCTAGTGTGTCTGTGCCTGAGGCATTTGATAATGCTGGAGGGTGTTAAGTGAAATAAAGTTCACCAGCTGTTTCCTGCTGCGGGATCTGAGCAGGTCAGAGTGATCTGTGGCCCTCAATGAATGTTAATGTGGGAAAAGGCCTTGGAAATTTTCTTACTCAATTTTTGTTGCTGTGGTGGTGGTGGTGGTGGCGGTTGTTAAATGAAGAAGTCAGTTCAAATGGGAGAGAAGAGACTTGCCCCCACTCTCAGGGCTGTCTATCTAAGAAATTGCTTTGTAATGCAGGGGTCTGCTAAGAAGAACCTCGTGTTCTGATCTCTTCATATTCCCTGTGATTTAAGCAGTATTATGGTCAAAGGGAAACAGATCTGACTGCTTTTTAGTTGTTTCACCATTTCAGTCTTTTTTTAAAGTGCGTATATATTTTCCTAAAAAGGTTTACATGATCATTTTCTTTTGGTTAGACAAGATTTTTCTCTTGTTTTTGTTTATTTGGTTCGTGTGTTTGTTTTTCAACTGAACATGATCTCTCTGATTACCTTTGATTGTAACCAAGGTTTCATTCCTTGCAGTCCCATTGTTGTTCTGGGGAAATGGGCTTCATCTGCTGAATGTAGGAAAAAGGTCTTAATAGACATAATTAACCTTGGAGTGGTTACATTGGATTTAAAAGAGGCAGTTGATTCTTCCAGAATATGAGAGTATTGCCTGATAGAGCCTAGCACGCTGTGTGTAATAATGAAAGTGGTTTGGGAAGAATTTTGTGCTCTTAATTAGGAACAAGATGAGGTAGGCTTCTGTCAGCAGGAGGCTCAGGACACGGGCCTGTAATCCCAATGAGTATAATGGGATTACCTCAATTTGAGACTTTGCTCTCGCTAAAGGGGGCACAGAGCCTTCCCCACAAACCTGTGCTCCTGTGGGGTGGGCGGTGTTGCAGTAGGATGTTTTGAGGAGAGACATAATTGTGTAATTTGAAGATTTTTTTTCCTGTGTGTGTGTATTTGTGTGTCTGTGTCCATAGTATAGAAGAGGAACTTAAAAATATTTGCATCTCTCAAATATTATACTTCCAATGGAAGAGTTTTTGAGGGTTGTCTTGTATATGAGGCAGTATGTTCAGGATGCTCTAAATGAAGTCCAGAATAAATAGATTGTACTTCTGTAAGCACTTGGTGTGATTGCATAATATTGAAGCTCATAAATATTTACTACAATAAAATATTATTACATTAGTAGTGTAAATTTCTCCCAGGTATAGGGATGGATATTAAGCAGATATTATTAAATGCAATGAGTGATTTGAAAGCATATATAGAACTTTCAATGTATTTTAATTTCAAAGTAAGAGCAGGTTTGAGTTAATTAAACACTGGGGACCTTGTATGAGACACCAAATTAAGTAATCTCTGACTCTCTCTTTCTGTTCCTTCCTTCTCTTTTCTTTTTCTTTTCTTTTTTCTTTATCATCCATTCACAAAACTTGGAATCGGCGTTCACAAAGTAATGTGTAGGTTACCATTAGTATACCAGGACTCATAAAACTGAATTTTTAGCTTTAAAGAGTTTACATTTTAATATAAGAACCAGGCAAGTCACTATTCATTGTATCTTTAAGCAAAACCCAGGAGTATTATATATTAAAGAAGGAACAAATAGTTTGAGCCCAGAAATAGAGAACACTTCATGGAGAATATTGAGAATGTGCTAGTCAGAAAGATATGGATTTGAATGGGCAGAGAAGGGTAGGGTAGCATTCCAGGGTAGGAAAAAGAATAGGAAAAGCTAAATGACTAGAGCGTTTTAGGGAAACTTGGTGTATTATTCTGGTTGGTAAGTAGGTATAAAGAGAGGGCATCTGGGGGGAAAAATAAAGGTAGGCCAGATTTAGGAAAGCTGTGCATATTGGTAAGGAGCCGAAATCTAATTCCATGAATACAAGGTAGACATTGTATACCTAGTTCAAAAACCACTTGGACAAGGCAATACAGTCTAATAATGGTTGGAAGGACAGGTTCCACCAAGTTTTTAAATTCAGACTTTTGTTTATTGTTTAAGTTCGAGGAAGTTATTTAATGTACTTTGTCTCAGTTTTCTCATCTCTAAAAATAATGAAAACTTCATGCTATTGCTATTAAGAATTAAATGGTGTGTATAAAGCTTTTAGACAAAGTACCTAGCTATTATTCTGAACCAGTGTTTTTCTTCCTCTTTTTGTCCTCCTTTCTTTATTATTCTGAACCAGTATTTCTCTTCTTTTTATCCTCTTTTCTTTTGGAGAATAAAAGAATGAGTTAAAAGAATGTTAGGCCTCTCTGTGTTCATAGAACTAAAATAGAAAATAACAGACAATTTATTCAGGTTCTTTTGAGCTTTACTATATGAAAAACACTGGTAACACAAAGATAAACAAGAGCCCAACATGTAAATAGGGAATTCTACCGCCATATGGTCACGCTATAATGCCAACTCTTTCTGAAGTTCTAATGAAATATGAACCAATCAATACGCTCTTAGAGCTTTAGTCAGAGAACACATTCAAACTGTCTTATGCTACAATTACAAGAAACTTTGACATAAAGTTTGGCCCTTAGCACATTAATGGATAATAAGGAACTTATACAGTGTGTAAACTAAGGGTACATATCAAGATTGAGTAATACCCTAACTTTATTAAGTGGGGTAAGGGCTAGGAAAATGGGAAGTTCATTCCCCAGTGGTATAGAATTAAAAAAAAAAAAGATTCAACTGTGTGATTTCATGTAGGAAGGCTTTCTGGAGAAGGTGGGATTGCAATACTGTTCAAAAACCTGAAAAACGATATACTGACAGATAGGTGGGAAAAAAGCATGTCAAGGCCTTATGAATTCTGACACTTTTGAAGAAGGCAGAGGGAGCCAGAGAGAAATGAAAGGGTGAGAAGAAGCTGTGAGACTGTATCCTAAAGAAGACCTTAAAAGGCAAAGTTGGCAGAGAAGATGAGCATGGGTAGGGTTGGGGGGTGTGGCCGGTATGCTAGTGAATAGCTTTAGACTCAGATAAAGTAAGTGTTACAGAGTCTGGACTGTCAAACTGACCTGGAGGGTAATATATGATTATTCTGGGGAGGAAGGGAAGTGCCAATTATGGACTATCTATGCTAAGAAAAGGGCTGTGATAGTTTCTGTGGGGAGAAATACTTTAATACAAGGGGGAAAGACTAGGCTGTGTTGAGCACTTACTATGTACCAGGCATGTTGCTAGATTCTGTCTCATTTCATCTTACCTTAATTCTGTGGGGCAGATATACAGGGGTGGGCAAAATTAGGTATATAATTGTGAGTACATGAAACACAGAGTTTACTCTCATATTATTAATAATTGTATTATTTTCCATACAAATAACTGTAAACCTACATTTGCCCAACCCCATATTTATTCCTATTTTACAGGCAGGAAAACTGAGGTTCAGGTGAAACAACTCTTATCAAGACCAGTCAACTTTATCAAGATCACACAGTCAGAAAATGAGAATTAACAAATTCAAACAAAATATCCAGAATCAGGAAGTTTAATTCAGTGTTTCAACTAAACCACACCATGTCGCTTACACCTCTGTTCATCCAGTAACTGTCATGGAGCACTTCCTGTGGGCGGGGCACTGTCCCCCAGTTTGCATTCTGCTCTGCACCTCCTGGCTCTCTAACCTTGGAAGAGCCACTTTTCTGTTCCTCTTTTCTGAACTGTTAAATAAGCTTTTGTGAGGATTAAATGCTGTAATACTTGCAAAAATGCCAGCTCTTACACACAGTGGGCACTTAATCAATGTTGGTTAAATCCAAATTTATATTTCAACAATAACTATATAATTATAAGCTTTTCTTATCTATTCCAAAAGGAAACACAAGGATCCAAATTTGGCATTATTTTATGTCTTGCTTACCATTCTTTCTGTTTATGTGCAACACTATAATGATGATACAGATGATGTTGATGATAATAATGTAGTAGTAATAGCAGCCACTTTTTATTGAGCACATACTCTATGCCAAGACCTGTTAAGATAATGTTTTACATTATCTTATTTAATCTTCAGCAAAAGTATGCATTAGAACTCTTTCTCTACCTATTTTATGTGGAAACTCAAGCTTCAAAAGGTTAACTGACTTTGCTAAGATTACACAGCCAGTAAATGTTGGACCAGGTTCTTAAACCCCAAGGTGACTTACATACTCTTAATCATTAGGGAATACTGACTGCCTTCCTCTTTAGCAGAATGTTTTTTTGAATCAGAGTTGTCAGTAATTCAGGCACTCTTGCTCCCTGTTACTTGGAATTAGCAAACTTTCACTCTAATTCATGCTCAGTGCAGTTGGTTACTGCTGTTCTAAATGTCCCTACTTAAAGGAGACAGTTTCATTCTCTTCTTAAGTGTGGGGAAAAAAGACAGTTTGGCTGCATATCCACAGACATCCCATAGCACACGTCTTCTGACGCACTGATTTGCTTGGACAGAAAGTGTGAGATTCAATTTTTTCTCAGTTGGGGAACATTTTTCTTAACAGCGCCAAATGTAACCCTTTCTCTCTCACCAGCTAAGCTTTCCAGGAGTAATGACTGTGGTGTTGATTTTTGACACATATCTTGGAGATACTAAAATACAGCAAGGAGGACTGAAAGAGATCAAGGGAGAAGGGCTATTGGTGTTAAGGTGTTAGGGGCATGGGAGAAGGGTGTTGTGTGATCTTTTGATGTTTTAGGTTCTGTACATGTAGAATTTGATATTCAAAGTGAAGAGGGAAAGAAATGGAAGGGGGACAATTACTAGTTTGTAGAAATCTAGAATAGTAATTAAAATTATTAGAGGAGGATGGAAAAAACAATAATAACAGTTACTATTTATTTTTATATTATTTAATCCTCACCTGAGGATATTTTATTGATTTTAGAGAGAAGGGAAGGGAGAGAGAGAGAAACATCAATGTGAGAGAGAAACGTAGATCAGTTGCTTTCTGCATGCACCCTGACCAGGGACTGAACCCGCAAACTAAGTATGTGCTCTGACCTGGAATTGTGCCCACCACCTTTTGGTGAAGGGATGATGCTCCTACCAAATGAGCTACCCAGACAGGGCAACAGTTACTATTTATTGGTGGTTAATGAAACATGGTAGTCTGAGCAAAGCCCTTAACACATTAATGCATTTGAGCATCTCCACACATGTATGAAGTAGCCGTGATGATTACTCCTTTATAGAAGAGAAACCAAATTCTGGAGCAGTGAAATAGCCTGAAGAAGGTCACACAACCCATGGAGCCAGAATGAAGCTTCTCTGTTGACCATCAGAAAGACTGCCTCAAACCTGAAGGCCCTGAAGCAGCCCAAATACCTTCCTGGCCCTGCCCACACCTGCTCCTAGTCCCTACCTAGAGATCATGGATTCTAATTTTCAGGTCTGAGATAGCATGGATTCATTGGTGATGAAAGAACTTGGCCATTGGACCTGAGTGGTTGTTTCTCCTCACTGCATGATATTCAGCAGACACTTCCCTGATGCTCATTGTCTTCATGTATAAAATGGGAAAGTATAATATGGAGATTATATAAAATGAATGCTAATTTGACATAGAGCTTTGTACTTGATTAGTGTTTACAACACTATATAGAATATGATAATATTAATAATTTCCTAGTTTAGCACAATGCCTTGTTCCAAGAAGGTGCTCAAAAGTGATGTCTATAGATTTTATATCATGAGCCTCTGACTATGGGAACATTAACAGGCACATCAATGACATTCACAGTTCTACCCAGAGAGACAGGTCATCTGTCCTTACTCATAATGATCACTTTTTCAAGACAAGTTCTAGTATGTGACAAAGCTACAGTAAAGCCTCTTAGAATAACATCTTTATTAAATAAAAGCTGTATGCCTTTAGGGAGATGGTAGTGCACATTGTATAATTCTCTGCTTTGCATATTGAAATTCAGCTACCAGATCTTGCAAAAGGAATTCAGAGGCAAAAAAAAAAAAAGGAATTCAGAGTCATCTTAAAGTGGAGGATGACCTTCACATTTTTATAAAATAAATGATTAATGTGGGGACCATTAATTCCACCCATACTCTATTCCCCAAACAGCTCTATCTATCCTGAAAAAGGCCTTTCACTTTCAAGGATAAATGATACATATTTTAATACAATTATGAACAATCAGGTGTGTAATTTATATTTGTTATGCATAATAAAATACATAATTAAACATCACTTCATAATTAATCAAGGCATTAAACCCTGGAAGTGGCAAGAAGCTACTCTGTAGCAGCATCCTGAGTCGGGGAGATTATAAACATTGCACAAGCTTGGGATGTTTGCATTCCTGTTTCATTTTCTCCAAGTGTCATTGGATAGGTCAGTCTTGATTATTTACTGCATTTGGATATGCAAAGTCCTGTAAGCAGAGTCATCCAAGGCCACTCATCTAAGCTGTTCAGATAAAACCTAAAAGAGCCAAGTGTTTGCCCCACATATAATGCTGATGCGTTTCAAAATAATCAAATAGGATGGATATTGCCTCAGATGTCAATAAGTTAGTACACATTTGTGCCTCAGACAATTTGTGCATCAGAACCTGATAGCAAATAAAATAGGGAATAAGCTATTTCTTTTATGGCTGTGCAGCAATGGTAAAAATAGAAATTTCAGATTCACCTACCTGCCTTGGAGATCTTGTCAGGCATGATAATGAAGTTGTTAACAAGCTGTCCTGGATACTTTATTAATGATGATGATTACAATAAAGTAATGAGTAAACATTTGCCAGGTCCTATCTGAAGCATATTAGATATACAGAAGTATTCAATTTCACCAGAGTCCTGTAAACGAAGTACAAGGGAGGACCCCCCCAAAAAAGATGGAATTTATTTCTGAAAAAAATATGTATTTATTCTTATATGTTTAAACTTCAGTCACCTTCAAAGTACTCTCCATTTGATGCAATATACCTATCAAGACTTTTTCCCACTGCTCAAAACAGTTTTTGAACTCATCGATTTTGATGCCTTTTAGTGCTTCTGCCTTTTTTCATTTTTGTCTCTTCCGCATTGGCAAAACGTTTCCCTTTGATGACTTTTTTTGTCCAGGGAGACAAAAAAGAAAGTCCCCCAGGATGAGATTGCGGCATGGAGGTCATGCTGTTTTTGGTCAAAAACTGCTGAACACTCAGCATGTTGTGGGCAGGTGAGCTCATAAATCAGCCATCATAAAATGTATTGAAAGAGTCTTCAAAAAATTCACTGAAGCCAAATGCAGTCTCTCACAACAATGCCAGCTGGTAGGTACACTGATACAGATGGGTTCCTAGAAAACTCACCTGGTGGAGGAAGTTTGTACTACAAGTGGCCTGCCCTCCAGAAGATAATTCCATTTTTTTTTGGTTTCCCCCTAGTATTTAATTTTTGCATCACAGATGAAGAAACTGAGGTAGGGAAGTTAGGTGATCTGTCACGGACATCACAGCATGATCTGTCTTAGAGGTTAAAAAAATAAAAACTAAAGAGCAGAATTTTAGATGATTGTATTCTGCATGTATAAAAGATAAGTGTTCTCTTGCAACAGGCTGGGGTTTGCTTTTGCATTTAGTGTTGATACCATGATAAAGAAGATGCTCACATAAGAGATGTTCTACACCATTGAACGAAATTGAAGGTTTCCAGCAGGCTCTCAGCTAGTTTTTTCCTGGAGAAGTTAGAATGTCTGAGTTGATCTGAGTTTGTGATTATACTGAAGGCAAAAAAACCTTCTGTATTACCGTACCTGTCAGGGTGAAAGATGGATAAGTGTAGAGGAAAGGTTCACCAGGCTGCCCTCATCAGAGATAATCATACTCAGTGTTTTCAAGAAATGCCCCATTTGATAGCTGATGCCAGTGGGTATTGATTGAGTATATTCTGAAAACCTGTGACTGAACCCTTCAGGGAGTTTACTAAGTATAGAGGCTTGTCAAACCATATGGGCAGCCTGAGAACAGTGGTGTTGAGTGGGTCATGTCTAGCTCATTCCTGTGAATGCTTCCTGTGTCTCAGAGGTGAGTGTAACAGTGAGAGCACATTACATTTCTGGCTCTCTTTGCTGTCTATTCTTGTGCTACCACAACGGTACTCTGCCTCTTTGTCTTAATCCCACTGGGCTGCCTGACATTCTTTAAATATAATATCTACTCTTAAAACTCTTCTGCCTTTGCTTATGCTTCCCCCCGCGCTGGGGAGACTTAACTATTCCTCAAGACCCATGTCAAGTATCACGTGGGCCTAGTAGTTCGTTTACACTGTGTTCCCTGCTGTGCTCCTTTCGTGTCTGTAGACTCAGGAGGAGGCATGACCATGGCAGTTACAGGTGAGAAGAGCTAGAGGACCGGGCCAGGTTTGGGGGTCCCTGCATGGAAAAGTGGATCCAGAACTGAGACATCTGAGAGCAGAAAGTAGATCCAGTTATGGAGGTAATGACCACTGGGCCTGATAAAATTGTTCATTCATCATGATTCAACATCAGGCACTGTCAGTGGAGATGGAAAGACGTATTTCTAGTCTTCAAAGCACCTAGACTGGGAGGAATCTTAGAGGGGTGTGTGTGCCGGGAAGTTGTTATCATGGGGGTCTCCTGTAGACTGCACATGTTAGGCTGTGCTTCTGGAATAGAACTCCAGTTCTCAGAACAGAGGCCACTAAAGTAAGGCACTAAAAAGCTCTGTCCTGGGAACTAGTGTAGGAGAAGGGAAAACTAATGCTTCAAACCCTGGGCCTTTCTTGGGGCAGGTACTTCAGGTGGCAATGGAGCAAACTCAGATCAGTCAGTTTGGAAAGAGAGCTGGTGCTTAGATCCCTCATATGGGGCCCAAGGCAGTTGGAAATACTCTTTGCTTTATATCTCTATTGAGTTGAGACCTCTTTTTTCCCCTAACTTGGTCACTTAATAGCTGTGTGACCTTGAGCAAGTATCTGAACTTCACCAGCCTAGGTTGCTTCATCTAAAATGAAAATCAAGCCCTGACCAGTGTGGCTCAGTTCCACAAAGCAGAAGGTTGCTGGTTCGAGTCCTGATCAGGGCACATACCTGGGTCAAGGGTTCGGTTCCCAGTCAGGGTGTATGAGAGAGTCAACCGATCGATGTTTCTCTCTGTCTCTTTCCCCTCTCTCTCCCTTCTCTCTAAAAATAAATATATAAAATCTTAAAATAAAAATCAATAATAATTACCTCCCTGGGTAATTCTGAGCACTAAGTGAACATTTAAGTCGTTATATCGTGTTTCATGTATGATAAGGTCTCAATTAATCATCATCATCATTATATCAGCATCAATATTATTACCATCTGTTACAAGACAGACTTTAGCTGAGCCCAGCGATGGAGTGCTAAAAACTGCAGATGCAGAAACAGGAATGCTCACGCTCCTCTGGTACGGCACTTACGTCTAAACTTTATATCAACGCCATGGGACTTCATCTCTCTGTCTTACTAGCTTATGAGTCAAAGTACACAGTGTCTGACTCAGTCAGAGTGTGTTGAACAAAAGAATGACTCGGCTAGAAAAAAGGCTTAAAAATGTCCCCAAAATCTGCAGTAAGAAATAAAGCTGGGTCGTTTATTTTTATTTACTAAGAATTCTAAATTAAGTCAAAGAAATATTAAGAAACAACTGTGGCGTAATAACGATACTTGAAATGTGAAACTATGATACTATGGTACTTGGAGCCATTGCACCTGACCTCATGTTCTCTGTACCCTCACTAAGTGAAAACATGTTTCCTTCTATTAAACAGACTGTTGAACCCTAATCCCATCCTTTGCCCACGTTTTATTGATTTCTTCCACACTAAACTAAGAGTGACTAAGACAAAAAGCACAGATGTTTTCTGAATTGTCTTAAATGGTAAGAAAGTCATTGTCTATTTTCTCATTGTAATTAACTGAGTCATTGTAGGACTCACATGTATGTGTGTGGTCCATTGATTTTGATTTTATCGTAAATGTCACCATCCATTCTTGGTAAATCTCTAGCTTTAGTAATCACAAGGAAGAGGGCATTGGCCTTCCTTGTTATTTTCTGAAAAGATAACCTATGTCCACAGAGCCTGCAAATTTGTATTCATAAACATCAGCATGTAAAAAACTGTTGTGTCGGAAACACTGAAATGTGATAAATATTAATTTCTAGACTGGTATTTTGTCAAGGGTGTTTACAATCAGCATTTCATGTTTGTGTTTTGCCCTTGGAGTCTTCTAAACAATAGGAATAAAAGTTGGTGATCTTTAACAGGTCTCGTTCTCATTTTTCAAGGCCTGTCAATATTTTATTTTTCTACATGGTGCAGTGCTACTCTCGATTATTAAAAGGTTGTGTTTTTGGCCTTTTTGCTGCAGAGCTCTGGTTTTCATAAGTGTATAGAGCAAGGGCACGTGTTTTTACTTGATTTTAATACAGCAGTAATCGCTGCTTTTAAGCACAGAAACACAAGAAAATGGTATTCTATAAGTAAAATAACAGGCAACAGTATTCTAAGAACTTTAATATGCTAGGCATAAGATTTTAAAAGAAAAAAGGTCTTAAAGTATACATGTTTAAAAGAAATGATTGTTCACACCCTGAAGTCCGTTGATTGATGTTTTCTCTCTCGTTTGGACTGAGCTGCCCAAGGATTCATCTAAATTGACTGGTGACTTTTCAGACTCGAGGCTGTAGCCTCTGGTTAAAACCCCTTATTTCGGCTAGTGGATTTTTTAAAATGGAACTTGAAATGTTCATGAGGAGTGCGGGTTAAAGCCAGCAGCTCCACAGTGTGAGCCTTGGGTGTGAATCCCCTATCTGCCACCCCTCACCAGCTGTGTGAAAGAGGTAACAATATCTATACCCCAGGTTTTCTGTGAGGATTAGCAGAAGCAATAAATGGGAGTGCTTAGCCATCAGGGCTCAAAAAATGATGAGCTCTTCTTGCCTCGGAAGTTCTAGTCCAGCCTCTGCCACTCACATACTGATTTTTTTTTCTGGTCCTCAGTTTTCTGTTCTGCAAAAAGATGACATTACCACAATAAATAGTTTCACAAGTTACTATGAGTTCTGTAAAGTCACTGTTCTCATTCTCTTGTCAAGAACGGAGACATTGGAAGCTGTTTGTGTGCTTAGTGCTGCCTTTGGCTCTGGACTTGCTGGAGGGGGAGGGAGGAGGTGACGTCCATCCACAATATGCAAATGCTCCATTTTTCAAGAAACGGGGAAAAGATATGATTGCACTAAAACCAAATTTAATATGTTTATCGTGAACAATTCAGAAGCAATTTAGGGCCAAGGTTACAATGCTGGCACTGACAAGGATTCGGGAGGAGAAGAAGAGACTTGGACTGGGATCCTTAACCCCTTCCTCACTAAGCGGCATTGGGGAAGCAATTAGTTTGTATTAGCTTAATTTTTCCTTGCCTTTAAAATGAAACAAATGCTGCTAATTTGCTATAGAGATTAAATGGGATACATGTAGAAAATAGACTGTGTGATACATGAAACACATTTTGTATGTACTTAAGGAATGTTTTTTCCTTTTTTATCATCCTGTTCTCTTCCCTGTAACTGGCCCTCATGATGTCCCTGACAACAGTGCTACCCTTACTTGATAAAAAGTCTTCAATGAAGGAGCCACAAAAACAGTTGAGATCCTATACTCGATACTGATTAGGGTGGAGTGATGATGCCAGGAAAAGTCTGTGGAAGAGAGAAAAACACTGGCATGGAGGCCCCTCTAAGTTCTGCAGTGAATGGATTCCTCCTGATTGCTGAATGGCCCTTGGGTTTATCATGCACTCTGGCAAGTGCTCTGGTGCACAGAGCAGAACAGAGCAGGCCCACGGAAGGAACCAGAGAGGTACAAAAGAGAAAGGCCTTTTGGGGGGAAGCAGAGAGACATCAATACTCCTGGAACATGATGTGCAAGAAAAGGAGTAGAAGGAGTTGAGACCAGCAGAAAACAGGGGCCAGATCAGGGAAGGCCTTACAAATGGTGAGTCATCGGAGGATTTTAAGCTCCAGAGTGACGTGATCAGACTCACAGCAAGATCATTCTGGCAGCAGTATGGAGGATGAACTGAAGGAAGATGAGACTGTAGACTTCAGATGAGCACCAGAGCCTTACTTAAGACATTTACTGAGAAATGACAAGGTCCTGAACTAAAGTAGCAGTGCAGGGGAAAAGCTCATCTGCAAGATATTTTGGGTGTTGGAATTGCCAGACTTGATAACTGTCTGGAAAGAAGAGGTGAAACAGAGCTGGCATTCAGGGTGACTCCCAGCGTTCCAGCTTGGCCCGTCAGATTAGAGCTACCGCTGATGCCCTTGCTTCTAGGACACACTCACTCCTCCACCGTGGTGGGAAGGAGTCACTTCTTTTGCAACAGTTTCATTGCATTCTTGTTTATACACTTAGAGTGTGCCTCGAACTATAATTATTTGTGTGTACAGCCATTTTCACCCATTAATTTTAAGCTCACTAAGATGAAGATCTTGTTTAATGCATCCCTGAATCCCCAGTAAGTGAGAGCCGATTATCTTATATTTGTGACAGGTGTCACTTTACTCAACAGATATATGTGACATATGTCCATGTCTTCTTATAGGCCACAGACTAAATTGTTTTTAAAGGTGTTGGTATCAGGAATGTGCCCTGTGGAATGCCATCTATGCCCTAATGAATGATTCATTATTAACCACTTTTTGATCTTTTTCCTTCTCCTAATTGGTTAATTGTTCTGCATCCGTAGGCCATCTTTTCCAACCTTATTAGCATCCAGAAAAGAAACTAAAACATGTTCTATTTGGAATAAATTAAAACTATTGTCTCTTGCTGTTTCTTTCCATATTTCTACATGCTTGAAGGAGATTAGGTTAATCTAATTGGATTTATTTGGCTTGAAGAGATGCTGGACACAAGTTAGTGCCCTCATTTCTTCAAGCCTCCTGCTAGTGATTCCATGATTCTTGTTTTACAGACTTCTGATTTGTGAAAAGCTGGTCTACAAGGGTGACAGAGCATAGTGAAGAGGACACCTCTTGACTATGACACAGGAAACCTGGGCTCTAGCTGTGGTTCTGCTGCAGGTTATCTGTGCAGCATTGAGAAAGTCGCTTCCCTCTGGGGCTTCAGTGGACATCTGTAAAATGAGAGTGTTAGACTAGGGCTTCTAATAAAGCCCCATAGTATCCCCAAACTATTAAATACCTTCCAGTGAACTGGACAAACCCCGCAATTTCCCCAAGACCCTCTTCCTTAGTAAAGTGTGCCAGGCCTTATCCGAGCGGGGCAGGATGCAAGGCAAACCTGGGTGGGCCCGGGATCTGGAAGTTGAGAGAAAAATAAAACAAAATAAAAACAACAGACCGACATCCAGAGGTTTTTCAGAAGCAGGCCAGTTGAACACTCAAAGCACAGGATCCAAAGTGTATGGCCTTGGAGAGCAGGTGGCCATCTAAACAGTCAGATGGCAAGGGGGGTGGGGAGCTGGTGGCCACAGCAGGCAGGGAGTGAAAGGCTAGGCAGGAACCCAGGAGCATGCAAAGTCAGGATTGTAGAAGTCTGTCAGGGATTAGCAGGGTCCTGGACACCTGCCTGGGTTCATGAGCAGGGCAGAGATTAAAAAGGGAGAGCGGGGAGGGAGATAAATAAGAGCAAGACAGAGTTCCAGGCTTGATGAGCCTGACATATTAGGCAGGCCTCCAAAAGAGAGATTCAGGCAAAGACCAAGACAGAAGGCAAATGCTCAGAACTGGGCCACCAGGTGGGGGCTGAGTTGCAGAAGCCTAGTTTTAAGAACTGGGACAAAAGGTCAGAGTTAGACTAATAGAGGGAAGGTTAGTGCTGAGGCTGCAGATTTTAGATTTGGAGATACTGTAAGGTCTTTTCTAATGCACAGCTCTTAGGAAGCAGTATTTTTTCCTATATTTCAGCTACCCATTTTCTACAACTGATTGACAGTCTCCTTTCCTTCTCCCACCCTCTCCTTTCCCCTCATTATCTCCATCCTTATACTTTGAACATACAAAGTTCAGAGTATAAAGGAATGAAGAATACTCTCTGGAAAAGTAGGTAGAAACAGGAAAATGTAAAATTACAAGACAATGTGATAAATGCAACAGAGAGGTATGTGCAAGGTAGAGAGAGGGCTGAGGAGGAGGAGGCCAATTCAATCCAGAGGAAGTGTCCCAGAGGAAATGCCCCAGAGGAAGTGCCCTTAGAACGGAACCTTGAAGGGCAAGTGGTAGTCTGCCAGGTGGAGAGGTGGGGCAAAGGCAGGCTAGGCAGAGAGAGCTGTGTCCATGTGCAGGTATGGAGTTAAAGCAAGGAATGGACATATTCGGGGGATAAGGGGTAAGTGTGGTGATATCTAGGAGGGTGGGGGAGTTGTCAGAGATTAAAGAGAGAAGTAATTGGGGAATTTTCAGAACATAATTGACCCTAGAGTTGATTTTAAAGAAAATGACACTCTTGACGGAAAAAAAAGGGAAGATGGAGTGTGAGGGGGTGGGAACAGTGAGATCAGAAAGGAGGCCATTGCTCATGGTCCTGGCAAGAGATGACAGGGATGGAACCAAGGCTGGGTCGATGAGGATGATCAGAGACATCAGATTTAAGAGAAAAAAGCAAGGGATGCACAAAGCTACAAATGAACTGAGTCACCTGCAATTGCCATGCATCAGGGGCAGACAACTAGGAAACAGGAATGGAGTCTTCTCTTAAATGTCATTCTTAGTGAGGACTTCAGGGCTACTTGTCCAGTGCCACCCTTACCGCATTCTGAGTCATCCTCTCTGCCTTTTTTTCTTATTAGTTCTTTTTAATACCTATCATATCACATATTTTATTTTTCTTGTTGATACTATTTTCCCCACTAGAATGCAGCTCTCTGAGGGCAAAGGTTTTCTCATTTAAGAATTCTGTTCTACACTTATGTTCTTAGCACTTAGAGCACTTTCTGGCATACAGTAAACAGTAAATATTGACTGAATGAAACCAAGGCACAAGCAGCCATGGACTGAAACTTACAGCAAGGATAAAATAATCATAGAATATTTGATATTAAAGGAACCCTAGGGACCAGACTAGACCCTTCATTCTGTAGAAGACAGAAGTGATTTGCCCAAGGTCACACACAGGGTATGTCAGGCAGAAATAATAGGAAGTGAAGGGTCTGTGAGTGTGTGGGCCTGGTCTCCAAGGGGCTGACTGACATGCAGGACCGGCAATGAAGGTGAAGGTGCTAAGGCATGGCTGGTGAAAAGACACTGTAGCTACAGATCATTCCTGATAAATCATCTGCTGTGACTGAAACAATTATTTCTTTCATATATTTTGTCTTTTGTAAATCCACCCCTTCCTTCCCCCACACACATTGTTACAAGAATAAAGGATCCTCCAAATTAGGGCATCATATCAACCCTGTATCTTTTCTGTAATATAATGCTGTTTCTGTTTTCTTCCTGTGTTTTTTATCCCTCAACAAACACCGACATTCAGGAAACACAAAGCCATCGGTCTATAAAATGTGAATGACAACATTTGATTATTTTTCATATCCAGAAATGTAGAAATGTTAAGAGATTCTAAAAGGTAAGAGGATTTGCAAACTATGTGAACAGTTAGATTACTACTTCATTTCTCACCAGTCTGTTCATTTGCCCATTCTTTCCTTCATTCGTTTATTTATTCTCTTGTCCAAAACAATTTCCTTAGCACCCACTAGCTAGCTATTGAATGCTGGGTCATCGGGAGAACAAACTAAATCAAAAGGTTTACAGCCCGGTAAAAGAGATAGGAAATCAAGCAAAATAAAAGTTTCAATTATTTAATAAATATGTATCTGATTTATATTCTAATTATTTATATTTAAATAACAAGTATTTCCATAATAGCACCTATATATTCAGGCATTGTGTTAGGCAATGTGTATCCAACAGGAAAGAGGACAGACACAAGTGCCTGTCCTAATGGAGATTATGTGCTAACTGAAGAAACAAATATTAAATGATTGTGCTATAAAGGAGAATTATTGCCTAGCAAAGTATTACTAGTATCACTACAAACTATTACAATTAGTATTACTTTGCTAGGCAATAAGGGAAGATTCTTCAAAGAGGTAATATTTGAGTTGAATTCTAAAGTCTGAATAAAAATGAACTAAGTAAAGAGAGATAGAGATGGAGAAATAGAGTGTGGGTAAAAGAAATAACTGTATGTGAGCCCTGGGAAAGAAAGGCATGTCTCATTAAAATATTAATGAAAGAAAATAAAGAAAACCCTTGGATGCCAGAAGCAAGGGGATAGTAAGAATAGAGCAGTGTACAAAGACCGGATCATGTAGAATACTACAAACCACACCAAGGATATTACTCTTCTGCCCCAGTACAATGACAAGTCAATAGAGTTTATAAATACAGGAAAGTAATGATAAAATTTGAGATTGGGAGACTGGATTTGATGAGACAAAAGTTAGTGGAATATAAAGAAATAAGAATCACAAGAGAAATGTAGAAATGTTACAATAAAAATTCAGAAAACTAAGACTACTTCCTTCTGAGAACATTGAAGAAGGAAGAGGTTGCCCTGGACCTTCAGGCATGTAGAAATGAGAGCTATGAGTTGTCAAGGGCATTTTTCAATACAAGGCCAACATGGAAGGTCAAGGAGATGTGAAAACATAGATGATGTATGGAAAACAGCAAGCTGATAGCTCTGGGTAGAACATAAGACAGACATCTGATTTACATGAGTGGGAAATATTAGATTGAAATGTAGAAGTGAGGGTGGAAGGGTTTGGATATTGTGCCATTTCAATTTTATTAAACAAACAGGAGTCATTGAAAGATTCTGAGCCTACAAATGCATACTCAGATCTGTTTTCAGGGAGATTAATCACATAGCAAAGTATAGGAAGAATCAGAAAGAATAGAGGTTGGAGGGAATGAGAATGTTGGACGTGTGACACAAAAGACTTGGCTGGAGCCAAGGAAGACTTCCACAAGGGTGGTGCAGTGAGAATGGAAAAGATGCCAAGATATTACAGAGGTAAAATGAACAGGACCAGACAACTGATTAGCTGCCAGGAGACATAAAAGAGATTTAAATACTTTATTTTACTTATTCTTTGGTAAAAATATTTGAGGTAGTTTATATATTTGTGCCCTTGAATGCAAACTGATAATCACATGATATCTTGTTCACATGTCACAAATAACTGTTCAGAATTGTAGCAGATTTTGGGTGGCTCCCAGGTGGACTGGATTTTAAGTGTCAACCTACTAAGAATTATTTCCATGTCCTATTAGCAATCAACCAAACCATCTGTTCCTACCAATAGAAGATATCTTCTGGAAAATGAATTTGATAATGGTGAAATATTATATGTTAAAAAAACAGACTGAAAATATTTTACAGCACTGTATATACTAGAAAAAAATAAAAAAGATAGTTGGGGTAGGAAGGAATTTCTCCTGTTCTGTTATATAGAGATTATGCTAAGATATTTAAGATATATAATGAGTTCTAAGACAATTCTCTTTTAAATTATAATATTGATTATGCTATTACAGTTGTCCCATTTTTCCTTCTTTGTCCCCCTCCACCCAGTACCCCCACTCCCTCAGGCAATCCCCACACCTTTTTTCATGTCCATGGGTCATGTGTATAAGTTCTTTGGTTACTCCATTTTCTATGCTGTGCTTTACATGCCCATGGCTATTATATAACTACTGATTTGTACTTCTTAATCCCCTCACCTCTTCACACTTTCCCCCACACCCCCCTACCATCTGGCAACCCTCAAAATGTTCTCTGTATCCATGATTCTGTCTCAGTTCTTCTTGCTTGCTTAGTTTGTTTTTTAGATTCAATTTCGGATAGGTATGTATTTATTTCCATTTTGCTGTTTACAGTTTTGATCTTCTTTTTCTTAAATAAGTATTTTTAACATTTCATATAATAATTGTTTGGTAATGAAGAACTCCTTTAGTTTTTGTTTTTGTTTTTTTTCTTGCCTGGGAAGCTCTTTATCTGCCCTTCAATTCTAAATTACAGCTTTGCTGGGTAGAGCAGTCTTGGTCTAGGTCCCTGCTTTTCATGACTTTGAATATTTCTGGCCAATACCTTCTAGCATGCAAAATTTCTTTGTACAAATCAGCTGACAGTCTTATGGGAACTCCCCTGTAGGTAATTATCTGCTTTTCTCTTACTGCTTTTAAGATTCTGTCTTTATCCTTAACCTTTGGCATTTTAATTATGATGTGTGTTGGAGTGGGTCTCTTTGCATCTAGCTTGTTTGGGACTCTCTGTGCTTTCTGGACTTCTATGTTTATTTCCTTCACCAATTTAGGGAATTCTACTTTCATTATTTTTTTCAAATAGATTTCCAATTTCTTGCTCTTTCTCTTCTCCTTCTAGCATCCCTATGATGTGATTGTTGGAACACTTGAAGTTGTCCCAGAGGCTGCTTACCCTATCCCCATTTTTTTATTCATATTTCTTCTAGTTGTTCTGATTGGTGGTTTTTTGCTTCCTTATGTTCCAAACCATTGATTTGATTCTCATTTTCATCCACTCTACTGTTTTTTCCCTGTAAATTATTATTTCAGTCAGTGTATACTTCGTTTTTGACCCATCTTTTTTATGTTATTGAGATCCTTACTAAGTTCCTTGAGCAACCTTTCACCAGTGTTTTCAACTCTACATCTGATAGATTGCTTATCTTCATTTTGTTTAGTTCTTTTTCTAGAGTTTTGGTGTCTTCTTACATGTGTGTAATAAGGGCCATGTATCTTTATCTCCTCATTTTGACAACCTCCCTGTGTTTGTTTCTATGTATTAGGTAGAGCTGCTGTGAATCTATGTCTTGCTAGCATGCCTTAATATAGTAGGTGTCCTGTAGGGTCCAGTGGCATAGCCTCCCCTATCATGTACACTGTGTACTCGAGATGCACTTTTTTGTGTGGGCTGAGTGTACCTTCCTCTTATAGTTGAGGCTTGGTTGTTATTGGTAGATCAATGGGGGAAATTTACACAGGCCAGTCAGTTACAAGGATTGGCTGTGACCACTGACCATCAATGTCCACCCTCTGTGGAGGATCAACTGTGCAGGGGTAATGTGGTAGTGCTCTGACATGGTCTGTAGCTGTTTACTGGGTATGCAGGCTCTGGGGTGTCCTGAGTCATGCAGGCCCAGGTCAGCCTCCACTGTGTTCTGTCAGGGCCACCCTACATTAGTTATAAAGCAATCAGCAGATAGCTGCTACTTGTGCTGGGTTTGAAGTTTCCCAGGTGAAGCCATGCTGTGAAAAAAAAGCTGGCTGTGGCTAGTGCAGTGCCAAGCCTGGAGCCACTTAGCAAGAGTTATGGTGCCTTGCAGCTCCCTGAGGCTGGCTGTTACTTGTTTGAGAGAATTTAGGAAGTTGTGAAGCATGAGCCAAGATCAGCCATCCATATGGAAAATCCACTGTTAACAGCTTGGGTAGGCTCATAACGTTGGGTGGGGTGGAGCCTCAGGGGATCTCCAGGGCAGGGCAAACTGCTTTAACCCTGGAGATCCCCATGTTGGTGGAGTCTCAAATATGGCACCTGCCTGCCAGCTCTATGGCTCTGTGGGGGGAGCGTTCAGAAAAGAATCAATGACCTCTGCCCACCCTTCTGTCAGGGAGAAAGCTGTCCCTCAGCTCTTGCCTTGATGTCAGACATTGCAATTCATCCCTATATGCCACTGGTGCCCTTTCAAGCTGCTACCCTGATGCTGGAGCTTAGAAGGAGTGAATCTGAATAAGTCCTTGTGGAGGTTTGTTAAGAACTGCTTGGGACTCCAGAAGTTTCTTCCACCCACTCAATCCTTGCTAGTTTTTGCAGCAAGAATTTATGGGGCCTTGTCTTCCTGGCACTGGAACCTTGGACTGGGAAGCCCG
The DNA here is from genome assembly GCA_028533065.1 of Trachops cirrhosus. Lineage (NCBI taxonomy): Eukaryota > Metazoa > Chordata > Mammalia > Chiroptera > Phyllostomidae > Trachops > Trachops cirrhosus. The sequence goes on along the minus strand of CM052543.1, from coordinate 49,525,543 downwards.
GTGTGGGGCTGGGACTTCTTGCTCCCTAATTTTTATCCACCACACATGGGTGTGGAACCAGCCCATTCTTTGTCTCCACATCTCTGTACCTCCTACCAGTCTGGATGGATATGGTTTATTTAACTCCATAGTTGTCAGATTTCTATTCACTTCAATTTCTGACAATTCTGAGTGATGTTTTTCTATAATTTAGTTGTAATTTTGATGTGGTTGTGAGAGGAGGTAAGTTGTGTTTATCTATGGCTCCATTTTGACTGGAAGTCTAAGACTTATTTCTTTATTACCAACTTTTTGTTTTTAAAGTGAGAAACTAATCATGAAACAATTTAAATGGAAGGCAGTTCCCCAATGGAAGAAGCCCTTGACTTAGTATGCAAAAAACAGAATTTGACTTTATCTTTTTGTTTTTTAGTAATATAATCTATCTTTTCCTTTAATATCTCTCAGCCTTAAATTTCCCTTCTGTAAAATGAAGATACTAGTACCAGCCTTGCCTAAGTCAGAGAGTTGTTATGAGGATAGAGTTGATGTATGTGAGAGTAATGACCAAATAATATCATACTATCATCAGACCTAAAATCATAAAAATCATCAGACCTGTATCATAAAAATCCAAACTGTCACCAAACCTGATTTGTGAACCTCCAAACATATATCATTGGCCAACAGGGTAATAATGTCATATGAGGTAATAAAATTGATAGATTAAAAATGCTTCATCACAAATTTGAGAGTTCTTTATTAAAATTCCCAAATAATTGGTCAATTTTTTTTAATGTCACAGAAACAGTGCTACATCTGCTTGTGTGGAGCAATGGTCTTTAAAATGCGGTCCCTGCATCAGCAAAACTAGAAACTTGTTACAATGCAAATGATTAGACCTCACCCTAGGGTGGCCCCCTAGCATTTTGTGATTTGAAAGTCCCTCTGGGTAATTCTGAGGTACCCTGAAGTTTGAGGACCACAGATACAGGGGAAAAAACCTGAGCTCTGTAGTCAAAGCTGAAGTCAAATACTAGCTCAGGCCTTTAATTACACAGTGACCTTGAACTTATTCTTTGAAAATAAGTGCTCCAGGGTTTCCCCAGGTGGTAGAAGATTAAGACGAGTGATGTAGATACATTTACCCCTTTTAAAATACTAGCCTACTAACTAGGCTGACTTAATTTTGTTAGTTCTTCTGCCTACATAAAGTAAATGTTTCTCCCCCTGCCTCCTTCCTCATTTTTGCAAAATTTCTTTGGGTGGAAATAATTTTCAAAGAAATGGGTTTTTGGTTAAGCTGTTTGATCACAAAGAGAAACAGCTACCTGAAAAGTCAAATATGCTAGGTAAAAACAAGGCCAGGTTTTATTTTTGACATTAAAAATATAATTTTCAAAGTGTAAAGGCTATTCCTTGGAAAAGTACAACCTGTGCTGTTAAAATTCTGTCAGTGTTCATACCTTATGAAAGTTCCTGCCCCGTCTGGTGTGGCTCAGTGGATTGAGTGCTGGCCTACAAATCAAAGGGTCACTGGTTCAATTCCCAGTCAGGGCACATGCCTGGGTTGTGGGCTGGGTCCCCAGTAGGGGGCATGTGAGAAGCAACCAACATTGATGTTTCTCTCCCTCTCTTTCTTGCTCCCTTCCCCTCTCTGTAAAAAGAAAGAGAGAGAGAGAGACAGAGAGAGAGAGAGAGAGAGAGAGAGAGAGAGAGAGAAAGAGAAGAAAGAGAAGAAAAGAAAGAAAGAAAAGAAAGATATGCTCCACACATATCAAGATAGCTGCTGGGTAGTTACTTGGTTCTCTTCCAAAGTGTATCTATAGCTAGAGTATAGTAATTAAGTTATTTAAGGTAATCACCCAAAATGACTGTGGTGCTAATTAAGCACAACGATTAAGGCATGAGACCAGGTCTGGGGCTGGTATACTTTCTATTTTCACCAGGAATGAGATCCATGGATATTTACACCGAGTACTAAAACAATAGCACCAAAGAAGTCCGTTACATAGCCCTTAGACAATAAGGCCGGAAGAGGTCTGTGTACTCAATGTCTGTGGACAGCACATCTACTGTGCTTCAGGCACTCTGCTGAGCACTGGGAGTCCAGAAGTGAGCAAAACACAATGGTTCTTGTCCTCACTGAAGGAATAGCATAGGGGAAGAAGGACATTAAACAAATGATCACAAACATAAGTACATAACTATAATTATAAATTGTGATAAGTTCCATCGGGAAAAAAAGTACAAAAGTACAGGGTGTTTTGAAAGGAAGTAAATAAGAGGATTTGTAAAGCTCTGCCCTTGGAGAGCTTATAGGTTTCTTTAATATGCTTTGCATCTTCAAAAGCTCAAAGCTTTTTACTGCTACTCATAGGACAGAAAGACCAGGGTTTTACCTGCCAAATAACTTTCTTGCTGTCTGGTCTTAGGAAAATTACTGAATCTCACTAGGGTTCAGATTTTTCAACCATAAAATGGAACATAAATACCAGCCTGGCAGGGCTGTTATGAAGATTGAATGAATAAATAAACAGAACAAATGGTGTGTGCTTGGCACATGGTAAGTGCTTAATGAATATTAACCATGTTAGCAAAAGGAGGCCTAAGGAGAGGAAGAGGAGGAAAATGGGGAGGATGGGGGGAGGGTGATGATGGTGACAACAGTGATGATGGGGCAGGGGCAAAGTGAGTAATTCAAAATTCCGTACTCTTGATATTCAGGTTGTTATTTGTTCCTTAGAAAAAGATATATGCATAAGGACTATAGCCAAAATATTGGAGAAAAATCCCTAAACACACACACACACAATGACTAAAATCTGCTGCCTAGTCTATTTTTTGACTGTGTGCTAACAGAGCCCAGAAAATTTTAACAAAAATGGGTGAGGAGGAAATGCTTAGCTTCAAATACTGGTCTTTTGGTGAAAAAGCAGTGGTGATACTCAAGCTTCTACGATAACTGTCGATGTAGGATTTGGGGAGGAGGACTTTCCAGTTAGAGTGGACATGGGGGCACAAGGACACAGGGCAGAAAGGCACACTCACTAACATGAGGTCCTAAAATGTGGGGAGGAAAGCAGCAAAGTGGAGAGGAGACTAGACTTGAGTGGGCAGCCCTTGCTTCCGGGCTTGGCTATCTGTCTCTTATGAGCAGTGGGATCTAATTCATTCTTATAAGCCTCTGTTTCTTCTTTTGTAAAATAGGGATGAAACTGAACATATTTAGCCAATAAATGTTGTATTTCCTTTATGAAATATACCTACTCCAGGTAGACCTAATGTCTCACTAAGGGAAGTGAGCATTGAATGAGATGCTGTCATATATATGAATATGTTTTGAAATTTTAAAAGCAGCAGGCAAGTCTAAAATTACTGATATTATTATTATTTAGGCCTTATATTTTTACTTGTAAGTCTTCTGTCCTTCCAAAACTACCTATAAGCCCCCTGAGTAAGGGCAGGAGGCCATATTTGTCTTTGTGTCTCCCAAGTCGGTGACTAGAGCAGGATTTCTGAGCACATATTGGCTGAGCTGTAGAGGATTTACCATATTGGAAGAAATTTAAAAAGTTGCTTAGAGAGGTGCAGGAGCACATTCCCAGTGGTGAGGCAGTGACAAACAAGGGTAAGTAGCTTCCACAGACAAGCCTAAAGCCAAAGGTGTAGTGGGCCAGGCCTGTTGAGCAAAGGTTCCACATTTGTCCATGAGGCCACGGTTGAAACGGAATACAAAACAGCATAGTAATTTCCCACACACTTTCCCTCACTGAATAAATTGAGAGATGAGAGTACAGAAGGACAGAAATATCAGAAACGTCATCGTGGCTCCTAGACTCAAGGAGTCCACCCTCTATCGGAAGAGGAGAGAAACATGCATAGAGTACAACTGGGGATGCCCAGAGATATCTATAAAGAAATAGGAGATTTTTTAAATTACTTTATTGTTGTTCAATTACAGCTGTCTGCATTTTTCTCCCCACCCCTCCCCCCATCCTAGTCATCCCTACTTCTCTCCCTTGCTTTCACCCTCCCCGTTGGTTTTGTCCATGTGTCCTTTATAGTAGTTCCTGAGAACCCTTCTCCCCACTGTCCCCACTCTCCTCCCCTCTGACTATTGTTAGATTGTTCTTAATTTCACTGTCTCTGGTTATATTTTGTTTGCTTATTTCTTTTGTTGATTATGTTCCAGTCAAAGGTGAGATCATATGTGCTTATTTCTTTTGTTGATTATGTTCCAGTCAAAGGTGAGATCATATGGTATTTGTCCCTTACCAACTGGCTTATTTCACTTAGCATAATGCTCTCCAGTTCCATCCATGCTGTCGCAAAGGGTAGGAGCTCCTTCTTTCTCTCTGCTGTGTAGTATTCCATTGTGTAAATGTACCATAGTTTTTTGATCCACTCATTTGCTGATGGACACTTAGGTTGCTTCCAGCACTTAGCTATTGTAATTTGTGCTCCTGTGAACATTGGGGTGCATAGGTTCTTTTAGATTTGTGTTTCAGGGCTCTTAAGGTATAATCGCAGCAGTGGAATTGCTGGGTCAAAAGGCAGCAGACAGAAGATTTAAAAATAAAAGAAGAAGAAGAAGCAGCAGCAGCACCTGGGGAGACCAAGGAAGACTTCTCAGGAGGAGGAAGGCTTGTGTGTAGAAGGAGGAGAAACAGCAGGGCACTGGAAGGAAGAGAAAGAAGGGAAGGGATCCCAGGCACTTCAGTCCCTGCTTTCATGTGGTGACCTGTCTAAGGAAGGCTCCGGTTCTTGTTTAAGCTAAGAGATGTATCCCCTCCTGAGAGACATAATAAAGATCTCAATTAATTAATTTGTTAGTGATTCCTCCCTTTTTATGCAAACCAGCCCTAATTTATTCTTTATCTGTTATATACATATTAAAAGGTGAAAATGTGAAGCTGCAACTGAGAAAGTGTCATAGAGCTCTGAAAATGAATTCACTGTAGGAGTCTAAATAGAAAATAAAAGTCAGCTGTTTAAGCTGCATCTTTACTAAGAGTCTTTGAAGTCAGCAGTAATTCTGAGTGCAGGACACACATTGTGCTTCATCAGTTGGGCTGACCCAGAAAATTGCAACTAATATTATAACACAGATCATATGAACTCTTATTTTGTACATTAACAATTGTGGAAACCCACTAACAACTCTGTTCCTCACTGTGGTGTGAATGAAGTTTGTGGGTCAGTCTGTTTGATTTACCTTTTCTTCCCCTGAAACATCTCAGAATATCTGCTGCACCAGACTGTTTAATACCTCCTTAAAATAAAGATATGAGAGGAGATTTTTATCAACAAGGAAATGTGTTTGCATATATTAAGGTTAGGAGTCTTTAAAAGTTCATATTCTTATTGGGCACCCAGTCTGAGGAATGAAAGTGGGGAGGAGCCACACTCCTTCCTGGCTTGTAGGTCATTCCTGCTCCTTCCATAGCTTGTTTCTGAAGCACCCTTGATTGCTAGCATGAGTACCACCTTCTTTCTTTATGGTACCATTCTTTATAGTTTCTATCTTCTCTTTCTCCTGCTCCTTGACATTCTTGTCCTCTGGTTTCCTCCTTGTGCTTCCAGTACCTCTGATTCTATCCAGTCATTGCCTTTTTCAGCCTTCGAACTTTACCTGTAGCTATCATATCCTCTACAGGTGATCTGATAAATCCACTACAGTTACCCCTGTGCAGTAACTTTCCTTCCAATTCTTATTATATGTTGCCAAAGCTCTGTGTATTACCTGGTTAAAAGAAAGAACTGTAGCAAAAGTACAAGGAAACCCTTCAGATTTGAGAGCCATTTATAGGAGTAGTATCATTTGGATTCCCATAGCATAGTTTTCCCTAGATAGAATTCATTGTTATAAAAATAAAGCATTGTGAAGAAAGAACTCATATATAATTGATTTTTGCATCAAAGCAAATTATGGTTCATTTGTCCCAGATGAAAACAGTGCCACTGTAAATTTCCATGGACTGACAAAAGCATTTTCTTGTAAACTAGACCAGTAGTTGCTACAACTTGTAAAATCCAGTAATAAGCCTGAGTCCTTAAAAGAGGAGAAGAAATTGAAAATGTCAGCATGACATTAGTAGCTTTGTCGAATGTATTTGTCATGGCTGAAAGGCGGTGTTCAAGGCGGGTTAGACTGACTACTGCAACGACAATGGTGCCAATGCAGTAGGGACCTGTGGTTGTCCATCAGTGCCCGATGCAGGCGATGGGACTCTGGGTCAGAGAGCCCCGCTCCTTCCACCTTTGTCACTGCCATTTTCATCACATGACCTTCAATACTGTCAAATAATAGGAAAGAGGCCTCCGAGGACTCTATGTGAAGTTCCATGACAGTGCCTGGACACAGCCCAGGTCTTCGCTGCCCACACTCCACGGGACAGCACTCGGCCTGCGCTGCCAGTCTAACTGCACACGAGGCGGGGGAAAGGCGTCGGCTCGTGGGTCAAGTGCAAAAGCAAACAATGTAACGAACACATAGCAATGTCTTAGATGGAGTTTTGTAGTTTATAATAAAGTGTTTCTTTTATAATTCTTCAATATAATTCCCTTTCTCTTTTCCTGTTTCAAGAATAAATCTCTCTAAACAGAGGCAGAATATATATTAGTTGAAAGCAAGGATCTTGAAGTCGTAACAATATCTTAGTTGAAATTTTCCTTTACCTTTCTTTGAGCTCTTTTTTCCTTTTTTTTTTTTTTTTTTTTTGAATTTTCTCATTCATCAGTTGGGAATCAAGGTACCTGACAGGAAGGATACTGTGATGATAGCATTACATAATGTATACAACAAAGAAAGTAGCCAATAAATATTAACTGTTTTTATTCTTCATATGATTAGTAAACACAATGTGAAGGATGTTAATGCAATTGATATTTATGAATAAATGTCTTCCAGTTTCTTACACTTAGGATATTTTCTTTCATTCCAAGCACTGTTTTGCTCCCAAGCCCTGAAGCCATTTTCAGAAAAGGCTTTCTGCAGTCCCAAAGTAGAGGAATTGGGTGAGGAGAGGAGCAGCCCTTGTTGCGACGTTCAATGGAACTTCACTGGTTTCCACCTTGTGGGCCTGGGAGCTGATAGCCGCCCGGTGGGCGGGACGTGCTGTCTGCTTTAGCAGTGGCACTAAGGATGACTCACCAGAGCACTCGTTTTCACTGGCTCCTCTCATCTGTACAGGGAGGAGGCCCTGGCTGCGCCTTTGAAGCAGGATGGCTTACTGAGGATTTTCTCTCCCTAGTTTCTGTGAAGTGTGCTTTCTCCTTGATGTATGCACATAAATCACAGGCATTTGCAAAACAAGTAAAATATTAAGTCTAGGGCTGAAGTGAATTTATCACAATTAAGTAGAAGCATTCTCAGTCAGTGCCCATGCAGCAAAGCAATCGTATTGTCTGGGACAGACTGTTTCTTTTCTTGTGGTAAACACACACACAGTAGAATTCCACCATTTATTTATTTGCTCTAAAGTGTCTTATGATAACTCCTCTGAAAAGATGTGGGTAAGTTCTGTTGTTAATGGTTCTCATTTTTTTTCAATGAAAACCAGCTATAAATATATTTAGCTCATATAAACCTAATACTTTGAATTGATAGACTATCTTTAAAGTTGTTGCTGGGACTTCTTGTTTATTTATAGAAAAAATGAAGCTGTAAGTAAAAGATATTTTCATTCTGGTTTATAAGGGGGAATATTATAGCAATAAGTAAATTAATGTGTCACTAACATCACAGGATAGAACGTCAGTGGCCAAAAAGAAAACTCTTAATTTCTAGGACTAAATACTCATATTGGAGCTATCTGTCTTTTATTAGCCCTCTTATTATTTTTTGCACATAATGATTCTCTAAACATTATAGAAAAAAGGCATGTGAAAGATTAGCCCTTGGGAAGCTGAATGATTAAACAATTCAAAACAAGGATTTTTGTTTCTGGTAATGTGTTGGATTAGGTTATTTGGAACATCTCTCCCTCTGACTACATCTAAAAGTATTGTATATAATATATTAAAAAGCAAAAAAAAAAAAAATGTTTTCAAAGTACCAGGCAACTTACAAGGCAGTGACGGTTTATCAGGCAGAAGCCTAAACCAAGAGTGGTACCCAGAGAGTCAGGGCCGAATCCGGAGGGTCAGGGTGGCACCGAGGCCACTTGGGTCCTGAGGACATTTGCTGAGCCAGGAGGAGTGACCAACAAAGACTTCAGGTTGGAATTATAATATATTAATTATAAAATATGTATCCTTACTGTTTAACTTAATTAAAGATAAGCTTAAGTAAATAGTACAGGAAACTATGAAAGTTTTCCTAGTAGATTTGAAAAAAATTAAAGAGGATCTCAATAAAATAAACAAATTGAAATTAAAGACAAAGCTGAGAAGTCTAACAGTGGATTGGTCAAAGTGGAAGAGACCACAGTTGAACTAGACAATAGCTCAGAAGAATAGTCTAGAATGCAGAGAGACAGCAATGCTGACAACCGTGAAGAGCTAAGAGACCTTGAGGATAGGTGAGAAGGACAGGTAAGTACAAGGAGTTGCAGAAGGAGAGCATACAGAGAGTGTGGCAGAGGCAATATTTGAAAACATAAATGGACAGTAGGTTTCTGCATCTGATAAAATGCACAAATACACAGATTCAAGGAACTTTATGAATCCCCAGCAGATTTTTTAATGTCCACACCCAGACAGAGCATGATGAGAAGGCAGAACACCAAAGACTGTGGGTATCTCAGCAATGTCTGGGGAGGAAGGACAGTGTGTGTCCAAACAAATGTTGAAAAAAGTAACTTTCATCCTGGAATTTTGTCTTTAAAAAATGAAGGCTAAATAAAAATATTTCAGGAAAACAAAGCCTGGAAGAGAGTTTATCACCAGCAGATCCTCGTTAAAGAACTTCTTAAAAATTCCTCCAAGGCTAAAAGAAAGTGATATTAGATGGAAAATCTGAGCTTCTAAACGAAGAACAAACTTAGTGGAATGTATATGAATTAGTCTAAATGAAAACACACTTTATAAAAATAATAATAATGTTTTGTGGGGTTAAAAGGGATAAAGTCAAAATACAAACAATAATAATATTTTGATTTTATAGATCTATATGTACAATACTTATGGGAAAGTAAAAGTACTGACTAGTTTTATTCTTTATGTAAGTATGCTAGAGAGCCACGTGCGTCACTCATTATGTTTAATGTTAATGGAACCACTGCCCCACAAAACCAGATAGCTGAGTCTTACAATATAACACTAAGAGGGATAGGCAGCAAGACATCAAGCAATACATTTGCATGATTCCGTCTCTATATAATTCAAAATAGGAAAATCTGTCTATTTTTCCAAAGGATGCAGGGTGGTAAAATCTGTAAAGAAAAGCAAGGAAATAATTATTCTAAAAGTCAGGGCTGTGGTTACCCACAAGCAGTCAGAAAGAGGGGTTTTTGGGAGTGGCACTTTATAATCCCTTTAAACTGTACAGATATGTTCCATGTGTTTTTGACACATATGTTTTATATGCATAAATCTTCCAATAAGAATGTTTCTAAAAGATAAGCAAGTAAATACATAAATGATTTTTTGCTATATCATCACTAGGTAAGTGTTTCCTTGTGTTCTGTGTTATATCTTTACAGCAGACTCCCTGGATGGAGATCAATGAGTCAAAGATACTTCATGTTTTTAGCAACCTTAATAACAATGACTGTAAGCCACCCCTGTCTGGTTTCTAAGCTATTTTCTTGCAGAGAGCACACTATATCCCATGTATTGTGTCGTGTTTACCAAAAAAATTTTGTCACCTTATCTTGCCCCAGGAATGCTCGAGCACCAAAATCTGCTTGTACCAACACTGACTATCATTCAAAATATAAATTTGCAAGTTAACTTAATAGGCAATTACTTTGTATATTTTCAAGTGTATTTATGCTATGTTAAAAATGGTTTCTCATTATAAAGAAGCAGAGTAGAGGATTAAGAATGTGGCCTCTTGACCCAGGCCGTTCCAGTCAATGTCCTAAGGCTGCCAACAATAGCTGTGTAAACCTGGGCAAGATATTGGACGTGTTTCCCAGTTACCTCATCTGTAACTAGAGGACAATAGCAGAATTGATTGCATAGGATTGTTGAAGGGCTTAAATATAAACTACCTGAAACAATATGTGACACATAGTAAATAACCAATATTTGTTTGCAAATACTTTATTATTGCAAGAACAGACCCATTTGACCTCAGCGCAAATTACACACTTTGTTACATTGTACTTATAATCAGTGAAATAGGATATGACCAACCTAAAAGACAAATACTACTAGCCTACTCTCCAGGACCTTTGACTGGCGAATCTCCTTGATGTTCTGCCCTGAGGAGCTCTAGGGGTTAGTGCTGACCAAGGGGAGAGAGTGTGCAACAGAGAGAGGATCAAGAATGCTTGTAGTTACTCATTTAATTTGATAATGAACTATTAAGCTCCATGCCTGACTTCTGCAGTGGACATATGTAATATGGCAGCATGGAAGGCACGACATACGAGAAGATGAGAGGAAAAATTAACATCTAAGTATTGGATCAAGGGCACAAGGGAGGCAGGTTCACAGGAGGTCCTACTCCCATGGAAGACATCAAGGAAAGCTTCCTGAAAATAAAATGGTTGTTTAGCACTTTCTGGTGTGCAAATCACCGACAGATGAGACCCCGCTAGGCAAATACCCAATCCCAATTTTAGAGTTAGGGAAGCTAAGATTCAGAGAGGGTGGGCTAAATGAGGTTGTTTCATTTCCAGAAATACACTGGGATTCCCATGAAATGAAAAACCTACTCAGGTGGCACTTGAGATTTTCTCTCTCTCCCTTCAGCAGCCAAAGTCTAGAATCTATGGTGAACACAATTCTGGTGCACTGAGCTGTAAAAAGCGAACAGCTGCTGTGACTTTTTCTTTAAAGCATGAATAGGAAATCCCAAGCTAAATATAAGTTGGGCTTTGGAGAAGAAACAATTCAAGGAAAAATAATCAGCATCTAGTTTTGTTTGCCCTCCATTAAGAAGTCTCAGAATACAAATTAGCTGTAGTGTCCACAGTAAATGTTCAGGACTCTTTCAGAAAAATTCACCTCTCTGCTGGCATTCTATCCTTGGTTTGTCTAGGAGTTTGTTACTTTGCAGTTATGCTTGGAAAGTAAATGCTAATTTTTGAAAAGATAAAATATCCAAACCATTTGTTTGAGCTGGATTGTAGGTAAAAATAAACCTCGGTTGCTTTGAAGGGTATTCTACCTCCTTTGACCGCTCCCCCAAATCGGTGAGTATTGTCACCAATTTGTCATGTGCCTTCAGAGCTTCTTTAGAGTTCAGTCAAATACCTCAGATTGGTTCCTATTCACATGAAAGGTTACTTAATTTATACATACTTGTCTGCACTTCAATTTTTTCATTTAATCGTACACTCATCTTTAAGATCTTCCCATATCAGCGCTTATTTTTAGAGCTTTCCATTGTATTGATGTAGCATAACTTGTTTAACTCATACTCAGGTGATGACTATTTATGTTCTAACCTTTTGCTTTTATAACTAACCCTCGTGACCTCAGTGGCCACTGAATACACATGCACTCTGAGGTTTCCAGACTTGTGTGCAGTTAGAATTGGAATATGTGTCTGGGTTATAGCCAAAGAGGTAAAGGTGGAATTAAAATAAGTCAATACTTTTAAGGGTCCAGGTTGACCCTTAAAAGTATTCTCTACAACCCCGCAGTACCCTCTCCTCCTGTAAAAACCCCTTGGAAATCACGAGTTCCAGATAGTTCGGTTACAAGAGGAAGGAGGGTAGTCCTTCTGTCACTTGAACGTGGTGTGACAGAAACAAAATGTCATTGTGTTAGGCCCTTGATATTCTGTGGTTAGTGAGCACCATCTATTGTTTCCTGACTAACACAAACCTATCACTTCATAAGTGTACAAATAAATTTATGAAATAAATTCCCTGAAGTGGAATTTCAGTTTTAGTATTTACTTCTCCTCCTCACAACCTCTAAGACTAGGTTTTCATCAGAGCCTCTAATATATCCCAAAGTCTCTCACCACCAACCCTCGCCTCGCCTTCAACACTGGCTGAGGTTAGTCCCTTCTTGTTTACCACCTGGTTTCCCCTTCCTGCTAATCTTGAGCTCTCTTAAATGTCCATGCACATTGCTGCCAGATTAACCTTCCCTTTCCCTGTTCTCAGAACACACATAATTTTTCCTGACCCCCTAAAATCCTTCAAAAATTTCCAACTGCCTGCAGGATTAATTCTATATTTTCTAGCCTGGCATTCAAGCCAGCCCACACTCACATACAGAAGGGGGTGGCCCAGTACAGTGTCCTGCACAGAGTAGGTACTGAATAAATAGTGAGAGCTATCATATTTTATAATGTTAAACTAAAAATGTTTAACTTCCACAGTGGAAAGGGTTTTTGTAAGTAAGGTTTTACTGAGCCAAAAACATCCTAGCCAAAAGATCAGTCTTGGGGCATGGAGTCTAAAACACCAGCAGCATGAGGAGGTAGGAAAGACTGCAACCCAGAGTTTTGCAAGTGTTTTATACATCAACTCGGGGGAAGGGAGGAGAAAGAGGGAATCTGAAAGTACTTACTGAGCTATAGGTAAAGGGGTGGGGAACGGTAAAGGGTGGGGAAAGGGGTGGGGCCAGCCCTGAGAAAGCGGAGTCTGAATGAGGAGGTGTGGCTCCCTGGCTGGCCTAGGGCCGCAGTTCCCAAAGCCCCAGTGTAAACAAAGGAATAGGGAAGGGCTTCTGAAGAGGACAGGTAAAACAAGAATGTGAGAAATCTGTTGTTAGCCGGTCAGCAGTCATTATCAGACTAAGAGTTCTGTCTCTTTCTCTTACTCTCTAAGCACTGGAAATTAATTTAGAACATCTCAGAGTTTTTCTTTTTTTTTTTTCTTATCAATAACCTGCAACAAAGTAGTACTTTGTATATAGCTGGCATTCAATAAATAATTGCTACCTGGTGGACTATATGAGTGAGAATTCATGATTCAGTAAGTTACACTACCAGAGGATTTCTTGATATTTTCCTCTAACCACTTGGTTTTAAGATTATTCTTTCTGAGAGTGTTGATTAATCAAAGAATTGGGTGGCAAGACTACAGGAAAGCAGCCCAGCTAATTCTCAGTTAAACATCTAGGGAAATGCCCCTTTGTAACAGTGATGGATGATGCAGTAGTACACATGGCATCCATGAAGATGGTGCCAGTTAAGGCAATACTAAAAACCAGGTATCACACTGAATATTCATATTGAGCATCCATACCTAAATGATGCTGCTAACTCATAATCAAGTTGAAATAGCTGTGTTTAGCATTTTTGAACCATAACATTCTAAGACATAATTATTCACATATTTTTATCTGTTGAATTTGAAGAGAGCCATACATAATCTTCTGTGCTTAAAAATGTGGTGTTACTTCAAGAGCTAGATGCCTTTCTGTAACATAGGAATTTGAAGTAGAATTTTACTTCTGTTAACAAAGACTAGATGTTTATAGATTCATGAAAGAGATAAGTATTTTAAAATGTTATTTTTCACATTGATTTAACTGACTTAATTGAAGAAAATGTGTGAAATTATTCCAGAGGATAAATCCAGTTGTCTTGGAAACTTTGAAGAGATGAAAAATGAAAACAAGATGTTGTCATGCTTAAACTGTAAGGGCTGTGGATATAAATTGACCCTAAATTTCTCTAAATTTTATTCCAGTGTGAACAGAACCATCATTCAGGACCAAAGAAATATTAAGGATTTGATGAAAATGAAACAATGCATGTACACATAGTGTATTTTTATTTATATTAGATATACAAAAATTTTAATTCAGGATTTTCTTATTGATTTGGAACCAATATTTTTGTAGAGGTTCAACTGAAGAACAGGAGAAAAAAAAAGTCAGTCTCTCACTCTTGCTCTCTGTGTCTCTTGCTTGCTAGTAACTTCACATTTGTTTTTGTTTTACAAAGCTGTACAAAGTAACCAAGTCCTGAAACCTCATTTAACATCTAAACAGGTAACAAACTTGAAGTGACACAAGGAAATAATATACAATGAAAACTGTTTGTATTGTCCTTAGCTGAAGAAACCTCAAACATATTAGCAGATTTTTGTCAAATTAATTCTCCTGGCAACATTGACACTAAAAATGCCCATAGTACTTTTTAATACTTTGTAGAAAATTAATGTGAGTAGGGAGCTAATATGTTCTTTCTCAAAGGCTTTTAGAAGCAACAACCTAGTCTATGTGAAAACTATGGAAATTAAAGCACACCCTTTGATGCAGGCAGATTCTAAACTAAATATCTGAGGGAAACAAGTGGACTCCCTGACAGTCCAAGAGTGGCATCCAGGAATTTTGATGTAATTAGTACAAAGAGGGATATACATTCAAGCAGAATCAAGAGTGATTTTATTTATTATGATTATTAATAATGATGTCTTTAATAATAGAGACAAATGGTTTCTTCATATTTTCATTCCCTATCCCTGATATCCCTTTTTAAAATTTAATCTTTATTATATTTTTTCCATTACCACCTAGTCCCCTTATACCCCTCTCCCCCCAGCAATCACCACACTGTTGCCCATGTCCATGAGTCCTTTTTCCTTTTTGCTCAAATCCTCCAACCCCTAATCTTCCCTCCACCAGTAGCTGTCATCTACTTTGTCTGAGTCTGTTTCTTTTTTTTCTTTTTTCAATATATTTTATTGATTATGCTATCACAGTTGTCCTATTATCCCCCCTTCATTTCCCTCCACCCTGAACACCCTCCCCCACCCACATTCCCCCCCTTTAGTTCATGTCCATGTGTC
>CM052543.1:49500183-49510591 GCA_028533065.1 Trachops cirrhosus | reverse complement strand
TAATAATTGTGAGTTTGCTGCCATTTTACTACACATTTATCTTCTTTTGCTTAGATAAGTCCCTTTAACATTTCATACAATAAGGGCTTGGTGATGATGAACTCCTTTAACTTGACCTTATCTGAGAAGCACTTCATCTGCCCTTCCATTCTAAATGAAAGCTTTGCTGGATAGAGAGAGAGTCTGTTTCTGTTTTGCTTGTTAGTTCAGTTTGTTCATCACATTCCACATATGAGTGAAATCACATATGGTATTTGTCTTTCTCTGACTGGCTTATTTTGACTAGCATCATGTTCTCCAGGTCCATCCATACTGTTGCAAGGGGTAAAATTTTCTTCTTTTTTATGGCCAAGTAGAATTCTAATGTGTAAATGTCCCATAGTTGTTTTATCCACTCATTTACTGATGGACACTTGGGCTGCTTCTATATCTTGGTGATTGTAAGTAATGCTGCAATGAACATAAGAGTCCTTATGTTCTTTCAAATTAGTGTTTTGGGTTTGTTCGGATATATTCCCAGAAGTGGGATTGCCGGGTCAAAAGGCAGATCCATTTTTAATTTTTTGAGGTATCTCCACACTGCTTTCTGCAGTGGCCGCACCAATCTGCATTCCCACCAACAGTGTAAAGGTGGGATTCTTCACCAGCACTTGTTTGTTGATTTATTGATGATAGCCATTCTGATAGGTGTGAGATGGTATCTCATTATGGTTTTAATTTGCATTTCTCTGATGATTAGTGACATTGAACATCTTTTCATATGACTATTGGCCATCTGTATGTCCTCTTTGGAGAAGAGTCTTTTCAGGTGCTTTTTTTTGTTTTTAAATATTCCATTTTGTGGCTGTGCCATAGTTTTAATTTTTTTTTAAATTTTTATAGAGAAGGGAAGGAAAGGAGAGAGGGAGAGAAACATCAATGTGTGGTTGTGTCTCTCACATCCCCTACTGGGGACCAGGCCCACAACCTGGGCGTGTGCCCTGACTGGGAATCGAACCAGCAACTCTTTGGTTTGCAGGCCCATGCTCAATCCACTAAGCTACACCAGCCAGGTCGTTTTCAGGTGCTTTGACAATTTTTTAATTGGGTTGTTTGGCTTTTTGGTGTTGAGTTTTGTATGTACTTTATAAATTTTGGATATTAACCCTTATCAGATATATCAGTGAATATGTTCTCCCATTCTGTGGGTTGTGTTTTTATTTTGTTGATGACTTCCTTTGTTGCAAAAAACTTTTTAGTTTGATGTGGTCCCATTTGGTTTTTTTTTCTTTTGTTTCCCTTGCCTGGGGAGATATATCCTGTAAAAAATTGCTGCAAGCAATATTTCAGATTTTGCTGCCTATGTTTTCTTCTATAATTTTTACGGTTTCTGGTCTAACATTTAAGTATTCAATATATTTTGAATTTATTCTTGTGTGTGGTATAAGAAAATGGTCCAGTTTCATTTTTCTTCATATATCTGTCCAATTTTCCCGATACCATTTATTGAATAAACTATCTTTAGCCTATTGTATATGCTTGCTTCCTCTGTCAAATATTAATTGACTTAAAGGTGTGGGTTCTGTCCATTGATCTGTGTGTTTGTTTTTATACCAATACCATGCTGTTTTGATTATTTAGGCCTTGTAGTATAGTTTGATATTAGGAAGCATGATTACTCCAACTTTGTTCTTCTTTCTCAGGATCGTAGTTGCTATGTGGGGCCTTTTATGGCTCCAAATAAATTTTTGAAATATTTGTTCTAGTTCTGTGAAATAAATCATTGGAATCTTGATAGGAATTGTGTTGAATCTATAGAATGCTTTGGGTAGTATGGGCATTTTAATGATGTTAATTCTTCCTATCCATGAACACAGTATGTGCTTCCACTTATTTGTATCTTCTTCAATTTCTTTATTTAGTGTCTTATAAATTTCCAAGAATAAGTCTTTTACAGCCTTGGTTAGATTTATCCCTAGGTATTTTATTCTTTCTAAGGCATTTGTGAATGGAATTGTTTTTTTAATTTCCCTTTCTGTTAGTTCATTATTGGCATATCAAAATGCAACTGAGTTCTGGATATTAATTTTATATCCTTCTACTTTGCTAAATTCATTTATTAGACCTAGTAGTTTCTTGGTGGAATCTTTGGGATTCTCTGTGTAATGTATCATATCATCTGCAAATAAAGACAGATTTACTATTTCCTTTCCAATTTGCATGCCTTTTATTTCTTCTTCCTGTCTGATTGCTGTGGCTAGGACTTCCAGTACTATGTTGAATAAGGGAGGTGAGAGCGGAAATCCCTGTCTTGTTCCTGATCTTAAGGGGAAGGCTTGTAGTTTTTGCCTTTTGGGTATGATACTGACAGCGGGATTGTCATGTGTGGTCTTTATTATGTTTGGATGTTTCCTCCATTCCCATTTTGCTGACACTTTTTATCATGAATAGGTGCTCGTTTTATCAAAAGCTTTTCCTGCATCTATTGATATGATCCTGTGGTTTTTATCCTTCATTTTTTTAATATGTTGAATCCTAATTATTGATTTGTGAATGTTGTATCAATCTTGCATTCCCAGAATAAATCCCACTTGATTATGGTGTATGATTTTTTGATGCATTGCTGTACTTAGTTTGCTAATATTTTGTTGAGGATTTTAGCATGTATGTTCATCAGGGTTATTGGCCTAAAATTTTCTTTCTTTGTAGCACCTGGCATCCACTTTTTACTTTTTGACTACTTTTCTCTCTCTCCTCCTTTCCTTTATCCCACATCTGTTGTGAGATTTTCTTTCCTTTTCTGCTTTTCTAGTAGCCAGGGATAGGTTCTTCTAAACCATTACATTTCTGGAAACACAAGTTACTGAACTAATTACAAAGTATACATTCTAAATTTAAATAAATTAGGTACCTACCAATTAAGAAGAAATAGCTGCCTTCCTTCCCATTGCAGACCTTCTAGGGAAGTGGCCCTCTGCTTCACCCTCCCTAAGTCATCAACACACACATGTGCATGCACACGCGCACACACACACACACACACACACACACACACCAAACCAAACCACAAACAGTGAGAGGTATTGGGTTGTTAGACCACACTTTTAGTTTCCCCCCTGCAGGCACTTTGGGAAATTGCAAGGGATGGAAGAGATGTTTCTTGTTTGGGTGGGTGCTTTGGTATTGATGGTTTTTAAAGATATAGTTTAGTTCATTTGATAGGATCTGTAGCCTCTCAGTAATTCATGACTTGGTCACCCAAACTATATTTATGGTACTTCTCTCCCAGGTCCTGTTTCTATTGGGACTCTGTACCCATAGAATAAGTTTAGCGTATGTTTGTCAGCCGGGCTGTTTTCTTCATATGGCCCCCGAGTATGGTTGCACTTACGATGCAGTGTTTGACCACAGCAGGAGAGAAAAGGTTGACAAGGTACTCCAATAGGCAAAATGTACAGTTTGAAAGTCAACTTTTTCGGTTTACAGTTGTTTCTCATTGAGAGTTGGGAGTCGGGAGTATCTGGGTCCTAAATCTCTAAGATGAGATCAGATACAGACATCTAAGCTACAAGAGATGTGCAAATCACAGATCTGTGTTTCAGTCTTTCTCACCTGAAAGGGCTGAATGGTAAAGGAATATAACATAAAATGTCAAAAATATTTCAGGTGAATTTGGGAAATTGAGAATCAAAAGATGTTTTTCCTCGTTGTAAGAATAGCAGTAAGGGATGGCTGGCAACTCCCCCTTGAGTTCTCGGCAACTCAAGAGACAAATGAGACATTTTTGCTGGAAGAGAAGAAGAGAGCACTTCAACGCTAAAGATGATTACCCTGGACTTGGCTTCCAAGAGCATGTGCGTGGGCTTTGCCCTAGGGACAGTGGCCAGGCTCCAGTCACACTATCAGCCAGCCTTTCTTACTGTGTTGAGACCTCATCAGTTTGTGGAAGAGCAGACCCTAAAGAAGTATGACCATAGCTTGATTTGCTTTTAGGTAACACAGATCCTTGGGTCTTATGAGTAAAGTTAAACAATGAAAAGATGCTTGAAGTATAGACAAGGCAAAAGGATATTGTAGATATAAAATAATCTAGCGTACAAATGTCATTCTGACATTTGATCTTCACAGCATATGTGGACTTCTTAGAACAGTAATAAGGTCTTTTATTTATATTTTGAGTGTCCCACCACACCTAGTAGAGGGTCTGCCATGTTTTAGACATGGTTCTTTGTCCAAGTATCTCTTGGACAACAAAGCAAAACACTGACCCATATTTGGCTATTTATTTTCTTGTAGTATGGTATGTGCTAAGGTTGGAGTATTTTTTTCTCGACAACCAATTTATCTGTTGATTTTTTAAAATTTTAGGTAACATTGGCAGTAACATTATGTTGGTTTCAGGCATAGAACATTACAATTTATCTGGATACAGTGTAGAATGCTCACCACCAAAGGTATAATTTTTATCCATCACCATAAATTTGACCCCCTTTGCCCACGTTTCCCCACCCCCTTCTCCACTGGTAACCAACAATTTGTTGTCCATAGCTATAAGTATCTTTTTGTGTTGATTTTTTTTGCCGTTTTAGATTTTACATATGAGTAAAATCATATGGTTTTTGGTTTTTTTGGTAGCACTTCTTTCATTTAACATGATACCCTCAAGGTCCACGTATGTTATTGCAAATGGCAAAGTTTAACCTTTTTATGACTGAGTACTATTCCACTGTGTGTGTGTGTGTGTGCACCCACATTTTCTTTATCTATTTTCTGCTGATGGACACTTAGACTGTTTCCATATCTTGGCCACCGTAAATAATGTTGCAATGAACAAAGGGGTGAATAAATCTTTTTCAAATAATGTTTTTATATTCTTTAAATAAATAACCAGAAGAGGCATTGCTGGATCATGTGTTTGCTATACGTGATTTTTTGAGGAACCTCTAAACTGTTTTCCATATTGGCTGCACCAATTTACAAACTCACCAACAATGTATGAGGGTGACCTTTTCTCCACATTCCCACCAACACTTGTAATTTATTGTTTTTTGATAATAGACTTAACAGATACAAGACAATATCTTATTGTGGTTTTAATTTGCACTTTGCTAATTATTGGAGATGTTGAATATCTTTTTATATCCTTTGGCCATCTGTGTGTCTTCCTTGAAAAAATCTCTATTCATTTCCACTGTCCATTGTTTAATCAGGCTGTTTATTTATTTTTTTGGTATTAAGTTGTATGAATTCTTTTTATACAGGGTCTGGCAGAAGTAAGTCCTGTTTGAGTGTGGTTGGTAGAGTAATAATATGGGTGTAATAATACAAAGTTTTAATTTGAACATTTCACCTAAAATGTCATACGGTATGCTTGAGTGTGATATTGTTATGTTACAGAATTACATGCTTATGATTCTGTAGTTAAAGATTTTGTAATAAAAAAGTGACACTATTTGTGCTGGACCCTGTATTTTAGATATTAACCCCTTACCAGAAATATAATTCACAAATATCTACTCTTATTTGGTTAGTTGCCTTTTTATTTTGTTGACGGTTTCCTATGCTGTACAGAAGACTTTTAGTGATGTAGTCCCATTTGTTTATTTTTGTATTTGTTTCCCTTGCCGCTGAAATCAAATTGACAAAAACATCAAGATAAAAGCTTAGCACCTATGTTTTCTTCTATGTTTTCTGGTTGCAGATATAACATTCAAGTATTTAATCCATTTTCAGCTAATTTTTGCATGCAAGATGGTGATCTAGTTTCATTTTCTTGTATGTGGTTGTCCACATACAAGATTTGATTTTGTTGATTTTTAAAGTAATTTTAGTGTAAATTAGAAGTTTCTCATTAAATGGGATTTTATGCACTGCTCAAAATATTTAAATAATCTAAAAGTAAATTAAAAAATCATAGCATCAAACCAGGTCAGAATCCATTAGAGTTAATACTTATAATACATAGAAATTTTCAAATAATATGTTTTATTTCCTATATTATGTGCATCTCAGTATTTTGTTTTTTTCCATATTGAGTAGAAACAGAAAATGGACTCTTCTAAGAATACACTTGATTTTATATTGACAATAATTTTAGACTAAGAAGGAAACTCCTCAGTTCTTGAATGGATTGAAATCCATTGAAGTAGTGATAGGATTAAGATGCTTCTAATGATATTTTAATTACAGTTCTGGTAATTTTTCCTTTGGTGCACATACCGATGATGCTTATTAAAAAACATAATTGTTGTGTTTGGAAACTTTCCCATGTTATTCTTATGTTAAATGCTTTGCAAGGTAATGGAGGTTTGTCAGCAAAGATGTTTATTTGGTTCCTAGGTAACAGAGCAAAATGATTCATTTATAAAAAACTAGCAATGTTAAGGTTAGAGCTTGAGAAAATAAGCACAGCACTCTTAAAAAGCTTACTTACTGATTTTCATATTTAACCTTCCTTATCTGCAGAAATTAATTATCCTAATTGCCAGCAGTATTGAAAGTAAAAGTCTATAGCAATTGAAGCATCTAAGTCAGATGGAAAGAATTACCTTCTATTAAGCCTGTATGTGTTTTTAATTTGGTTCAGTTCTTAAGTTAAAAAATGTAGAAAACATTCCAGATGTAAATTGTGTATGCATGTCTGTTAGAAAAAAATAAGTAAGAAGAAAAACACAAATGGAAAAATAATCAAGAAAGAAATAATCCAGAACCAGCAATGGAATTATTACAATAGTTTTTAAGTGTCAAAGAAATTCCAGAAAGCTGGTAGTGAAATGACCACTGATAACATATTTTTTCTTTTATGTTTTTTTCTATATTTTAATATGTTCATATTATTTCAATAATTTAAATTTTAAAGCTCTATGCTACAACAGGCATTTGTAATGTTAACTTGATACTATATTAGAGCTATTAGATTTATTCCATTACATTTATTTAAACCATAGTCAGTACCTAAACTTACAATGCAATAACTTCAACAATAAGAGACTTCTAGTCTTAAAGAGTAGAAACTAGAACTATATATGTGCTGATATACTTGTACTACGTTCTTACCTGACTAGTGATTGCTTATATTATATTGCTTGCAGCCATCTAACTTCTCTGCAGCTCAGCTGACTTGAATATTTGGCGGCTGGTTTGTTATTTTTCATTCTTAGAGGCTGATTGTTGTTTAGTCAATTTGTTCCACTTAATCATAATAAATGAAATTATTATCTGGATATATTTGTTCCATTTAATCGTATTGCTATAAGATTAGTTACCTAAATAAGAAAATTGATGGACTGTGCAATGTAATCACCTCCACATGAAAAATTCACAGGAATCACAGTCAGAAAACAGAGACAACGACAGCACCAGCTTCACAAACATTTGGGAGCACTGAGTGAGTCAGTACACGTGTGAGATGAGAGCTGTGTGTGCCATGCAGTGAGAGTTCAATACACGTTTTTTTAGGAGTTATTGAGTTTATTATTATTACTCTCCTTCTTATCTAGCAAGGCCACCAGTTCTGCAGTTGGAATGGAGATCATAGTGTTTGAAATGATAAAGATGTTATGAGGATAATTTTCATCATATATTCACACTGACTTGGCTTCCTTACAAAGAACTGGAACTTCGAGGTTTCATTATAGAAATATGTGCCAGCAGACCGGTAGTGCTTACACGGGATGGCTTAAACCTGAAGGCAGTGTGGTCAGTGCAGAAAGCCCAAGTCTTAGTCACTGCTGTGTGACTTCGGGCACATTCTTAGAGTTTCTGAGCCACACCTTGGTTATCGTATTTGTAAAATAAAGATCATCTTGCAGTCCACAAACTTGTCATGAGGTTCCATTAAAGACTGTACATGAACATTTCAGGTGCACTGTCTGGTAAACAATAAATAGCTCATAACTTGTTTTTGTAGAATTAAACTTGCAGTAAGTTAGTATTTGTTCCAACTGAAAAAAATTTAGTGCCAAGATTTTAAAAGTAAATTATATGTACTGGCAATGGCCCTACATACAACCATTTCCTTATAATTATATTCTTCTCTATCAGAATAAATTTAGTATCTGGTGTTTTATAACATTTTTAATTTTCATTGTAGATTACTTGGTTGCTTTATATTCTATGTAGTATATTTTCCTTCAAAGTAATTCCAGTTTAAAAAACATGTGTTTCTGGTCCTCTATCCACCTTCCCCTTTCCCCTCAAATGAGAGCTCTATCTGGAACTTGTCTACATGTATATTAGAGAACGTATTGTTTTAAGAAATTTTTTAATTCACAAAGGCTAATCAATTAGGTCAAAGTGATTGGTTTTCTTGGTGTTAACATCAATTTAAATAAACATGCAGAAGGTCCATTCATGATTTCCCAATTCTGTTTTTATTTGCAGATGTGAAGTAGTAACTAGACAAATCTCTCCTGGTGGTCTAAAGGTCAACTGGGCTTAAGTATAATTATGTTGCCCTCCCCATGCCCTATACCTCTCAAATTTATAATGCTAGTGTTTCATTTTAATGTCTAGATTTTCAGAGACATGTAACCACCATACACTGATCAAATGTCAGAAATAAAAATGACCTTCTAAAATTCTGGACTATTGTTAATTCTCCTACTACTGAATGAGCTCCACTCTGTCGCAGATAATAAAAAAATGCTTTCACAATTCTGAGGGAGACTTTTTTCAATCTAGAATTCTATACCTAGCCAAAATACCAATCAAGTATGAGAATAGATTAAAGATATTTCCAATGGTATGAGCACTTGGAAAGTTTGCATGATGTGTACATGTGCATTTGAAGCCTCGTGGAATACTGGACTCAGAGAGGGAGTAAACCAGAAGGGGGAAGCCACAGATGTAGCAAACAGAGGCATCAACTCAGAAGAGCAAGGAAGAGCTAGTGACGGGATGTCCCCAAACAACAGGAGTGCGAACGGCCTGGGGAGCTGTTTAGATTAATAAAAAGTTTAGATGCTTCTGAAAGTAGCTTAGAGAAACAGTGACTTGATAGAATAAATTATACAATTAAGAGTCTATAAATAACTAAAAATATGATGACAAAGACAAATAGTATAAGAAAAAGTCAGAAACAGAAACTTGGGATAGGGGAATAGGGGAGAACTGCATTTTACAGGGGAACTGGAAGGTAAACTAAATGAGACAATATAGATAAACACAAATTTTGATGCATTTTTAAATGCATGGTGTGTGAGGGGAAAATTATTTGACCTAATATGAAAAACATTCTCTCCTGAATGATCCCAGACTCTTGATGTAGGTTCTATAGAGAAAAATTACATATTACCAAGCCAGGTAATAGCATATTACCTAGCTTTGCACTAAACAATTATTTACATAATAACTACACTTTAAAAGTCATTTATCAATGTTCAACTTTTAGACATAATCTATGACAAAATAAAGAGGGCATTGCTATGGTTGAATGACAAAATATAAATAACAATCTTAAAAATATAGAAATAAAGCTTAGCTGATAGAAGAAAGGACGTTGAAAGAAGAATAGTGGCTACTAAGTACCCTTTACAAAGCATGCAGTTGAGAGAGCCTGTTGGAAAGTTTAGGAACTATAAATCAATTTGTAAGAAATCATTTGAAGTTACAGAGAAAACTGATAAAGGACAAAGAGAATATTACAAATAGGAACCATCTAAAGGGGCAAACGGGTTAATGTAAGTGGCTTCAATCCTCATTTTCCATATAAGGTATTCACTAGATATTAAAACTGACAAATCAAAATTTAGAGGTACATTCATATTCTACAGTAGTTTAGAAATAACTTAGAAAACATGTAAAGTGTAAACAGTTTAAATTCCTAGAAGAATGTCCAGAATTGAAAAGAATGGATTAGGATGAGAGATTCTAAATTTTCTATACAGTTTTTATGGAAATCTAAATACATGCCTTTGCATGCATTACTTTAAAAAATTAAAAATAAATGTAAAATGACCCCTACATTAGTTGAAGCAATATGTATTTGAATTGATTACTTATTATCTCCTTTGTTTTGTCTGTGTCACAGTGAACTCTTGAGGGGTAGGCTTGAATTTCTTGGGGGTTACTCACGGAGTCAAACAGATGGGTTGCTCAATAAAAATAAGGAAATGCATCTTGATTTACTGAGCTTTTATATCAACTTCCTTATAGAAAATACAAATTTATGGGAGTATACAAGTCTGTTTGCTGTTAACTACATTTACTGAGCAACTACTATTTGCAGGTCAAGATTGTGGGGTCTCCATGGACTCTAGATACAAAATTCTTTCAGTTTGATAAGTATACATATACAATTTATTATTTAATCAACACTCTTTGTCTATGATGTGCCTGGCACTATTGAAGCCTTGGAGATACAATGGTTACTCCAGCCAAGTTCTCATTCTCTATTGGATTCCCTCCACCAAAAGTTACCACATACCTT
>CM052543.1:49465191-49499683 GCA_028533065.1 Trachops cirrhosus | reverse complement strand
TATTTATTTATTTTTAGAATGAGGGGAAGGGAGGGAGAAAGAGAGGGAAACATCACTATCTGGTTACCTCTCGTGTGCCCCCTACTGGGGACCTGGCCTGCAACCCAGTCATATGTCCTAACTTGGAACCAAACCAGCAACCCTTTGCTTTGCAGTCCAGTGCTCAATCCACTGAGCCACACCAACCAGGGCACGATCACCAGCTTTTATCAAGTGTTCACTATAATGAGCTAACTGTGGTCTCTGCTCTGAGGTCAGACCACATGGGTATGGATCCTGGGTTCCCCTTGTATTAGCTGTGTTAATAAATAGGCCAGATATTTCACAAGTATTGTCATTCAACAACTCTCTGGGGCAGATGCCACTATAAAGTCCAATTTTATACATAAGAAAACTAAAGCTTATAGAGTTTAGTATGCTCGCCTATGTTCACATAAAATGTGCACATTTAAAACAATAGAATAAAAGTGAAAGAAAATTATCCTGATAAAGAATGTCAGAGATGATCATGTTAATTACAATGAAATCTTACGTACGGTTGTTTTTATCAAGATCACAAAAAGTTTAATGCGATATATATATTACATACATATATGTATATGTGAGTGTGTGTGTGTGTGTGTGGAGGGATGGGGAGAGAGAGAGAAAATAAGAATGCTTGCTTTCCTTTGTATTGAGTTTGAAAATTGAGAGATGTGAGGATAATGGCAATAATAATCAATTCATGGATACTCAGTTACACCTCCCGCTACAAGTTCATCAAGCTTTTCTCCTTTTCCCCTCTGGTTATAGTCATCCATGCTCTGCATGTCTTGAACCCAGAAAAGCTGCATAGCCATAGGCTGGCTTCAGGGTGGAAAGACTGGCTGCCTTCCCAGACTTGGCTCTTGACGAGCCATGTTGGTTATTTAATGTGGTTGCTGACTCAGGGCTTAGCACTAGAGATGATGGCCTACCAGTGGGATGGGCCTTATGAGAGCCAAGAGAATGGGTAAAAAAATCATAAGCCAGGAGAGGAAGTTGATCCAAATGACTGTCATGGGGCTCAGTGGTCTTGGTAAGAGAAATCTATAAGGCCAAACTGTGAGTCTAAGTAAGGGAGCAATCTTTACGAGTTTCTGGTCGCTGCCTGGATCAGCAGCATTTTTTAGTGGCATGACAGGCAGGCATGGGGTCAGGCAAGGGTTGAAAATGGTTGAAAGGAACTGAATTGAATCAAGCACAAAAGACACTGGACTTATGGTAGAAGACTGGGAAACAGATAGAAATGGAGCTAAAGAAATCAAATAGTTCTTCATCAAGAGGCTATAACAGCCATATTCCAATTGCTACAGCCTTTAATCAGAGAAATAACCTTTCTTGATCTTAATTTTTACTACCTCCCAATCATTATGTTCTATAATGTTGAATTACCAGGCAGGCAAACTAGGAATGTGTTTAGAGAACTAGCAAAGCACAGGCACCAAAAATTGATAGAAGACCCTATTTGTAAACACATCATTACCTTTGCTATCAGAAAAAAGTCTACAAAGAAGCCTTTTAATTGCAGCATAAATATGAAAAATATTAACTGAAGGAGTAAAATTTTTCCCTGGGCAGGTGGCTTAGTTAGTTGGAGCATTGTCCCATGGGCCAAATCAATTCCCTGTCAGGGTACATATCTAGGTTGTGAGTTCAATCGCGGGTCAGTGCACTTCCGGGAGGGAACTGATCAGTGTTGCTCTCTCACATTGAGGTTTCTCTCTCTCTCTCTCTCTCTCTCTCTCTCTCTCTCTCTCTCTCCCTCCCTTCCTCTCCAAAATCAATGAACATATCCTTGGGTAAGGACTTTTTTTAAAAAAAGTAAAATTTTATTTTTAATTATATTGATGGGGCTACTAATCTTTTCAGGGCTCAGAGCCATTAAATGCAATAGGCTTCTTCATAGTTCTGTTATCCTCTTCCTTCTTCCTCCTGCTTCTTCATTGCCACCTTCACCACAAAGAACCCTAAAAATTAACCTCCGCCAATGTACCAGATAGGCACAGTACTAAGTGCATTACAAGCATTACCTCATTTAATACTCAAAACAGTTCTAACATAAGATGACTGAGGCAGAGAGTTGTTAAGTGGCCTGTCTGAGGAACCACAGCTGTTAAGATGGTAGAGTTCAGATTTAACTTTGTTTCTCCCTTCTGACCTTTTAAATACTCTGTAGGTCAAAGGTCATATAATGAGCAATGCAGGCAGTTAAAAATGACATTCAAACTCCAAGTTTAAAGGGTTTGAATCAGTTTTAAAAAGCTAAATATTCAGCATACCCATAATGCTTCAGAAGGGGCATTCAACATGGATGTTCTATCCCAAATTCCTTAGATATCTATCAGTAGTGCTATCCTTTTACTCAACAAGAATTTCAGTAATTCCTATTCCTACCTTATTATCAAAATAAGAGAGATGTTTTTGTTTATTTTCATGTTTAAATTTTGTCCTATATAGCACAACTTTGCCACCCAGTGTAGTGCAGCAATGGTGTAAACTTCTTCATGTTAGTTTTGAAGCTGTGTTAAAATTGTTGTCCACCTTTACCTTCCATCCTTTTTCCCTCTCTTTCTTTTTTGCCTTGCTTTTTTGCTTTTTTTTTTTGTATCAGAAGACTTTAATCAAAATATAAGGCTGGCACCAGTTTTTAAATAATAAGAAAACATACATTTGGTACTGTAAATTTTAGCTATTTGCATTTTGGAATACATTTGTGTGTGTGTGTGTAAAGCTATAAAAATTTTAGATTGTAAGTTAATTGAGCACATTTTGGTTTTATTTGCCAAGTTGATCAAGAATGGAACAGATTTTACTTTCATATATACCAGCTTTCTCAGTCGAATGTCACTTCCTCAGGAAAGCTGTCCCTAAGCTCTCTCTTAAATATTCTCATAGTTTCTAAGCTTCTCCTTTATCACCACTGTCAAAATTGTAATTAAATATTTTGTGTCTAGTTATTTGTTCAAGGTCTCTACCATTAGTTTAAAATCAAGCCCAGGGCAGGGATGGCATCTTGCTTATACATTGCTGTAAACTGAATATCAGGCCCACTGCTGGGTTATAGTAGGCATGAAATAATGCTTATTTAATCAATGAATGAAATTCCCACCCCTAATTGTTTCCTGTTTTTGCTTCTTAATCCTGTGGACAAATGTATTTCAACTATTTCAATATTTGGCTGCCTTTGAGAACTGAAAATCTTAACAGGTCACAGTTCTCTTGAAAGCTAGTGGAAACAGAAAAGCCTATCATGTGGCATTTCTCTCTGGCAATTTAACATCTCTGTGTCTGCCAGTAAGAATGGCAAGCAAGCCATGTGGAAGAATGGGCAAAATGCAAAAAAGCGTCCTCGCAGACCTCCAAACTTGTGTAGTCACTAATGCAAGTCAAGTCAGGCCTTAAAAGTTCTAGGGTTTATCTTGGGAAAGTATGAGTATTGTTCGCATACAAGCCAAACATTTCAGGATTTCAACAACAAAAGTTTTCCTCTATCTTGACTTTGTGTAAGATTCCAGGAGAGTGAAACATAAGATTGGCTTAATTTTGAGGAAGGCTGTGAGAGTAATTTACGAATTAATTATTGATTAACTGAAGATCCCAGAGTCTGTTGCTCTGCGAAACTCTGTTTAATATTTGGGCATCGTGGGGATATGCCAACGTGCAGGGCATGTGTGGAGTATCGTGAATCTACGAAGATCCTATAGTTGGTAGCAGATACATCTGGATGTTACCTACTTCTCTGCCTTCACCCCCACCCCCAACACATACTTATTCACATAGGCAAGCCACCTCTGTTTCTCTGAACCCCACCATTATGAAAATTGTCACTGTATTTGTAATCATAATATCCTCAGGCACTTTTAAGTTTTAACTGATTTGTCTAAAACCCCATATGCTTAGAATAAGGTAATTCCCAGTGTGTGTAATATTATGAGGATCACATAATTGAAATATAAAGCTCAGCATTACAGATTTTAATGTTAAGATAATGGTGGTATGATTTTTGTTGAAAGAGAAATCTATTTTATTGTGAATGTTGCACTTATGTAGGTTTCTTCATTCTCAATTTAAGAGTTTGGTTTTAAGGAAAAAAAGTATAAATAGCCTTTTACTTTCCTGTAACTTAATTATACATGTTAACTGCCAAAGTTATTAGGAACCAGAAGTGATTGCTTTACATTACTTTTGGAAAGAGGCCAGCTCCTTTCTGGACCAGTAGAAGGATATAGCAGAGATCAGCAATGTCACAAGGAAGAAACTGTCAACTGAATGCCAATTCAGTCGTGCACCAGACCTAAAGGCTGACACAGCCCTAGATTATAAGAGAACATACTTTAATCAGAGCCTAATTGAAGTAAAAAATGATTGTGTTTTACTAGTTAGGGAACCATTTGGAATACAGATGCTTAACAGCACAATTTAATTTTCAGAAAGACTTTGTGCAGTTTTCTACAGACCTTCCTTTGGACCCAGACACCGAAGGAGTATTAGTCCTTTCCATTTATCCTTGTAGAATTCCTTATAGACAACAGGGACCATACATGCAAACAGTCAAAAGGCAGTGGAGGGGGAAAGCCAGGGGGGTGTCTGAGGAGTGGGCTGTAATGCAAATGGTACCTTGTCTGTGATGTTCACGGGTGCAAAATGTCTACTGACCTACTCACATGGGCTCTACTGAGTCTCATCAACAGCCTTCACCAAAGCTCTCTAATTCAGGCTTCCTGTAGGATGCTCCTTTCTTGAAGGATTTGTTTTATTGACCTTAATTCACTTTCATTTCTACCTTGGAGGGGATTGATTTCTATCTTGAACGGTCTGGTCCTTTCTGGAGCTGAAAGGAGGCCTGCCCACCCTGGCACAGTCACCGTATTGACTGGTAATATGCTTCAGGTGGAATGAGGTGCTGTTTCTGATGTGCCTAATTGAAAAAGGCCACCTAGAAGATTGGATGCAAGCAGGCAATAAGTTCCCCCATTGCCCTTCAGACTGGCTGCTCATTACCTCCGTGAAGAGGGCAAGCAATGTTGTCTTCATAGGGAAACTGTAAAAGTAAGGAAGGAGAAATATCAGATAATTGATTTTATACTTTATTAGCTAATGATTATTTAGGAAATTGCTCACAAAGTGATCATTGTACCAAGAAAGATACATTTCTTGCTGCACAAATTTCACTAGAAGAACATATTCTAAGAATGAAATAAATGACCTGTCAAGAAAAAAGGTTTTATTGTTTACTGCACATTAATAAGTTTGCATGAGGTGAATTATCCCAAATGTATTTTCAGTGTCAGTACCTGGGCTCTAAGCAGGGTGTCTTGGGACCAACATCAATTCTGTAGAACCCAGCCCACAAACAATTTGCCTATCATGTCTGCTTTGTTGGCTTATGAGTGGAATCTAAAATAAAGAAGATTTGCTTGAAAGGTCTCACAGCAGGCACTTTGGCATTTGGGTGTACAATACCACATTTCATTTAGCCCAGCAGGCCTAAATGAATATTCACTGTCAGGTGGCAGAGAACTCCACCCAAAGTAGCTGATAACTCATTTGTGTTTGGACTTCTTAAGAACATAGGTTTTATATAATTAGAGTTTGAGTTGTTTTCCCAAAGCCCCACAGCTTGACTCAGAGTTTAACATTTAAAACACTTATATCACCCAAAGGTAGAAGACTAATCCCTTCGATTCACTTTTTTTGGGGGGGTGGGGGGAGGAAAGCAACTTGGTAGAGTAGGGGACATCAGATTTGGGAATCAGACTGACCTGGATTTGAATCATGTCTTTGCCATTTAATACCTGTATGACCTTGAGTACTTACTTAACCTCCATTTTTTTTTCATCTAGAAGTGGGAATAATATAATAACATTAGACTTTCAGGGCTGTCCAGAGAATTAGCTCTATTCTATGTATGTCTTGGCACATTCATAGCAAATAATCAGTAAATGAAATAGTAGCTGCTATGATTAAAGCTGTTCTACAGCCAAAAGAGATGCATTTATGTAAACTTGAACCTCTTTCTCATGGTTACAAGAAACTACAGGTGCTCCTGGACATGTATGAAAAAATATAACTAAGGCAAAAACTTTATT
Source organism: Trachops cirrhosus (assembly GCA_028533065.1). Taxonomy (NCBI): domain Eukaryota; kingdom Metazoa; phylum Chordata; class Mammalia; order Chiroptera; family Phyllostomidae; genus Trachops; species Trachops cirrhosus. Next base: position 49,493,573 of record CM052543.1, on the reverse strand, counting down.
TTTATTTCAGACATTTAAGTTTAGGAAGACATTTCTTTCAGATATCTCAAAATCTTGATTAATCTTTTCCTTAGGAACATAAATAGAAACAGAGAAGGAAAATACAAATTATTTTGCTAACATTAAACTTAAAACCTTAAATTCTAGGTTCACTAAATGTTCCTCATCTTTTACCCTTTTCTTTCTTTTTTTTTTTTTTTATATGGCAAAGGGAGTGACAAGACATCATGTGTTCACCCTCAGGAAAAAAAAAGTCCTATGTGACAAAACAGGATGGAATAACGGAAAGATTTTGGACTGAACACTGAGCTTTGCTTTCTGGTTCCAACAATATCACTTATCAGCTGTCTCACCCTGGTCACATTATTTTACAACCATGGTCTTCAGCTGTTTGCTTGGCCTGCCTACCATTTGGGGCTATTTCAAGTATTAAGGGAAATCAAGGATATAACAGTATTTTCAAAAACCAAAGTCTAACATAAAAATGAGGTGCTATTTTGCACAGGTTTTTTAATAGTTAGAATATTTATTTTTATTAAATTTATTGGAGTGACATTGCTTGACAAGATTATATAGATTTCAAGTATACATTTCTAAAATACATGATCTGTATATTGCATTGTGTGCCCACCACCCACAGTGGGTAAAGGGGGCCAAATATATGGTGACAGAAGTTGCACAGGTTTTTGTGCACAGGCTCTAGTGTTGTTTGAACCTTGATTTTATTCCCGGGTTAGCTTCTTACCAATGCTATGACCATGGGAAATTATAGAATCTTTTTAAGCCAATATCTTTATCTGAAATTGGCATCTCAGGGTTATTAGAATCAAATGAAGTATTTAAGCTTAAGACACATTGTAAGTACCCAGTAAATGATAAATATCCTGCTAGCGATGATGTTATTTAGCACCTGGCCCAGGGGGAGAATGACCTGCTCAAAAATAGGAGTTAGGAAGATAAGTTCAGGATCAATATGGATGGAATTCTGACACTCAGTAGAAATCAGTTGACCTTCAATGAGTGTCCGTATATAGGCGCTGCAGAATTTTTTAATATTAGCCCCTGGAGTTCATGCTTGGAGTGCAGAGGATGCTAACGATGGGAATGATGATGAAGAGGATGATAGATAAAGCTTGTTGTGTGTTATTGGTGCCAGGCACTGTACTAAGTACATTACAGAAATTTACTCATGTTATTCTCCCATCAATTCTATGAGGTAGGAACTGTTATCCACCTCATATATAGAAGAAAAAGTGAGACACAGAGAGGATAAGTAAACTCTGAAGTCTAATTCTAGAGCTCATGCTTCATCTATTATGACTAGGAGAAAATGAGTACATAATGTACAAAATTTTATCACATTAGAAAAAATATTTTTTAAATGTTTCAAACAAGGGAGAAATTTCATCAGATTTCAAGTATGTATGGAGCAATTAAAATGTCCTGAGCCCTTAGGTGAGCACTGTGAAAAGCTATTCAGGGAGGGGAGAAGGTGCTGGTCTCAGCCTCTGAGTAAGTGGTAGAGGTGGAAGGGGTATGACGGTCTGACTTAGAGGCTACGCTTCTTACCACTGAGTCCTACTGCCTCCCTATTTGTCAAGCTCTTATTGAAAGAATGTAGAATTGAGAAAATACGCCAAAAAATTTACCATGCCATGCTTTTTAACCATCTTTCTATGGTTAATAATGATAATAAACCTAAACACTTACAATAATAATATATTGCATCAATATTTCTGTAGTAATTTGGGAGACACTGTGATTAAACCTAAAGCTGTTGACAGGGCATCACTTGTCAGCTTTGCCTGTCTTTCAGCAACCACCCAATGTGCTTTCATAGACTCTTTAGTTCACACTCTTGATTTTACAAATAGAGTCATTAAAACTTAGCAAGTTAAAGTAAGTTCTCCAAGAGGAAAGCTAGTTAGCAGCAGAGCTGGAATTAGAGCATTTTCTAAAGCCAAGTCCCCTATTTTCCAAGTTTAAATCAACAAGTATTTACTGAGCAATAAGAATTGTATTGTGAGGCTATGATGAGGAGGGTGTGAGTTTATAAATAAAAGATGTGTTTTTGCTCTTGAGAAGTATTAATCCAGTAGTAGTAAAGACAAGCATGCTCACATATAATTATAAAACTCACCATCATGGAACACGTTCAGTAGCAGGGAACATCCCTCACACTGTCCCTATATGGATGTCACTTGGCACACTTGTTAATTCAAGGGATTCTGCCTTGCCAAATTCCTGCCCAGTCTACAGTTCACTATTTCATCACTAACTTAGTTCCTGGTACAGAATAGGCAGGCAATAAATATTTATTCAATGAAATGAAAACACAAAAGCAAAATAATGTGGAATCAGAGAGGACATAATTAATTAAATGTGAATTGAAAATGTACAGGCCAAAACAAAGTCAATTACTTAAAACTTTACTGAAATGTCAGTCTCCAAGGAGAGAAGACCATTCAGCTGGAAGAGGGCCTGTCATTTCTATTAATCCTGCCTTTAGGCCAATCCACAGACGAATTACCTCTGACAAGTCAGAATCTGGCTTATTTTTAACTCAGAAGTTTTTTTAAACTTTTAGTAAATTTCAAAAATATCTATTACAAATTATTCATCAGGAAAAAATCAGAGCATGTAAAACTCAGACCAAAGAAAGACTGTTTCAGATCGTGGTTCTCTTTCAAATTCTGGGTGTGATACCTGCAAAAAGCCAGGTAGACTCCTTCAAGGGGACCTCAGGGGTGTGTGCCAGACTGTTCCACAGTCAGAGGAAGGTGCATTCATATTTGTTCCAGTTTGATTCTGTGCATAGCACCATTCAACCTGACTCTATGTTTTATCTTTTTTGATAGATATTTTTACTCATCTTGTGACTGTTCTTCCCTCCTTTCTTTTCTTATCCTTGTTTTTCTCTTTTCCTCCTTTCCTTCCTTCCTTCCTTCCTTCCTTCCTTCCTTCCTTCCTTCCTTCCTTCCCTCCTTCCTTCCTTCCTTCTCTCCTTCCTTCCTTCCTTTTCCCTCCTCATCCTCCCTCCCCTTTTTTAAAATTATTTTTGCACATTTTCTTGTTCATGCATTTTCTCCCTCATGAAACTCAGAACAAGGGATGGTGTGTGCCTTTGCCCTGTATAGGACCCCTACTCTCCCATACTACTCTGTCTGCTCCTGGAAATCAGGGCAGAGTTGGTTGAGCAGCTAGCATTGGAAGAGTGGGGATACTGCACTTGGAAAGAACACATGCAGAATATTACACACATTAGTTTCCACAGAGTCTGATTGATAGCCAAGAGTTCCTCCCCCATTTAAATCAATATCCTTTAAATATTTAAATTAAATTTTAAGCTGATTAAAGCTTGGACAAGAATATATATAACTAAGCACTAATCTCAGTGCTGAGTGCTAAAGTTCCTGTTTTACATAATTTAGAAGTTAAAAGTATAAAAATATAACCATATAAATATGTTAATGGTGCACAATATAAAATATGTAATTTGTGACATTTATAACAAAGTACGGGGAAAAGTAAAAGTATAGAGTATATAATTGAAGTTAAATTGTTACCAGCTTACTAGCTTCCAATAGACTGCTATAACTATAAGGTGTTTTGTGTAAGCCCTATTGTAACCCCAGAGAAAATATCTATAGAAGATACACAAAAGAAAATGATAAAGGGATTAAATGATACCACTATAAAAAATATCAATGAAACACAAAGGAAAATAGCAAGAGAATTAAAGAGGCATAAGAAAGCTGCAAACAGACAAAACAGTTAAAAGAATGACAATAGTTAAGTTCTTTCTTATCAATGATTTATTTAAATACAATGGTTAATCCCTACAATCAAAAGACATAGAGTGGCTGAATGCATAATAGAAACAAGATTAAACTAGATTCTGTCAATGAGACTCACTTTGGATTTAAGGACACATGTACGCTGAAAGTGAAAGAATGGAAAAAGATATTTCATGTAAATGGTAACCAGATGATAGCAGGGATGACTGTACTTATATCAAATAGACTAATTTAAAAACTGTTGAGAGACAAAGACAAACATTATATCATGATAACAGTGTCAATTTTCCAAGAAAATATAGCATATAAATATATGTACCCAACATCAGAACATCCAAACAGATGAAGCCAACCTGACAGAACTAAAGGGGGAAATAGATAGCAATACAATAACAGTAGAAGATTTCAACACCTGACTTTCAATAATCGATAGATCATCCAGATAGAAGATCTATAAGTAAATGGAGGATTTTAACAGGACTGTAGATCAAAAGGTCCTAGCAGATATATAGAGAGCTATTTCATCCCATAGCAGCAGAATACACATTCTTCTCAAGTGCACAGGAATATTTTATATGATTGATCACATGTTAGGTCACAAAACAAGTCTTAACAAAATTAAGAAGATTGAAACTATATTTCAACCCTAACGGAATGAAACTAAATATCAATAGCAAAGGAAAACTGGAAAATTCACAAATATTTGGAAATTAAAAATACATTGTTGAATAATCAATAGTTCAAAGTAGAAAGCAAATTGGAAATTCAAAAGTACCTTGAGATTAATAAAAATAAAAATGCAACATACCAGAACTTATGGGGTGAAGAAAAACAATACAAAGAAAGTTTATAGTGATAAATATCTACATTAAAATGAAAAAAAATCTAAATTGAACAACCTAACTCCACACCTTAAAGAAGTACAAAGAGGGAAGACGGAGGTATGTAGTGATAAATGCCTACATTAGAACAAGAAAAAAGATCTAAAGTAAACAACCTAAATTTATACTTCAAAGAACTAGGAAAATAAGAACAAAATAAACTTAAAGTTAACAAAAGGAAGGAAGTAATTAGGATTGAAATAAAAATTAATGAAGTAGAGAATAAAAACAATAGAAAAAATCAATAAAACTAAGAACTGTTTTTTAAAAACAAAACTGGCACTCCTGTAGCTACATTAACTAATAAAAAAGAGAAAAGACTCAAATAAATAAAAACAAAACTGAAAGGGTTATTACAGTTGATGCCACAGAAATTTAGAAGGATTGGGTCAACTATGAAAAATTATATACCAACAAATTGGATAACCTAAAAGAAACAAGCTCCTAGAAACATATAACCTATGAATACTGAATCATGAAAAATAAAAAGCTGAACAGATCTGTATATAACTAGTAAGGATATTGAATCAATCATTAAAATCCTCCAACCAAAAAGAGCCTAGGGCCAGATGGATTCACTGGTGAGATCTACCAAACTTTTAAGGAAGAATTAGTACCAATTCTTCTCAAACTCTTCCAAAAAATATGTATTACTATGATATCAAGGCCAGAAAAAGATACCACAAGGAAAGAAAACTTCAGGCCAATATTCTTGATAAATAAATGAAAAATTCTATTAAAAACACAAGCAAACTGAATTCAGTAGCATATTAAAAGAATCATACACTATGACCAAGTGTGATTTATCCCTGATATTCAAACATGCTTCAAAATAAAGAAAAAATCAATGTGATACACCACATTAACAGGAAATAATAAAAACCACATAATCATCTCAGCAGATATAGAAAATCATTGACAAATTTTAACATTCTTTTATGATGAAACCCCCCAACAAACTAGGAATAGAAGGACATTACCTCAACACAGTAAAGGTCATATATGAAAAGCCCACAGGTACCATCATGCGCAATGGTGAAAAACGGAAAGCATTTTCTCTAGGACAGGAATGAGATAGTAAGGGTACCCACTCTCACTGCTGTCAGTCTCAGTTGTACTGGGAGCTTCCAAACCAGAGCAATTAGGCAAGACAAACAAATAAAAGATTTTGAAATAAGAAATTCATAAAATGTAAAACTGTCTATTTTCATAGGTAACATGATTTTGTATTTAGTAAACAATAAAGATAATATACACAACTGGTAGAACTAACAAGCAAATTCATCAAAGTTGTAGGAACCAAAATCAATACACAAAGAATTATTTATATACACTAACAATGAGAATATGAATAGGGAATTAAGAAAACCATCTGATTGACAATAACATCAAAAAGAATAAAATATACAGGGAAAGGGTAACCAAAGTAGTGAAAGATTTTTACACCAAAATCCACAAAACATTGATGAAAGAAACAAAAAAACACAAATAATTGTTCACAGATCTGAAGACAACATTTATAAAATGTCCATACTACCCAAAGCAATCTGTAGATTTAATGCAATCTCTGTAAATATCCCAAAGACATTCTTTACAGAAATAGAATTTTAAAAATCCTAAAATTCACATGGAAACATAAAAGATCCTGGATAGATAAAAACAACCTTGAGAAAGAAAATTAAAGCTCAGACCTTTGAGTATGACCATGATTTAAAAAAAAAAAAACAATAACAATTAAAAAAAACCCACCAGAACATGTGTTGGCGAGGATGTGGAGAAGATAGAACACCTAAATGGCTGAGCTGCTATGAAAAGCATGGAGCTTTCTCAAAAAATTTAAAAGAAAACTGTCATATGAAATCTAAATAAGGTACTTGTTATAAATAATAATGCTGTTTAATTATCCTTTAAACTTTTTAAACTTTATTAACGGGGAGGAAGAAGAGGTTTCATCTTGCTTTTCTGCTCTGTAATATACACTTTCAATATCCTGTGAAATCACTGTGCCTTTGGATTATATCATTTTAAGAGTGTGGAGACTTTGGTGACTGAACTCTGGGATTCTCTCCCTGCTGCCCCACTGACTCACTTTTCATTGGGGAGCCACTCACCCTTGTGCACCATCTAGCTGTAAAGGGAGGAGGACTTGAAAACACTTGGGAGAAAATCACAGCTGTCAGGAAGTGTAGCTTTTATGAATGAGTGTCTTACTAAAATAAGCAAAAGCTATTTCAATTTCTTAGTATTATAAGACCACTAGCAATTTTTTTCCACAAATGGGTTAATGTAGACCACTTCTACCACTTAACCACCCTGAATGTTTCACTTAAATGACCTTAAAAGCACATTGCTATTTTGTGTTTGAATTCAAAAGGTTTATTTATTCATTTTGCACCGAGAAGTAGAACACAGACCTGAATACTGATTTTGGTATAACCACTGAAAGACAATTTTAACTTCTTTCTTGCTTGAATTTATTTTAATAAATAATAAACAGTTTGTGTTTGGTTCAGAGAATGCAAGTACAAAAAAAGAGAGCCCTCTCCCCTTCCTAATGGTGATTACTTACATTCTGATTGAGGAGAATGGCACCAAACGTGTAGTAGTGTAATTATTATTTTAAATACAATCATGTAAATGTTGAAATAGAAAAGCACAGGTGCTAAATGAGTGTTTAGTGGGAGGATGACATGATCTGTTCTGGAAGAGGCTTGGGGCACAGTGTACAGGGAAAGTTCTCTTGGAAAGGTAACATTTTTTTTAAAAAAATTTTATTGTTGCTCAGTTACAGTTGTCCCCATTGTTTCTGACCTCTGGAAGGCAGGGGGTGCTCCCGAATTTCTGAATAGAAGAGTCTTTGAGAAGGCAACCTGGTGGGAAGGAAGGTCTGGAGACTTATTTGGGAGTTGTGTTGCATAGTAGGCTCACCCGTCTTGATTGTATTTTACGTTCCCTTGGGATGGCTTTTGGGAGGAGTCTCTTGATGCATGTTAAGGGGGAAGGGGGAGTATGAGTGAATTGTGTGAACATGTAGAGAGGGGAAGAGGGCACGTGCAGGGCCCACAAGGTAGTCAAGACCTGTGTGGTTGGAGGGTGGGTGGAGCAACGGGGTGAGGATGGATGAGACTGGTGAAGGCACCAGAGGCCAGGTGACACAGGACACAGTTAAGGACCATGCAAGCCACTTTCAAGCTGTGCTATCTATGGGGATAAAGATCTCAGAGAAGGATATATTACTGAAAGGTATTAAGCAGACTAGGACCTGATCACATTTGCATTTTAGAAGTTGCTCTGGCCACTATGTGAGAATGAATTGCAGTAAGGGTAGAGGCCAGGGACCAGTTAGGAAGCTGTTTCACCAGTTCTACAGAGAAATGATGGTAGCTTCGACACAGGTGGGTGTCACAGTGATTGAGAGAAGTAGGTGAGTGTGAAAGATACTTACATCTACAAGTGTACAAACACTGTAGAGTGTAATTGAACATGCCAAGGGCATTTGGAAAGCGTCACAGAAGTGACATTAGTCTCATCTTGAAGGGTGAGAACAAATTTCTTGTGGTAGCATAGTTCAGTACTTAGATTCAATTGTTAAAATATGTAAAGTATACATGATTATTACCTTTTCATTAGTGTTCTTTTCAGAATCTCCAAGAAATTTAACATAACTTGTGTTCTAATTTCTCCAATAGTTCTACTGTGTTAGAATATAATAAATCTGCACTTCCTGAAAACCATTTTATAATTCAGCCTTACATTAATTCAGATTGATCTCCTTTCCTCAACACCCACCAAAATCCTAGTGTATCAGTGAGAATTTGGGACATTTTAAACCTTTTTTACTTCCTATTAAACTCTGTGTCAAGGTTAAATCACCATAGAAATTAAGCATGTATCCTTCCTCACTATCAATTCCTTCTTGGAAGATGGAATTGATAGCCTTCTAAGGCTTATGACTAAATTGGCTTAAGTTTTTTGGAAATAATTTTAGAGCCTAAAATACTTGAAATCTTGGTTCCCTCTTATTTTGAAAGGTAAATGTAATTGGATCTGGAGATTGCCTAGGCTGAAGGTTGTTAGTTGTACAAGAATATTAATCTGTTAGCATATATAACATCTCTAGTCTTTGCAGCCACAGGAATAGGCTGCCTACAATTTTCAAATCAAGATAAATTATATCTAATACTTTCTATCATTTTGTGATTATTTAACACATTACTTATGGATGCTAACGGGCTTCTGCTCCTCTTTTGTAATTAATATTTTCATTACCCATATGCAGAGAGAGCCTGAAGGAAATTTTATCTGGAACAAAATATATCTGCATAGTGTTTTAGTGCAGTGCAATTTACTTAGTAAGTCATCATTGCTATTTCATTTTAGACAAATCAAGCCAGGATATTAATTTTAAGCTTCTGCTTTAAAACTAGTGGTTGTTCTATTCACACAGTAACAGGTCAAAGAGAGGTCACTGAGATATATCTGATCTAGGCATTGCCCTGCGCACCATCTGCCCACGTTAAATCACAGTGATAAGTGGGATGTGTACTTGTGTACCACTAATTCTTGTTTGGCCAGAATTTCATGTCATCTCATGGTCATTACAATTGTCCAATTACAGTTGATCAAATTGAATTATCTTTAATTAGTAGGTCTGTCTCATAGTACAATGAGTTAGTTGAACATATTTATCTGTTTAAGTGGTCTGTCCTCAGACTTGGAAAGCCAAACGTCATGTTTGAAAAGAAAAGGTAATTGAGGGGAGAGGGGAAGACAGAAAGCTGGAATTATTTTACATGTATTACAGTGAAAGAGCAATTTAAATATAGTCTTGTAGTGAATTTAACAAAAGTTTGTTATGGTCCTCAAGATCTTCCAAGAAAAGTAATATTAGTTACGAAACATTTATCAATATAGAAATGGCATGCTGAGGTTATTAAAATAGGAATTCTTTTGTCCTTGTGTTGAGAAGAAACAGCTCATTACAAATAACCCATTCACAACAATTCAGTGTTCCTAGGAAGATTTATAATATCTTTGAGCAGTGCCCAAACAAGAAATTTTCTGTCTTGCAAGCTGCACACACCATTACAAAATTACATGGATTCACACTGCCTAGCCCCTGTGCAGACTGACTCTCATAGTTGAGAGGTAAATTGGTGAGAATAGGGCATGTCTTCCCTGCAGATGTCAATCAGCCTTTGTGCAATGACACCTGCCTGAAAAACTAGAGCAGCATGTAAGGTTAGATAAGACTGAAGAGAGCCAAACTTATAGCTTCCCAACATTTGCATTTTGGGGTAATGGTTTGCCATGTCACATCAAGTCCTACTGCATAGCCACATATCATTGCAACACCACACAAATAAGAAGTTCTCTAGGGCTTTACTGGACCCAGAAGTTATTCTAGGCATTATCCACAGACAAGCCTAAAAAATGAGAGAAAGAAAGAAAGAGAAATCATTTTCTTCCTTTTTCCCTCCTATCACATGGTGACCTATTTGCTTCAATTTTCCCATTTTTAAGGATTGATGTTGACTCCTTGATTTTCCTTTAGGAAGAAAGACCATAGTGCCACCATTATTTCTTCCCTGTAGTTCATGTCTTTATATTTTTGGGGAAAATTTTTTAAATACATCAAAACCAGCACTGAAGCTAACCTTAATGGAAGAGCTCATGTTTCTGGAACATTGCTGAATTAAATATTGTTTTCAGAAAAGTGTTGGTCAACTTCATTCCTCTGCTGTTTCTTTGTGCTTATACAATCACCCAACCATCCATGCATCCATTTAAAAAAATCTATTTATAAGCCTGTTGTGTGCTGGGCAGTGAGTGTGCTAGATGCTTGGGAAAAAATCATCTGTAATGATCCAGGGCCTGCCTTTGGAATTCATTCATGTGGGTTCTGATTATTTAGCAAAGGTGTTTTGGATGCCTACTGTGCCAAGCAAGGTACTAATGTCAACCTCTTGTGCAGAATTTGGAAAAGGACTCTTTTGTGGAGATCCACCAACAGAGAAGATGCTGCTTCTTTTGTTTAGGGTTTTTACATATAACAATAATTTATCTAGGAAATCCTACTGTTGAAGTGTAGAATATGATATAATCCTGACCTTTGAAATAGTAACTTTGCCAGCTCAGTGAGAAACGAGGTCTTCACAACCCCAGGCCCCAGTCAACCCAGGGACATTGTTGATCTAATGGTATCTGATGGTCTGTAGATGACATTATTATATCATGGGGTTATGTCAGCATTGTTTGGTGCTGCATGGGTGGCAGCTTGCTTCCTAACCAAACAAAAATTACTTCTTTAGGGATATGTGATAGGGAGAGATATTTATGTTACAGATGGGGAAAGTTTCGAACAGAATAGCAACTCTAAATGTGTTTCCCTTTACTGCAAATACTATGGATGACTTCTACAATCATACTAAAATTCTAAAACAATCATGTCCTCTCTGGAAGGCAATTACTTTAAATTGGATAGATTTCACTTATTTTTCAGTGAAAGAATTTGAAAATTCCGTCTTTGGAAACCAAAATACTGGATGGCAGAGTTGGATGTGTCTTTCCCTTTAAAATGCAGCCTTTCTCCGTGGTGAATGTATTTGTTGTGGTAAAGTATTTGAAATGAAATCCTCAGAATAATTTTGGGTAAGGAAAAACACTGTATTAAAATAAGCCAACCCATAAGTTTTGAACTTTGAAAATTGCTTTATTTCAAATCAGAAAGAATTAATAACAGTTCATAGCATAAAGAAGCTATGCTTAGATTATAATGTATAATCATGGTCTAAAACACATTCAGCTTCCAAATTTTAAAGGACTCTGGTATCATTCTGTGATCTCAGTGATTTTTCTCAATAAATTGAAGTTCTTTAGAGTTAATATTAATGCTCCTATTTAGTTACCTCATGATTTGGTCTGTCTTGGCAAATATCTCTCTAGACAAGTGATTCCTGTAAATGTTGGAAATTCCTTGACAGGTTAACTTTCCCATCATTTCAATTTGCTTATGCTATATTGTTTCAGCCTAGATGCATTCTTTCTGGAAAGAAGGGTCCTGCTAGTCTGATAAGAAGCTGGCTTTCCTGAGGTCTATATTTTGCGCGGGGTTCAGGCAGGAGAGGGAAAAGCCAGAATGCCAAATTGCAGAGAGTATTCTTTACTGCGGGGCTCCATCCAAAAAGGGTTTGTAACACAGTGTACAGTCTTGTAGCCCAGCTGTGTGGAGCATTGATTGCTTCTGCCTAGAGCAGGGATACTGTCAAGTTGCTCTGTGAGTTGAGTCATCTATTGACAAAGAGCTACCAGCCCGCAGATAATGCTGTGCAGAGCTGCTCTCGCTGCTCCCACTGCTCCCACGATGCACTGCTTATAGCAGCTGTCAAAGATACTGAGGGATCCACGCGAGAAAAAAAAAAGACTTTTACAACTGCCTGGAAGAAAGGGGTGTGAGGGAGGAGACATTCCTGTGCAGAGCTGACCAAAGGAAAAAGTAGGCATCAGTGCAGTATGAATGCATACCTCACCAAGCAACACAGCTGCAGCCGGGGGTCTGATGGGATGGATGCCGGCAGGAGTGCGCCCACACTGATCAGGGATGCCCACTGCGCTTGTGGCTGGCAGAGGAGCCCTCAGGGGCTTGGGTACAATTCTCAGACCATGCCCTCTTCAGGACCTGCGGGACCACCTCCAAACAGGACCAAGCTGGTCACCTTGTGGGACAGTATGCGGAAAAGTCCCCACAAGACGATCGCCAAGGGCAAAGGGACTTGTGGGGAGCACTGTGCCTGCCCACAGGGTTGGTTCAGCCCAGCACAGGTGAGCCTTTTCCTTATGACTTTCTCCTGAGGATTGGAAGAAACTGAGAGCAGGTTGTGAAAGGTGAGGGTGGCTTGGAAACTTTGCTGAGTCCTCCTTGCTGACAGAGTGGTAAGCCAAGAAAACCTGTCACTTTCACAGGTTTTTGTGGGCTCACACCTCTGTGTGGCCTGTGAAAGCCCAGGAATGCTGTGCTCAGGTTCTTTTAGTGACTTTTCTCCAACTTCAACTTTTCTAGTCAGTCTTCAGATGATTTTACTTTTCTGCATCAGAGTCTTTTAGCTGCACTTTTCCTTCTAATCATTTTTAACTTTTCTATTCTGCCTGGCCTAGAGTTTCTGTTTGTTTGTTTAAGGAAGAGAAAAAGAACTTTAATCAGATACTCTCTATCTCTTCAAAGATAAAAGAACATAGATTTCTTCAGTTATAGAAAGTAATGATTTGAAGTATACTATTCTAGTTTTATTCTTATAATGCTGTATACCTTTTTAGTAATAGAGAAGAAAATTTGTTTACACTAAATAATTTATTTTACAAACAAAAGGAATAATTCAAAGCAAGCTACAGAATGATTGTACTCAGAATAAACTAATGAAACCTTTCATTTTTTATAGAGGAGCAATAGGTTACTTAAATTAAAAACTCTCACTCCTAGAATTCATTTCTGAAGCAGATATGCAGATTCCCTTCATTTGATTCCTAGCTTATTCTTGCCCCAAACAACTAGCATGTTACTAGAAAATAAATTGGTTTATTTTCTCTGCTTCCATCCAGAGAGAGAACGCAATTCTATATAAATGCCATAAAATAGAAATACAATGCACCTGTGACCACTGCCGTGCGTACAGACCAATGACTGTTCTCAAACATGCATTGAAAGAAGAGCTGTGTTTCCAAACAAAATCCTTTCTTGATTTTAATTTGTCTTTAGCATAATTGAAAAGTGAACATTGATCATGAGTAAAATGTTGTGATCTGAGAGTTGTAGAAAACATTCTAATTATAATATTAGTTTTATAAAAAGTACTTCCAAGAATATCATATATCACTAGATCTTAATGACTGACCAAATATATGGCTTTTGTTGCATTGCATCATGCATCTTAGCATCCTGATTTAAATCAAGCATATATTGTCATTATAGTATTAAATTAATTCAGCTTGAAATGGAGCTCAACATTTGGAAAACAGTTCATTTTTAAAGTTAGCATCAATCCCAAACTGAAGAAATAGTAGACAATTTTGATGTCTCTATACAGTCTTTAGCAAATACATGTGTTTAAATGTCTTTAACCTATATGTCTGTATTGATTGCACTTTCAAGGTTTACAGAGGCAAAGCAGACAAATTCACATCTAATAGAAAGAGCAAACTTGGTTTAGAGTAAAATAAGCAAACATGCTTTATCATTACAATTTTCATCCAATATGTAATAAAATTTTATTTCACAAATGATAATCTTCCCAAAAAATCTCTAATACTACATTATAATAAGTATTCTCTAAAACTCTTGATACATTTTTCATCAACCAAAAGAAACTTTTTCTTGGTTTTCCACAAAGTCAACCTCCTACTTGCTTTAAATTTATACCTATTAATACTTTAAAGGATTGAAATAGAGTCTCTGCTCTGATAGAGATCCAGTGACATATGAGAAGGCAGTAAATTGAAGCAAAAACCATCTCCCATTATTATTTTGCATACACAGTTCTATACATTTTATCTTTCATTCACATGCCCGTTATTATTGGCTAGGGAAAATAGCAGTCCTTAAATGTAGGGGCTAAAACATTGTGTCTTTTAGGGTCTTCAATATTGTGACTCTCCCACCAATCCTTTAGGTCTTTTACCATTTCAGTTTCCTAATGGTGCCAAGCTGGATGATCAATTTCTTTATCCCAATCCTGTACCTTTGCAAATATATTATGTTGAGTAGTTTTTAATTTATATATACATATGCACATTGATTTTAATATATGTATTTAAATATCTCTATCCTAACTACTTGCTTTGCATATATTAACATTATTATATATATGAGTATGTATATGAATATACATGCATTTATACATGCATATATATATGCACATCTATAAAAAGTAAAATTCTATATTCTTTTATCTAGAATATACTAACTTGTTTTTTACAAAAAATGTTTTTTTATTCTCTCTGTATAAAGTATATTTCCTTTACTTCTGATAGGTATGCAAAATGCTGATATACATTTAATATGTATGTTGATAATCATTTACAAATGCATCTACAGAATATCTAATATTTGAAGTATGTAAAACTATCACAGAACTGAGAGCATGTACGTTTGTATGAATATGTGTTTATTAAAGTTAAGTCTGTTTTGAGAATTTTGTTATACTATTTTTCCCCATAAATTAACTATAGGTATTATAGGAAATATTGTAGAACAAAGAATGGGGGCTAATATACTAAACATTAGAATCCTTGATAAACCAGAAAGAAGGAGAGTGCATGTTTTAGCATAGCCTAGGGACCCACATGTGGTACAGGACGTGCCTGAGGGCTGTTAAGTGTCTGGGAGCAGGGATCCTGCCCTAGGAGACATTTACTGTATTACGTGAAAATCAGCAGTGTGATTTCCGGCTGCTATAATAGAGGGCCTGGTAATGACTTGAGTTCCTCCCAAGGCTCTTTGCCAAACTCCTGTTATTTGGGGTGCTGTGTACTAACAGGGCTATGTCATTATGTTGTTCCTCAGCAGGACTTAAAAACAGCTCTGTCCATTCTCCAATCAGTTTTCATTCCATTTGGATCTGTAGAATTAATATAACCATAATAATAGGTAAAAAAATGGAAAATTATAGAGTCCAGAAATGAATTCTAGAATGCACTTCTAGGATAATAATGTTGGCTTTGGGTAGGAGACAAAAACAACAACAATAACAACAACAACAACAACAAAACACGTCCATCATTGCTTATGTGGCAATTCTCCCCAATGCGGACTAGTTTGCGGAGGCAGGAAGCACAGAACAGTGATTTGGAGACTAGTGATTTATGCATTTGTTCTTCATTCATTCTCTAATTCATCCATTCTTAATTTGTTTATTTAACTATTTCCTGAGAGCCTACTATGTTCCTCTCTGTCAGGTCCTGTGGATAGTGGATTAACAGTAAACAAAGTAGATACTATGCTACCATTGTGCAACTTATGGCCTTTAATGGTAATAACACTTATCAAATACACATATATCATGATATACACAGAATTATACTATCATAAGTCACAATTTGGAAGTGAAACAAAGTTCCACGGAGTGCTGCAAATTTCATAGTAAATGTATGTTAGGACACAAAGGAACCACAAGGAAGTGAGAAAGCAATACTTAAAAAAAAAGATACTACATCTCTTTAGGCCTGGGTTTTCTGTTTTGTAAAATGAGGATAAAAGTAGTACCTAACTAATATGATTGTGGTGAGGAATGATTAACATAATACATGTAAAGCACTTAGCATAGTGCTTACATACAGTACAGGCTCAGCAGGTATTTGTGGAATGAATGAATAATAAGTTGCCAAAATGTTGACTATTATTAAGCTATCCCTTAATTTATTATACCTGATGTTCTGGGGAGAGAAGAGAGGTAAGTCTGTGAAGACTTCATAGAAGTAGTAATATTTGGCCTGAATTGAAATGAAACTTGAAAAAAAATTGTGCTTATCAAGTGGGCAAAGAGAAATGTGCTTTTGGAATAAAAATAACAACAAACACAGGTAACACCGGGGTCCTGCGTGGATTTGCTCCTGGTGCTGTGTGTCCATGGAGACATGAGTGGGGACTGGTCACAGAGGGCCTGGTGGCTCTTGATGAGGACTCCATTGAGTCAGCAGCAAGGAGTCACCGCAGGGTCCCTGTGCCTGTTTTGCCACTCTGTGTTAAGCTTCATGATCATTAAGCCCTTCTGAGCCTCAGTTGTCTGTTTCAAAGAACACTGATTATCCCCTGAATGAACCTACCTCTCTCTGCCAATGCTAATAATATTCAGTGACTGTCAACTGACACCCATTAATTAATGGCAAGCACTTTGGAGAAGATATGTCCATTAGAGATAGATAATCCTAAGTCTGAACTTGCTAGCTCTATGTGACCTCACTTGTTTAACCTCTTTAAGATTCATCTATGACCTCTGTAATGCTTAGGATGATAAAATTATACATAGGAAAATATAACAAGAATTGAAAATACCTAAAGAGTCCACCATGTTACTTAGAACACAGAAATTTTCCAGTTGAAAAACGTTATTTATGATTACTAGCAATATCCAAATTACATTTTTTAAACCTGAAAAACTTATTCTCTATAAAATTAATTATTATTATGGTGGTCTTTTATTAGAACTTCTAGTTTATCTACTGAATTTTCTGACATCTTGCTTGTATGGTGAAGGTTAGGCTGGCCAGCCGTCCAGAAACATTTGGCACAGTACCACATGATGATGGGGTGACATTGTGTCCTTCAGGGTTCTCAGAGACTTACAACAGTCCACACTGAAAAAAACCATGTGAAATGGAATTGTAGTGATGAAGTAGCACTCCCATAAACTTGTATTCAGAGGTAGGTGATGTTAGATTTTTCTTAGTAATATTCTACTGGAACAATTGCATTTGAAATATTTAGCCAAAATCTGTAAATCTTCTCTAATAGAACCTTTGAAGTTCCTCCAGCAACAGCAGTTTGCAGCGATTTGAGTGCAGAGGACTTTCTAGTCCAAGAAGTAGAGTTTCCCTGGGCTGAAATCTCAGGCTCGGCTTATGCCCAGGCAGAAAGCCCTGACAGCATGTTTTAACTCTGCGGTTGCTTCTACTGACTCCGTCTATAAAGAGAGCCCCTTGGTAAGAGCCCCTTACCAAGAAAGAATAGTAAGATTTTGTAGACTCTGGAAAACACCAGCAAGCCCCAGGCAAGGGAAACAGAAAAGAATAAGAGGTATTTTGCAGAACGAATTAAGCATTCTGTGGGCAGACATGAAGCCACTTTGTCAACACTCCTGGCACCCCTGCTTCTGGACACTGACATCAGCAAGGCATTCTTTCCAGGGCAGAACAAGGAGAAAGAGAATACAGGTGGTGGAAAAGAAAAGAGCCGAGATGACAATATTTATTGAATACTCACAGTGTCTACAATGTGTGAAATACTGTGTTAGGGGCTTGGCATTAGTCATTTCTTTGAGTTCCCCCAAGAGTGGCATTGTAATCCCCATTTTACAGATGTGGATTACATTGAGGTTAAAAGTAATTTGCTCATGACAGCACAGATGATAAGGGCAGAACTAGTTTCAAATATAGGTCTATCTGATCCCCTTATGCTTTCTATCATACCTTAGAGAAAGGCCTCATTGAGGTACTCTGGGAAGCAGAATAGCCCCAGAGACCTATTTAAACCTCTACTTTAACAGAAAGGTTTTGTAAGGGATTTGAGTATTTTACATAGTTGGGAGGACTGGTACCTTCTAGCTGAATCTTAGATTTCCCCATTCTACTTTTCCTGGTCCCAAGAAGCCTAAGTTTGTTGGGCCCCTAGAGAGCCCTTTCCTCTCTGACCCAGGTTATGAACTGTGCTGATCGAAACCAGCTGGAGTTGGTCCCACAGCACCGACACCAGAAAGGAACTTACTTGTAGAAAGACTTCATCATCTATGCTTATTTGCAGTTTGGATTCAATATTGCAAGTTTTTAAGAAAAATTTTATTAAATGTATTGAGGTGGCATTGGTTAATATAATTATGTAGGTTTCAAGTGTACAATTCCGTAATAGATCATCAGTATATTGCACTGTGTGTTTACCATCCAAAGTCAAATCTCCTTCCATGTTTTGCAAAATCTATGGTGAAGAATTAGGAACCATGTACCACAATACAAACTTAATATAAATATAAAATAAAAGTGCATGTAGACATTGTCTTTAAGTCAAAGAGCATCATCTCATATTACTAAATGTTGCTGAATTACATACACATAGTCTACCTGCCTGGGTATCTGTCATGCCAAGTATCAAGTATCTCTCTGTAATTCCACCATCTCCATTGTCTGTCCTCTTCCTTTTACTGATAGTTTTATCTGTTATAAATGTAGCCTTGCCTGATTTTATTCTCCTCTATTCTCTTCTCTGTTCCATTATTTTAATTTCCCAAAGGCATATAATGTTTTATAATTATGTTAGAGCAGTATGGGAATTTAGAGGTCATTAGTATATTTTCCAAAGTAGAACCAGAAGCCTGGAAAAGTTAAGACTTGCTCAAGGTCATTCAGTTTGTGACAGAATTGATCAATGTTTTTGAACTCAGAATTGAGTTCTCTTCTTACTGTTTCAAGCTGCACTGCTTTTCTCAGCCCTTATGTGCTCATCTTCATGAAGTGTAATTATTGACAGAAGATTATTAAGTATGCAATTTGCTGATAAAGCAGTGTTGGGCATTATACAAAAAATTACATAAACCTAATTTCTACTATCTCATAATTCAGACCAACAGTCCCCAGGGAGATAGGGAGAGAGAAGAACCACTAAAAATTATTTAGCAATGCATGGAGGTATTTATGTGTGGATAATTGCTAGCATTTAGGAGAGGGGGACAGGGATGCTAAATGCACTGTAATGTGAACAACAGTCCTGCACAACACAGACTCGCCCCGTGCACTGCACAATTGTTAACAGTCCCCTGGATATTCCTGAAGATGTTTTTAGTTTTTGATTTTCTAAGCCTTCAAAATCAAATTCAGTTTTACAAACAAATACAAAGTATTTCCTGAGAGGATTAAATAATCAGTAAGTATTCTGGGAATGTAACTCCTGTGAAAATCATGGAATTGTTGTACTTCGTTCTGTCAGGAATTTTATCAGAAGTTGATTCCCATTTTGGAAAATCCCATCCTTAGAGCAATGCTGCTGCTCTTGGTGTTTGTGTCACTGATACACCTCTCCTGAATCGGACTGCATTTGTACATGTCACCTGAAAATATAGAATGGCAGAGACTTAAGCATCCTTTGAATAAACCTAGACTCAAAGATTTTAAATTGGTAGAAACATGAAATATAAAGATCTCACCAAATTTCATTAATAAGGTTGTTTTAAAAATAATTTATTTGATCACCATACCATATATTAATTTTAAAAACACTTTACCACACAATAAGAAATCTGTTTTGTGACAATTATCTGAAATTGTTTACTTTAGCATTTTCTTTTTCTTCAATATTACTCTGATACTGTCCCAAAGGACATCTACCCCCAATTTCCCTAGAAGCCCATAGGTTGCTGAGATTTTTTTTTGCTTGTTTGTTTATATCCATTCCCCATTTCCTTTAAAGTTCCAAGGTCTTTTGAAATACTAGAAATTAAATGAGGGGGAATTCCAAACAGAGGTAAAGACATAAATATGGGTAGGGACAGATAAAATTAATAGTTAGATAGATGATAGATAGATAGATAAATAGATAAACTGTATCACTGGCTTCACTATATTAAACAGAATTATTTTGATGCTAAAATTATAAATAAGGGCCAAGTTTGTTTGCAAAAATATGACATTTTTATATTCTCTATTTAAATTTTTAACAATATTGGCAATATAGTTACATTATCTGTATTTCAACTGAAGTTATTTTGTTTGATCTATTATCATTTACAAATCATCTGTTATTGCTCTTCTAACATTAATTTTCAATCTAGAAACCACTAAATGTCTGCTTGTCACTTTTCCTCTGCTTCTTGTAAGAAATGATATAAGGTCTCTTTATTCCACTTAAATCTAAATGTATTCATTATAAGTATATGTAAGCTCTTGACTACTGTATTACATTTTGTACTATACTTGGGCTCACAGATTGCCTATTGAAAACATTTTAATTAAAGTAATTTCTTTACATTTCTCCTTTTACTTGAGTTAGGGCATTATATAAAACATTATGTATAGGCAGTTGTATTTTCTATTCCCCATCTCAGATGGAAAAAGGAGAGTATTACAAAACCTTTATTTTAAAATGGAAAGTTTTGATCGCTGGAATTGAAAACTGCTGGTTTAGATATTTGATATTGCTGTGTGTACTGTTACATGTGTATTTAGTTTGTCTTCCAAGTAGACCAGGAGTCAGCGAAGTATAGCACACTCATGCAGGTCCGATCCAACCTGACGCCAGTTTTTATATAGTTCATATGCTAAGAATGTGTGTTTTTAAATATTTTTAACAGTTGAAGAAAATAAGAATAATCTTTCATGATATTTGAGAATTATTAATCTATGAAATTTCAATTATACTGCCTAACAATAAAGTTTTATTAGAACACAGGCGCACTCATTTGTTTACATGTTGTCTATGGCTCCTTTTGTGCCGTGGCCCAGAATAGTGGCCATTCAGACTATGGGGCCAGAAAGTCCTAAATTATTTACTGTCTCGCCCTTTATAGAGAAAGTTTGTCAACCTCTGCACTAAACGATCAACTTTCCATTTCTTTCTGATGGAATGTCCC
Source organism: Trachops cirrhosus (assembly GCA_028533065.1). NCBI lineage: Eukaryota > Metazoa > Chordata > Mammalia > Chiroptera > Phyllostomidae > Trachops > Trachops cirrhosus. The sequence goes on along the minus strand of CM052543.1, from coordinate 49,472,573 downwards.
ATTCTGCCTAACAAATCCTAACTGTTTTTGAAAGACCTGGTTCAAGTGTATGCTCCTCTTTAATCCTTTCCAGTCCATTTTAGCTCACAAAACTTCTGCTTTGCATGCGTCCTGTGCAATTAGCACATTACCTAGCATGTGCTTAGTTGTTTCCTTCTCCACCTCCTGATTCGAGAGAGAGAGATTCCTTATATGCCCGTCATAGAACTTAACTGCAATGGCCATCTGTTCAATCACCTCTTTGTGACAGATCTTGTAGTATTAGTATTGTTATGTAGTGGACCCAGACTTGCCAGCTACATCTGTGGCTGTGGAGTGGAAAAACTGTGTCTGCTTTATCTTTATGTCTATCTGCTTCACTAGCTAAATTTCATTAAAGTGCAACCTGTTTATGTACCCTTGCTTCCCCAGTACTAAACATGTAGCAATTGGTCAACAAATTGTCCTTGACTTCTGAATGAATATTAACATTGGGACTTGTATGTAAACGTACTTAATCAGTTTTGGATTTGATTTATAATTATTATGATTAATTATGCAAGTGCCTTAAGATCAAGAGGGATATCTTCTATCCTTATAGAACTCCATTTAATAACAAATAGATTGTAACAAAAAGTTAACATAGATTTATGATTTTATTTCTTTGTTTTGTTTTCAGCTTTACTCAGATTCTTATTCTATTCTATGGTGCTGTTAAAATATTCAAATCACTGTTCATGAATCGGTTCTGCATTCAAATAGGTCATGAAATTCAAGGATGAAAGCTAGAGTACTACACTTTGAGAGGACAACCAGGAAAAAAAATCTGATTCTTCACTGTTTCTTTGTCTAATTTAGAAGTCACTTGTTCTCAAGAAGTTTCAAATAATGCCATGAAATATTATTTTATAATTAGTTTCTTTATAACCTGTTGTAAACTGCATGATCTTTCTTTTCCATCATTTTTGTTATTAAATATAAGTGCTTAGTGTACAGTAGTTGACAGCACCACATTAAAAATTCACAAGTGATAACTGTACTTAAACAACAATAAAATATAAGTAAGTGCTTAATATAAAAAATTCATAATTAAAAACATTTGCACTTTATTTGAAAGGCTGTGCTATTTAGTTAGTGGTCAACATTTATTGTTATAGTTTTTTAGTAAGTATTTTTTCTTTAAAAGTTAACTAAGTTTAAAACTATATAAATAAATCTTAGATTTATATCACTTTTAAGAATAATTAATATATATGTATATAAGCATATATATATACATGCTTCTGACAGATTGGGAAGATAATCTTAAGAAACACTTTTTGATTCTGTTGGTATGCTGGTCACCTCTGATCTATTTTATTTGTTCTTTATCAGACATATTATTGTACTTAATTGCAGTGTTTTAGATTTTGTACTCTATTTTTTACAGAAGTCTTAGGTTAACAACAAAATTAAGAGGAAGATACTTGCAATGCTTTTTACTTCTTTGTCTTCAACTTCAAGGTTTTTAAAATATAAATAAAAACTAAATAGGCAATCATAAATTCTCTTAGTTTAATGGTGAGCATTAATACTTTTTAAAGATATCTTTATTATTTGTTTTTAATGTAGAAACAATGTAAGTTTATGGTAAAAACATTATAAACTAATGATATGTTTGAGAAATTAAAAACACCTAAATTCCACCTAGAGCTAACCAGTTCATAATTTGATACATTTTTAGTTTTTAAAATTGTCTCTGCATATGTATCTTCAGAAAATATATACAATATTTTGTACTAGTGCACATTCACATATATACCTAAATATAAAATATTGTTTATATGTATGTATTAGTGAGAAGTTAAGAATATAAAACTCTATTGCTTTTTGTAAAATTAACATCATATTGTGAACATTTCTCTACATTAGTGGAATATTTTTCCTGTTGATAAAATTTTAATGACTGCCAAATATTCCTGTTTCTACCAAAACTCATATTTTGGACATTTAGGTTATCTTATTTTATTTTTATTAATATAAACAACACTGAATTAGGAAATCAGTGTACATGAACTTTTGACCACATTTCTCATGAGGATATATTTCCAGAAAAGGATTCACGAGTCAAGGGTATAAATTTTTTAAGGCTTATGATATTTATTTAGTCATTCAGTCAATTTTCATTCAACAATTAATTATTGAGCAGTTCCCACATGCTAAAACACTGTGTTAATCAAAGGGTATATAATGGAAAACAAAAGAGATTGATTTCTGCTCTATAGAGCTTAGAGTTCATTGCCAAACTGCTTCTAAGAAGACTTTACACAGTTATAAAGTCCTCTTCTAAAAATGTATGGATATGTCTTTTCTTCTATAGTTATGATGGTTTTATTTTGTAAAAAAAACATAAACCTGGTAAGTTAAAAATTTCATGCTGTTGCTATTTTAATTTGTTTTATTTGTTAATAAGGGTGAGTGCTGTTCATGTCATTGTAATCAGTGGTGACAATATTTTATCATCTTTGTCATACTTAGGACAATAATAATACCCAGTATTATACAACCTAATAATACAACCAACTAAGCAATTTAATACATGCTTATTTGGTTGACTGAATAATGGTAGGCAGGAAGGAAGGATGGAAAAAAGATACAAATAGGTGATTTGTTCTTATTTAAAAGTCATGGTGAAAGAAATTTTCATCTATCCTATTTTTTTAATTTTATTTTAATTGTTGTTCCAGTACAGTTTTCTGTCTTTTACTCCCATTCCAGCCCGATCCTATTTACCAGGGTAATTCTTAACCATCTTTGTAAGGGATCTATGTTCCTATCTCTCCTGCCACTGCCTTTCTTTGTGTGTGTTCCCTGGAAGGGAAAGAGCTGAATGCTCTTTTTACACTGACACAGGTGAACAAGATTGAATTGAGTGACAGATAAAAAGGTAATTAGCACAACAGTTAGAATGAGGCAGGCCACCTGACTGTGTCGATAGAGAGTTTGCTGAGGAGAGCAATATGGACATTAAATTGACAGTGTGGGAGCTTAACAAGGACAAGTGATCTGACTGATCAGATGGGAAGGGAAATATGCTGGAAATCTCCTGCATGTTGTATGGTATGTTTATATATAGATAAGAACTTTATGAAATTTGTATGTAGACATTTTCAAGGGTGAATTTGGGTCCATATGTCTTAAAATGCAGACAGGCTCTCCCTAAAAATCAAAACCATAATATCTTAGAGTGATTGTTTGAAATTTTATCCCTTAAAAACACTATTATTACAGTACCAATACCAATATTAGAATTGAACATATACATGCAGCAACTCTGGGAACTGCTCTTATAAAAGTTGGGCACCCTCTGGCTGTTCTAAAAAAAAAAACAACTGAAGCCAATCTGTCAGTAATATGAGGGCGGCTATTTTTTAATATAGAAGAAAACATCATTTTCAAAGGAATGAATAAAAAGGTGACAGATTTAGAATAACTAATTGAGGATAGAAACTCTTTTGAGTTTATGAAAGAGCCCAGCATAATTGGTAATTTCTTGTAGGCTTAATGATTATTTTCCCCATAATTGACTAAAAAAAGAGATGAGTAACAGTTAACATTAGGATACTCATCCCTTTCCATGCAGTTAAGTCAGAGCCTTCATCCTACTTCTATTACTTTTCATCGTCTTTTCTCTGTAGTGATCTCAAACCTGGTTTACAATTGACTCATTTACCATGGCAGAAAATCAGGAAGTCAACATTGGCTCCATCACTTTTCTACTCCCAAAGCTCTCACCAATTAAATGAGGGCTAGCTGCTATAGAATTTTATTTCAGTGTCTCAAAACATTTTCCCTTTTTTACATTCTCACTCTCAGTGCTTGAGCATACATGTATATTATCATTCACATAAGCTATTTACAACAGCGAGTAACCTCCCAAATGGCTTCCATACAATCTAAGTGTTTCTGTTGCCAAATTTATCTTAACGCTCATTTCTGTGTTTGTATCACTCACTGATGTAAATGAATTAACAATCCAAAATCACTTTAAGTGTATTCTGACTTCTGGAGAACCAAGTATGTCTGGAAATGTTAATGGATGGGCTATATTGGATTACACATGTAAAGCAGTTGTTTATTTTCATTATAAAATATTTAAAACCCTTGGTGTTTATATCTCCAAAAACAGGAAAAATATGTGGAGCCCTTATTAAATGTATGTAATGAAGAAATCCCTTTTTTATGGACACATATTTATCAGTATTTCATGAAACACAATGACCCAAACACTGGTTTACAAAGTAAAACTTGATTCCCTAGCAGAACATTCAAAGTTGTCTTAGATTTGGCCCAACCTGTATTGGCAACCACTCCTACTGTATTCTGGTCATCCCCAACCTCTTGCTGTCCCCCTGATTTCCTGAAGCTACCAAATAGTCTCCTGTCAGATCTTGTTTTAATGTCCCCCTCTCTCCATAATGGCACTCCTTGTCCCTGTGTTTGATAAAATTGTATTTATCAAAAGGTCATCTCAAATGTTATCTTTGTGAAGCCTTCCTTTCTCTGTGCTGCCAGAGAATGTTGTACATATACCTGATTTTCATTTAGCATTGTGATGGCTTACATGTCTGCTTCCTCCACCATATGAGAGAACACAAACCGTGCCTTAATTATTTCTGTATATTTAGTTCTAGAATAAGGCCTGACATATTTTATGAGTGATTGAAAGAATATTATCTCTAAAAATTGGTAAGGAGGGCACCCTGGCTGGGTGGCTCAGTTGGTTGGAGCATCATCCTATGCATCAAGAGGTTGTGGGTTCAACCCCGGGTCAGGGCACCTATCTAGGTTGCAGGATTGATTCTTGATTGAGGTATGTACAGGAGGCAAATGATCGATGTTTCTTTCTCTCCCTTCCTCTTTCTCTCTACAGTCAGTAAATACATCCCCAGATGAGGATTTTTAAAAAATGGTAGAGAGGGAATAGGTTGAGTCAGGCAAGGAATACTGAAGAAGTGCTTCTTTTGATGATACTATGATTAGGTCCCTGGATTCTACCTTTTGTCTCTCTGATAAATATCTGGAGGGAATTGGGAACAAGAAACTGACTGAGACTCAATAAAATGTACATGACATCAATTTATGTAAAATCATTTATTTCAGTGAAAATATAGTTGTCAGATGAATTGAAACATCCATGTTCATAAAGTGTATTTGTTTATTCAGTCACAAGGATTTGTTGACTATCTATTATATGTCAAGTCCTTTTCTAGAAACTTGAAAGCTAACATTCTAGTTGAGAAATACTTACAATTAACAAGTAAACAAGATTACTTCAGATGGTGATGTACTATTAAAAAATAAACTATGGCAATGTGATATGGAGTTTAGGTTAGTGGAAGGGGGGCTACTTTGGATAAGTAGTAAAGCAGAGGAAGGCCTTAATGAGGAGGAGACAAATGAGTTGATATTTGAAAGATCAAAGGTAAAAAGAAGACAACCTTATGGCAATCTTTAGGTGATGTCACAAATAAAATAATAGTATGTTCAAGGACCTGAGGGTAGGAGCAAGTTTGCTCTGTTCCTGACACAGTAGAAGGCTAGTGTGGAGGACAGAGGGTGTGGGGGAGGGCAGGAAAGGCAACGACTGGAGTGTTAGGGAAGGCCAGGTCATGTCAACTTTGGAGACCATTTAAAATGTCTGAATTTTAAACAAAGTTCAACAAAAGGCAACTGGATTTTTTTAGAATCAGAACATGACAGTGATAATGAGCTGTGGGCAGCCTATAATGCAAGGAGGGAAACTAGTTGGAATGCTATATAGCAGTACTTTCAAGGGAGAGATTATGATAGCTAGACTCAGGAAGCAGCAGTGATGTTGGAGATCTACTCTATGGATTAAGGATTTTTTAATATAGATAGCAGAAAGTTGGATTAAACAGTATGGGTTTCTTTGTGACAAAATATGACAAAAGGCAGTTAAGAAAAATAAAGAAGTCCAGCATAGCTTCTAAGCATCAGACTTCTCTTTTTAGAGTCTGAACATCTTCAGAATTTGTTAATTATTTGAACTCAAATATTCAGGCTCCTTTCCACGTAGTAAGTTCCTAGACTGGGGCGGAAGGTGGGGAATCTTGCCTGTCTGACTTTCTTTTTCTTTTCTTTTTTTCTTGACCCATAACACCTTCTCAAACTTCTGATTGATGTCCATTTTCTTTAGTGAGAATAGTATATTTATCATGCTGTCTGGGTGTCCTTTCATTCCTTTATGGTTACTTTGAATGGCTGAGTTTTGATCTTATAAGGGTAATCATAATTTACCTCATTTTTAAGTTGAAAATTTGGAAAGTATCTTAATAAAGCCCAGATGCTGATCACAAGGCAACAGATCATGGCCCACCAAATATTTGGTGCTGACCTTCCCCTTCCTCTTCAGCTCTGGGCTTCACCCCTCTCTCTAATGCTTTAATGAGAAAGGTATTTGTAATATCTCATTTAAATGCATTGGATCATGAATATCCCTTATCTAGGAAAGTCTCCAGATAAAAAGAGTTTGGGTAGGATTCTAAGAAGGAAATAAAGTAATTATTTGACTCTACTGAAAAGAATTAGAAATTTCTAGAGCATATGGTTCAAGCATATGGTCTCCCTCATTTTCCCACTTTTCTTACTTTTATGCTGCACTGTGAAATCACAAGAACATCCCTGGAACACCATTTATTAAGTTCACTAGAAATTTTCCAAATATGAATGGTCTAAGCATTTGAAATCATTTAAAATGGATTCCTGTCTCATTTCTTACTATTTAACTTTAAGGAACAAAATAATACTACAGGCATGTGTCTCTTGTGGATTCTGAACCTTTCATTTTGAGATTTGATACTGATTATTTTACTGATGATATTCCAGGAAGACTTTTGGAAAACAAACAAGCAAACCTATTTTTCTAAGTTATTCTTCCTTTAATCTGTAGTTTGTTTTAAAGACAGTAATGAGTAAGTTGTATTTTCAGAAATAAACTCTAGCCACAAAGAACAGATATTTCCATTGTACATTCTAGACCAATGGACTAAATTAATGTAAAATTGATATATCATATTTTGCAGTATGTGAAAGTGTCCTCTTATCATGAGGTGCCCATAGCTAGCATTGAATCAGTTTCACTAATATCCATTATCATATCACTAAAATCACTGTGTTGTAGACTCTGTTCTATCATTGGCCTGGACACAGACCATGAATAGTCTTCTAAACAGTTTCTTTTTTCTTTGTATTTTCTTTTTTTATTAATATATTTTATTGATTATGCTATTACAGTTGTCCCGTTACCCCCCCTTCATTCCCCTCCACCCTGAACACCCTCTTCCACCCACATTCCCCCCCTTTAGTTCATGTCCCTGTGTCATAAGTTCTTTAGCTTCTAC
>CM052543.1:49418875-49464691 GCA_028533065.1 Trachops cirrhosus | reverse complement strand
CCCTGGCTGGCATAGCTCAGTGGATTGAGTATGGACTGCGAACCAAAGCATCGCAGGTTCGATTCCCAGTCAGGGCACATGCCTGGGTTGCGGGCCAGGTCCCCAGTGGGGACCACATGAGAGGCAACCACACATTGATGTTTCTCTCTCTCCTTCTCCCTCCCTTCTCCTCTCTAAAAAATAAATAAATAAAATCTTTAAAAAAAAAAAAAAAAAAAAAAAAAGATATGTTACTCAATCTCTCCATCACTTCCTCTGCTCACCCATTCAGTGAGTGCAATGCCTACCTATACCATGGGGACAATTTATTATTAAAAGACATAGTTAAAATAAGAAAATAAAAATAAGAGACCTAGTACATAAGTAGTTTACTGCTGTACCTGGTCCTTGGTGGATATTCAATGAATGGTAAATCCCTTTTTCTTTCCCTCACACAGAAAAATAACCACTCCTTATGTTTCCACAGCTTTCCCACACTTTTTACTTGAGCCCTCAAGATCCCTGTGATGACAGGAATTATAATTCTTATTATAAAATAGAGAAAAGAAAGGCTCAGAAAAGTCAAAAAAGGCTTAGTTTTAGTCAGACCCAACCTGCGAGGAGCTGAGCAAGGACTTCCCATTTCTCACCCCTTTTTGTCACCTAATATTTGCTTCTCGAAAAGCAAGTGAAAGCAGAAAGGAGAGGATATCAATAAAATTTAAAAAGTCACTCTGTGAGAAAATATTTTGCAAAAAATTTGCTCAATCTTCTATCCCTTCTTTCCCTGAGAGGCAAAAATATAGAAAGAACTATGTTGGGAAGGAAGAGTAGGATCCATTAGGAAGATTGTCCAAGGCCCTGATCTAAATTGACATCTAGTTGTATTTGCTTATTTCAGTGTTGCAGACACAAAGCCGTTAGTGAGAACTGTTACATGATAGGCTAGAAGGAGTGTTGATTATTACTGGAATGAGTAGACTTTGTTGTTGAGTGATCTAACTGGTTCTTGTTAATGACAAGCAGGAAGTCCCTTTCTAAAATACATCACTATATTATGGACCTGGTTAACATTCCCTGTTGGTCCTACAGCAAAGGGCACCATGCAAGGGACTTACTTGTTTTGATCACCACACAGTCCCCTAGAATTTTTAAAACACAGGGACCAGAAGTAGAAATGGTAGATGCAATCTGCTCCTGTTCCTATACTTTGCATTAGGCTTTCGGGACTATCCCCCTTCCCTACTCACTCTCAAGGTGAGACAATCACACTTATGTGGGTTATCTTCCACATTTGCTTAAGATCCTCTTTTCCCTTCTCCAGAGTTGGACTGTGACATTAAAAGGTTGCTTGTGAATTTAGATCTTGGAGTAGAGGCTCAATTTTTTAGAAGAATAATGCTTATAGCTCTCTCTCTCTAGAGTAGCAAGTTTTCTCTTTTTACTCCCAATAATGCAGTGTGTCACACCACATTCTTTCAAGGCCTAGTGAGAACCAGAGTATAAGTGACTTAGATTGCAATTACTTTCTTGAATTCCCCACTATTAATGCTAAAATTTTTTTTCCTGTATTAAAAAACATAGGTCAATAAAGGCCAAAGTTTGGTTGATTCTTATAATTTTCCTAATTTCCTCAAAATAGCTTGGGCCAATAGTCTTTAATTCCAAGTCTGTAGCTTTACCATAAAGTAGTGTAACCTTATGACTGTGATTTTCTTGCCCAGTTTTAAAAGGAGAACTCTTTTGTTACATTTGAAAGAACTTAAAAACAAGAAAGCTAAGGGGTAACTTTCTAATTACATGTAATAATTAGAAACTCTTCACCATAGAGTTTTCCTTTCATTACAAAAGAAAAACTGAAAGTCCCCCTGGAGAGTGAGGGTTTCCAGCCCCACACAAGGCCTACCAGCTCAGGGTCCCAGAGTTAAGAAGAGAAGTCCTTATACCTTCTAGCTATAAAAACCAGTGGGGATTGAGGCTGAATGAGAAGGAAGGCTCCCGGAATCTCAGATGTTCCTCTTAAAGGGCCTGTACATGTGCTTAGGCTAACTCACCCCCTCTGAGCTGGGGTTGCAGCTTGACAGGAACTAGGGACATACAAGGAGAAACTCAACTGCCTAACATCCAGGCAAAGGCTGGTGGAAGACCTTTCTCCCAGACAGAAGTGCTGGTAGAGGCCATTTTTCCTTTGATAAGCTGTCCTCCCACAGAGCCTGAAGGCAGGCACCATGTCTGATTCTCCATCAACCTAGCTGACACTGTTCACCCAGTCCTGGTGATTCCCTGAAACCCTGTTCCACCCAACTTGTGGGCCCACCCAAGTTTTCAAGGTACTTCTTCATACAACTCATTTCTCTTGCCTCATGCTTTAGACTTTCCTAAAATCCCTCCAAAAAGCACCATCTGACCTTGGTGTGCCCTGTACCTTTTGCTAAGAGGTCCCAGGCCCAGTGCTAGTGCCAGCCAGCCTTCCCAGCATTGTATCTCCTGGGTACCTCCAAGCCCAGCACAAGTAGCAGCCATCTGCAGATCATTCTGTAGCTTTTGCCAGGTTGCCCCAGGCACAGCACAGGCAGTAGCTGACAGTGCAACACCTAGGAGGCTCCAGAGTAAGGACACCTCCACATACTGCCAAATTATAACCCTACCACCTCCATGAGTGACACGCTCAAGAGGCAGATGGGGTTAGTACCAAAGCCCTGCTGAACCAAATCCTGCTCTGCAGGGTTGGCTCCTCCACTGTAGTCACAACTGATGGGCCTGAGTTTCAGTCCCTCCCTCTGATGCCAAGAGCAATCAAGGCTCACATATAATAGCACAGTACACACAGCCCACACAGGGGTGCTCAACTCAAGTGACCGGGAAGGCTGAGCCAGTGGGTCCTAAAGAACACTTACTATACAAGGCCACTGGGAGATGTAGCAGCTCTACCTAACACATGGAAACAAACATAGGGAAACAGTCAAAATGTGGAGACAAAGAAATGTGTTCTAAATGAAAGGATAGAAGAAATCTCCAGAAAAATAACTAAATAAAATGAAGGCAAGCAAACTACCAGATACGGAGTTCAAAACAATGGTTGTAAGGATGCTCAAGTAACTTAGTGAGAACTTCAACAGCATGAAAAAAAATATGGAAACCATGAAAGAACCAATCAGAAATGAAGGATACACTAACTGAAATGAAAAATAATTTACAGGGACTCAACAGTAGATAATGCTGAGAAACAAATCAGTGATTTGAAATATAAGGACGTAAAAAACACCCAATCAGAAAAGCAGAAAGGAAAAAGAATCCAAAAAGAATAAAGATGGTGTAAGGTACCTCAAGGACAACTTGAAGCATACCAACATTTGCATCATGGGGGCACCAGAAGGAGAAGACAGAGAGCAAGAAATTGATAATCTATTTGAAAAATAATGGCAGAATAGTTCACTAACCTGCTCAAGGAAATACATATACAAAGCCAGGAAGCATGGAGAATCACAAACAAGATGAACCCAAAGAGGCCCACACCAAGAAACATCATAATTAAAATGCCAAAGATTAAAGACAAAAAGAGAGTTTTAAAAACAGCAAGAAAAGCAGTTAGTTACCTATAAGAGAACTTCCATAACACTATCAGATGATTTCATAACAGAAACTTTGCAGGCCAGAAGGGAGTGGCAAGAAATATTTAAAGTGAAGAAAAACAAGGACCAAGATTACTATACCTAGTAAAGCTATGACTTAGAATCAAAGAACAGATAACGAGCTTCTCCGATAAGAAAAAGCTGGTAGTTCCTCACCACCAACCCAATACTACATGAAATATTAAAGGTTCTTCTTTAAGAATAATAATAAAAGATAAAAAATATGAACAATAAAATGCCAAAAACACATATCGATGAAAATAAATAAAAGGAAAGATGAGTCTCTGTTCTATTAGTGTTCATTGAAATGTTTTCTAAATGAAATTATTCTGAGTAAAAGAATGTCAAAAAGTATATTACATGATTAAATGCCTTGCTCTTCTACTTTTTTTTAATGGGGAGAGATTGCTAATTTAAAAAGAATTATAAAGTCCACAAGACATTACATTTCTGTGCATGAGTAATATTTAACTCTCAGTGCATTATAAAACTAAATATCACAAAAGCTTTACCACACTAAAATGTCTGTGATCCCTTTGTTAACTAACCTTTGATCATGTCAACACAGTTCAGCAAAATCAAATTTGCAAGACTTATTTTTATGAAATTCATTATTTGTGTTTATGGTGCTGCCTTTCAACTTTCAAGGAGTTTACATGTCACTGTCTTGACTTCATAGTGTAATTTCAAGTGATTCAGTTTGTTCAGTTTGGGGGTTTGCTATTCATACATTAACACTCTATATACAATTTCATTTTGGAGTGAATAGGCCAGACCTCATGAGCACCAAGGATAAGTGCTTTTGATGACTCTGAGACTTGGATTTATCTTGTTCTAGCCCAGAACCACCTAATTCTTGCAAGTAAATCCTAGCTGAACTTCTTGCATCGGTGGTACTTACCTCTCCAGTTTAAAAAAAAATGACTATGAATTTTCTTTCCAAAATAAATACTCTATTCTCATCACTTTTACTGCCTTACATGTCAAACAGGAATTTATCACTCTTACCTTGATTAATTGAGGCCTTCTATACTCTCTCCTTTCTCAGAGCATTAATAATATTAATGATAATGACAATAATATTGATGATACCCAACATTTATTTACTATTATTTATTTACTACTTTTTGTGTTCTAAGAAATGTTAGCTATAAATAATTTATTCAATCCTTTCAATAACTCTAGGAGATTGGTAATGTTATTGTTAATTATTATAATTCACTATTTGCAATGGAGAAAACTGAGATTTGGTGGTTAAGCAATTTCCTCATATTCAAACAGTAGATAATTAATAATGCAGATACTCAGACCTGTTCATCTTCCCCTGCAAGAATTTTTATTAATTGTTGTTCCACTGTTTACAAGTTTTATTGAAATCAAGTACTGTGTCCCTCCCCTTTCCACACTATTTTTTTAAGCCCCAACTCCATTCCTTTGCTTTTTTTATCTAGTAATTGCCCCCTTGCCTGCTCTAATAAGCCAGGCTTAGGTCTTATTGACTCTCACCTCACCCCAAGCATCTCACCACATAAGCTGGAAATCTTAAAGTCATTCTTCATTCATGTGAAATAGACAGGTGTGTGTGTAGGAAACACAGACAGAGATAGAGGAAAGGAGAGGATGGAGGTAAGAGAGAGAGAAAAAGAGAAGAATCAATAGGGGAGGAAAGGAGAAACAGAAACAGAGAAAGACATGTAATAAACACCAACTAAAACATGAAGCTGCTACCCAGGGAGATGTATTGATTAGAGGAACAAAAATGTAGGACAGATTCCCAGAAAACTTTATTGAGGGCCATCTTGATATCTTACACAGTCAAGGCAACAGTGAATCTATGAAAATTCTATGGTGTTAACAGACTAAAAGAACATTCCTTTTTTTTTTAAAGATTTTATTTATTTATCTTTAGAGGGGAAGGGAAGGAGAGAGGGAGAGAAATATCAATGTATGGTTGCTTCCTGTGCATTCCCTGCTGGGAACTGGCCTGCAACCCAGGCATGTGCCCTGACTGGGAATCAAACCGCGATCTCCTGTTTCACAGGCCTGCGCTTAATCCACTAAGCTACGCCAGCCAGGGTTAAAAGAGCATTCTTAAGAAAAGCCATGCTTAAACCCTTACCCTAAGTATCTAACTTCATAATTATGGGCACATTTCAATCAGTCTGTATCTCAGGTTCTTGTATATAGGTGGGCACAACCATCCCAGCCTCTTAGGGTTGTTGTAAGAATCAAACAAGATATATAATGATGAATATGCAATAGAAATTGGATCTTTGAGATGCTTATGAACTAGTGAGCTTATAAACATCTGACATATAGACACAGCTTAGTAATACACAGAAATAGACATAAGTCTATGTAAGGAAGAGGGATAATAGCTAACAATTTTTGTTGGATGATAATTTGTGCTGGCCCTGTTAACTGACTCATTTAATCCTCACAACAACTATATGACAGAAATATTACTATCAAGCCCATTTTAAAGATGAGGAAACCGAGGCCTAGAGTGTAGAATAAGCTGACCAAGGTCATGCAGTTAAAAGTCCGTCTAGCTAATATTCTAGTCCAGGAAATCTGACTCTAAATCTTATAGTCTTAACTATTCTCTCTAACTCTGTGTATATATGGGAAAACATAGGCATTACCTGCAGAGGAGAAGGTACTTCAGCCTCCAGCCCCTTGCTGCCAAGTAAGAAGATTCTATCATCACAAAGCTCCCCCTACCCATTGCATCTCCTCTCCAGGGCTGCAGAGCACCTCTGTGCCAGGTTTACCTCTTACAAGTGTGACCTGCCTTCACTCAGCTCTTTGTTATTGGTATGAAGGCACTTAGGTCATGCAAATATATTTGGAAAAAAAATTGAGTAGCTGTTCTATATAGATCTTGTGTTTCAAAACCTTGGAGAACAGAAATGCATTAGGCATGCCATTTAAAAGAATAAAGGATAGAAACTATACTGAATAAACTAAAATTAAAAAATTAAAAAAAAGAATTTCTATTTTCAATTGAAAATTTTCTACTTGCCCATACTCAGGCGGCAAGGTAATAAAAGTTAATTTTAACCTAGTATCCTTAGAACTTCTTTTAATATTCTGGTTAACAATTCTGCAATGCCTTCATTAATATCAGATTATCATTACCTGTCATGCAATTACTTTTCTCCAGGACCACAAGGCTAAGAGTACCATCAAGGCAAATTCACTCAGAAGAGTTATTGATTGTTTTCCCTCTTGCATTCCTCTTATAATAGAAGAAGCCCTAACCACCTCCCTCTTATATTTAATAAGCTATGAGTTTTTAAACACATCATAGTGAGGCATCGTTGCCACTGTGAAGTCTTGAACATTTCAGACCTTGAAAAAGAGCTAGTTGTAAATTACTGTTAAAAGGATGCAATGAGAAGCTTGGAAAAGATAGAGTAATGTGATAAGATTAACAAAATAGTAATGGCAGTAAAATGACATACATAGATAAGGAGAAGTGAGAGTAATAAAACCCAGGTTCAGGTCTGATACAAATCTACCATTCATTGATAGTGTGATTTGTGTGCCTATCATTTAACAATTCTGTGCATCTATTATTCCATTTAGAAATGGTAGTGCCAATTCTGGCTATACATACTCCGCGTGGTTTTTGTGATAATTGAACTCATTCACTTATTTAACAAATATTTATGGAGCACCTATCTCATGTTAGACACTATATATGTACAGCATGTAATGATAAATAACTTTTCTATCCATAAAGGGGTAGTCCAGTGGGGAGTGCAACAGTAGTCTGAAAGTCACCTAGCTTTTTCTTAGAAAAACTCTGACAAAGTCCTGATCAAGATTGTGGTTCTCAACTGAATTTGATTTTGTACCAACTTCTGCCCCGCCTCAACCAAGGGTTCATTTGACAATGTCTTGGGACCTATTTCATTGCCACTATTAGGGGAAGAGAGCACTACTGGCTGGCATCTAGTGAGTAGAAGCCAGCATGCTGCTAAGCTTCCTACAATGCACAGCGGAACTTGGAGTTGAAAGATAGAATTCTGGAGAAGAGGTGGGAGAGGATTTGGGGCAGAGTAAATAGCATTTGCATAGAAACCAACATGCAAATCAGTGTCATCATATCCTAAGTATTGGGAGCAGGCCTGTGGAGCAAGGGCATAGACTGGGGGGCAGGGGGATGGCAGAAGATGACACTGGAGACAGACAGAATTAGACCAGACCAGGCCCAGAGGGTCCTGATGAAATGGATATTGGGGCTTCCTGAGATGAAGGCATATGGCTTAAGCAACTGAGTGGAAGGAGCTGGGGTTCACTGGAAAAGAACATGAAAGACAAGCAAATTTGAGGGAAAGAGAAGAACTCAGAGTTTGAAGGTAGTCTGAGATGTCTGTGAGATGCCTGAGTGGAGATGACCAGCAGGCAGCAGGATATGCAACTCAGGAGAGAATTCTGGGTCAAAGATAGAAATGAGGGAGCTATTGATATACTGATATCGAAATGAGGGACCACAGAGACAGTAAAAAGTAAAAGAGAAGAGAATTTCTAGTTGTGAAAGTGCTTTGTCAACCAAAATATGCTCTATAAATACAAGGAATTCCTATTATCAACTGTCAAGTGCAACACCTTCCACACCCATCCATCCATCCATTTATTTCACAAAACTTCACTGCCTCATTATATGCTAGACAATGTGCTAGGGCCTGGGGATAAACAGATAGATAAGAATGACACCTACTCTCAGAAAGAATCAAGAAAGCAAGTGGGAAAAAGATAAATTAAATTTTTAATACTGACCTATAAATGAGTTCATATAGTGTTCCTTCTGTCAGGAGAGTTCAGGGGGAAAGGGCTAAGGGTTCCTGCAAGGGGAAGAACCTGAGGAAGGCAGACTTGATCTGTCTCATAGTTTTACCCAAGTTAGCCCCAGCCTTAGCCCTGGCCTGAGGTTTCACATGCTGTAATCTAGTGTTCAGTAGAACTATGTTCAAACAAGATATGGTGTCCTGCCTGCTTCAGTCAGCTTCTCTGTGTTCACTTCCTTCTTGCCCTTACAGTAATGGACTTAGGTTTCCAAAGACTGCCGAGTGACTGGACTAGCTTTCTACTCCATTGACTTGTGTTCCTTAATCACATGGGAGGCACAATTCTCTATTGTATGAATTCTGAAGTACTACAGGTCATTTCATGCCCTCTGGATTTACTACTGCCTACAGTGAAAAAGTTCATTGGCCCTTTCACCCTGGCACAGTCATGTGAGTCTTGCACCATCAAAAAACAAGGGCCATTCTCTCTTAAAAAGGAAAATATGGGTTGGATGTTTTTGATAATAAGAACCATGGCCAAATTCACCATAGATCTTCAAAAATACTCAATAACCTGGTAAATATACTAACATATAGTTTTGGAGTTTTAATAAGCTTTTATCTATTTTATGCCCAATTAATAACACTAACATCAAGCAACACTGGAAGAGTCTGTTTTCCAGTCACTTCTGGTACTAACTGTACATTTGCTCTTCTGCCTGAAACTATAATCAGGTGGGGGAGACTAGAAAGAAAAAGTAAATCAACAAATATATTTCAAGTTAAGATGGGACTATAAATGAAATAAACAAGGCTCATGAAGAAAGAATATTAGGAAGGACACATACTTAGACTAGTCTAGAATGAGTGGTGGTTAGGAAAAGTGAATCTGCAATTTCCTCAATATTTACTGATCATTGCTCAAGTGTATGTTGGATCAAGAGCCAAAAGATATAAATTTGTCAAGGTATTATTTGTTACTTTATATTTAATTCTTACTTATTGGATAGTTAATAAAGTAAAATGGAATAGAATAATGTCATAAACACTAATAATAGCACTAATTATGTACCAGACTCTGCTCTTAAGTTTTACAACTATTAACTCCCATTTAATCCTCAACATCCTATGAGATAAGTACTGTTATAATATCTATTTTACAGATAAACTGAAGCAAAGAGAAACTAAGGGACTTGTCCAAGGTCACATGCCTAGTAAGTGGTGAAGAAAGTTACATTAGCTTCTGTGAACCTATTGCTCTATAGGTTCTAATTATCTGTAAATTGGGAATGTTACCTGCATGGGGGTGAGAGGGATACTACATAAAAAAGTAGTTTTTAAGAAGTGCAAGGATAGATTTTTATCTTTATAATTTTAATACCAATTATAATGTCACTGTTACAATGATGCAGACTGTGGGCTTTAAATGCAGTGGGGAAGCCAGATATTTTAAGGTGAAGGACCCTATGCTCAAGAGAGTATACTGTCTTTTTTTTTCACTTTAAATAATTTTTAATATTTTAATTACAGTTGACATGCAATATTATATTAGTTTCAGGTGCACAACCCAGTGAGGAGACACTGTAGAACTTACTAAGTGATCATCCCATTAAATCTCATCCCCACTCTCACCCCTACAATCACCACACAGTTGTCCATGTCCCCAAGTTCTTATTTTTATTTCAACTTCCATTTATTTTTTGCTAGTGTAGAGAATACAATTTATCTTTTTAATATTGATCTTGTGTCCTGCAACCTTGCTAAATTAATTCATAAATTCTAAAATTTTCTTTAGATTCCATGTGATTTTCTACATAGACAATTATTTCACATGTAAAGAAATGTGCTTTTGTTTCTTCTTTTAGAGTATTTATTTCTTTTTCTTGACTTGTTGCACTAAAAATCTCCTGGATAATCCTGAATAGAAATGGCGAGAAGGGACATCCTTATCTTGTTCTGAGCAATTTTTTTAACTAAAAGTAAATCTTGGATTTTGTAAAATATTGTTTCTGTGCCTATTGAAATGATCATACAATCAGCTGGTTATTTTTTCTGAAATTTTTTAATATGATGAATTACATTGGGTCATTTTCAAAAGTTAAACCTACTTCACGATTCATTATGCTTTTTATGTTGTTGGATTCAATTCACTAAAATTTCATTTAAATTTTTGAATATATATTCATGAGGTCATATGGGTATTTGCTTTCCTTGTATTATCTTCATCTGATTTTCTACCGGGGTAAATCTGACTTCAAAAAATGAGTTGGAAACTTATTCTTTGCTCTTTAGTTCTCTGATAGAGTTTTGTGTACAACTATTATTATTTCTTCCTTAAATGTTTAGTATCATTCATTACTGAAATGATCTGGGCCTAAAATTTCTTGGTGGTTTTTAGATACAAATTCAATATATTTAACAGATGTGTAGTATGGCTATTTAAGGTACTTACTTTTTTTGAGGGAACTCTGATAGTTTATATCCCCCAAGGAATTCATCCATTTTATCTAAGTTGTTAAAATTATTGGCATAAAGTTGTTTATAAGATTTTCCTATTAGCCCTCTCATGACTGCAGGATCTGCAGTAATGCTACCTCTCATTCCTTATTCTAACAACTTATTTCTTCTCTTTTTTTTTTCATTAGTCTCATTAGAGGGTTATCCACTTTACTGATAATCTCAAGGAACTAAATGATAGTTTCATTGATTTTCTCTACTTTCTATAAACTATTTTTTCTATTTTTCTTTGTTGCTTTGTTCTCTTGAGAAAACCAACTCTATTTCCTCAATTCATCAAGTTCAGGAGGGTCCAACTGGATTCCCCTCCTGGTAGCATGGCCTGGACATTTAATGTTGTAAGTGGGGCCATCATAGGAACTTACCTGATTTGTTTCCTTTCTCTCAGAATTTACTGTTCTTTGTTTTCTAAGGTCCATTCTTGAAATTCATTGTTTTATGTATTTTTTCAGTTTTTTATTTGTTTCAGATAGGAGTGTAAATCTAAGAGGTACTGGAGGTACAATTCTCAGAAAGTTATAGGTAAATCAGTTACTAGCAGAAACCATTCAAATGCAGACCTGTCTGGACACAGCAGTACTACCACACAAAAAGTACTTTTAAACATTCTGAGGCTTTTAGATATGACAGATATAAGGTCTAGTGAATGAGTGTTTAACAGAAAAAAAGATACCATTATATATCAGGCAGTGAACTAATAGGAAGAAAATATGAACACTGTACTTGGTGGGCAGGGACAAATGCATGTTGAGTGGTAGTTAGAGAGAAATAGAGTATGAAATTATATTATCTTTGTAGTCCCTGTTTCTAGCACAGTGCTTAGTGCATAGTAGGGCTCAATAAATCTTGTTAAACTGAGCCAAAATGAACTGAGTCAAATGTTTGATCAGGTGAGAGTCATTGTGGACCCTACTGGAATGTGAAGGTAATAGATTTTACAACTTATGAAACTGATTGGGCATGAGTGCAAAGCATATTACATGTACTTAATAAAGTACATGTACTTTAATAAAGCATGTACTTAATAAAAACCACATAATTACTTAACTAAGTAATGTGCCAAAATGATTGAGCCTTCTAAAACCTCTAAAAGTATATTAAATGTACCTATTTTCAAGAGTGGAGATAAATATATGGAATTTACCACCACATGAGGTTTATTTTAAGGATACTTTCACTGAATTTATGCACATTGATGCTCAAGAGCATCAAAATGTGACTTTTATCTAATGCATGGTTAAAGCTAAATTTAGTTAGCATTAAGAATAGGAAGTTACTGGGTTTTTACTCAAGAGTATGTGTAGCCTTGGCTTTAGTATAAATCTGAGTATTCAACTTTCTTGGTATGGTGTTCCTTCCAAACCAACCAGTAATGCCCTCTATTTTCCCACTCCATGCCTTCCTCAGGAGTGCCCCTACCTGCCTATGAATGTCCAAATTTTACCCACACTTCAAGCTCTAACCAAGTTCTAAATCTTCCATGAGGCTGCCCTAATTTTCCCAATGGGTATATATTTTTATTGTTTTATGAAGAGTTTAAATCAATCTTTTTATGGAACTTATTCTTTTTTAACATGACTTTTTGTTATTTGTGTCCAGGCATCATCTCTTCAAATACAGTTTAAACACCTTAAAGGCAAAGTCAACATCTGATATATCCATTTGCCCATAGTGCAATCAAATGACATAGCACATGGGAGATGTTTGACAGGTTTGTTGGATCAATAAATAAGTGAATGCATGCATGATTCCAGAGGCATTTTTTATGTAGTGTTTCTACATGCAGAGACTGGATTTTCTGCTTGTTTCCCAGAATAAGGCAAGGAGGATCTTTTAGAAGCTGCATAAAGACTAACAGGATCTGATGAATAAGAGGTAGAAGAAGTTCAAGCATGACAGAACACCCAGTAATGATGAACATTTGCTCAAGTAATTTAAAAAGAATTGGCCAAAATTTGGAGGATAATTGGGAAACCAACTTTCTATTTTCCTGTTCCTTGCTAAGAAATACAAGTGAAGGAATATTTTCTGGAAGTTGTGAACTGGCTGGTTGGCAGTGCATGAGAAAGAAGCATGTGGCTGGGGCAGGTGGGAGACTTTAAGGGCAGGAATGAAGGCAGAGGAGGCACTGTGGGTGTGAGCTGAACAGAAGAACATCATGAATGAGAAAAAGAAAAGGTTCATTGAATTGATATTGAAAACAAACTGTCTAATGGCAGTAGCCTTCTGGTGAGTACTCACGAAATATTAAAGAAAAACAATGTCCTTATACATTAGCCCAGGTAGAAATTTGAAAGACCAATTCTACTTGCCACTCCTTCAATACAAAATTGAAAATAATTGAGACTACAGGGAAACTTTGCTGGTATAAACCTTTGAAACTTTCACACCACAAGGTCGTTAGTAGGAACTAATCCACCATCATCAGGGTACAAATGCAGAAAAACTAGGTAACCCAAATCGTGGAGCTCTTCTAAAAATAATACAGCAAAAATTCTTCATTTATGTTATCAAACTGTTTTCTACAGTTGGTACCTTGTTTTATACTCCTTGGATTTTCTAGGTCAGTTAAAAGCACAATTTATTCATTATATTTTTTATTGCTCTCAGTTTACCCCTTGCCTCTAGAAATGTTTGAATAAATAACCCCACTGTTAGTTATTTAAGTAGCCTTGACAGTATAGATTCCTTTTGAACTTCTAAGTGCTCAGGACCTTATAAGCTAAATATCCCACCTCAACAATCCCACAGAGACTGTAGGGAAGAGTGGAACCTTACCTTACTTTGTGAATGAACACTTCAGAATATGTTGCTATATTCTGCTGTTCGGATTTTATTTAGTGCTTACTAGGTTTTTATTATTCAAGTGTGCAAGTGATTTTTTTTTTAGAATTAACACATTCCAATTCATGTTCAGGCCACTCTCAGGTCCCAAGAATATTTAAATGCTCAATTCTCCTGATACTGTTTATGTAAATTCTACCTAGAACAAGAAATAAATGTGACTTTTATCTAATGCATAAGACAACATAAAGGTTTTCTAATCACTATTTAATTTTAATATAGTCAGTCAGTGGACTGCATTTTATACTCAAGATCCTTCTGCCTAGTCTTTAGAGATACTCCCAGGTAAACAACTCTGTCATTAATAAGAGCAGTCATACTTTGTAGATGAAAAATATTTCACATCCAGATCTTAACTAAACTGAGAGAAGAACTGGACATATTTGATGACATAATGAGAATGCATGTATATAATTGCATTTCTCATGCAGCAGAAAAGTGTAGACACCTGCATATATATATACATGTATGTGTGCATAATACACTGCCTTCAAGCTAACACACTTTGCACAAGCTACTCAAATGCTACCTCCATTGCCTGTCACCCAAATCTTCTGGTGGAAATATTTTTTCACATCTCTCTCCCTCCCACTTCTCCCTTCCCACACACTTATGGTATGTGCAGTTTTGCCAGACCCGTGTAAAGACAGGGAAACACTGATGGGATTGCTTTTCACAAGTGTGGGAACAAAAATCCTTCCCAATGAAAACATCTGTCTCTGTTCAAGTCATGCCCAGTTATCCCCCAAAAGAAATGTTCTGATTAACTTTTTTTAAGTCTTAAGATAGCAGTTTGTGTAGCAGATCTAATTAAGAAGTTTATGTAACAGATCTGCAGGGTTTTTTTCCGTTCAACTCAGTTCTTTGAGCTCAGTTTGAGTGTTACTAGCTTTCACCATGCAACGGCCAAGTGCTTCCCGGGCTGAAAATTATCAGCTTTTGTGGGATACTATTGCTTCCTTAAAACAATGTGAGCAAGCTATGCAGCATGCATTCATTCCGGTAAGGAGAATTTTCTTTTTTACTTTCCTAGGGATTTAAAAAAAATTATTCATTTTTTTCTTTTATAGCTCTGGATAAATGGCATGTAGTCTATGCATTTAAAGATGTGATTATTTTTTCTATAGTTCTTGTTTGGGATAAATATGTCTGTTTTTTATTTATTTATTTTTCTCTGTATGAAATCTCAATTCTTAATATGGTCTAACATTGACCAGTGAAAAAGAGTAATAGTGTCCAAGCAATTTATCCCACTGAAGTTGGTAGTTTCTAATAGTTACATGTATTAAAGAAAGAGCACAAAGTTGATATTCCTCACATGAAAATTTAAAACAGATTTCAGTGTGTATGTCCTTGTTGGTTCCCCCAACTACTAAGAATGACTTGACTGTTTTGCAGATAGATTGAGAAGCCAAAAGTTAGTTCTTAAATTTCAGTTCTTTCTTTTTCCAAGTAAAATCTACCATAAAACCTCTCTTAAAAATTATGACTGTTCCTTTAGTAGAGTAGTGAGGCACTACTTAGAGATTTGTAAAAATGGCTGATACAAGTGTATAAAGTGAATTAATAAGTCAGTGTTATGTTTTATATTGCAGAGATAATGTTTCTGCTTATAGTTATCAAACCAGAGGAACATTTGATAGGCTGAGATGAAGTAAATGGGACTTGGAAGAAGAGTATTAAAATATTTAATTTTTTAATCAGAGTTATTTTGAAAGATTAAGATGATCTATTGAGTATAAGAACAGTATTGAAAATTAATCCCTGATAGTTTATTTGGAATCCCTCAAGAAAAAGATCTTTTTCTGGCATAAAAACTCAAAAGATATGCTTCTGTCAATAGCATAAACCTTTAAAGTTCAAGTTATTTTCAGTGAGCCAAATTAGGTGCCATTATATTGTTCTCTGTAACTTATAATCACCTAAGTGTTTCAAAGACTGTGCTATATTTAAAGTTCTCCTCATTGAATACTATTTTCTACTTGGATCTCTCTAAATTGATCTTGATTGTTAAAGTCATTAAACATATACTTTTTGCAAGAACTTTAAAAAACTAATGGTGGGAAGCTCTCTAAATCAAATTAAGTTATAATGATTTTATAATACATTGAACTAGAATCTCATGTGTATAATTTGCTGCTTCTATCTTTATGGAACTCTTCTTGCTTTATCATAAGAGTATGATACTTCTTGTGAAGCTTAAGTATCTCCCCCTTCGTGGAGCTCATTATTAAAAATATTACCACCAGCTGATGATAATTCTGTTTAAATTGAGCCTGAATTTATTTCTTTGAGTATATAAATTAAATCTCAGAAAATGGACCCCATTTATTCTGTTTGTTATGCACTTTTTAACCCAGTGGTGCATATTTCATCAACACACATATTTGTATACACATACACATACATGGATATATGGGATTTTTGCATAATGATACCCTTACTTAGGATATCCAAATAAGTCCTAAAAATACATATCATTACAATGTTTTATTAAGCATATTAAAGAAATGAGAAACTATATTGACTTAACCAATTTGCCTTCTTTAAAATAAACCTAGTTTTTTTTAATGCTTGGAAATGAATGATGTGTAGAAAGTATAGACACACATTGATGTAGCTAATCTTAGGGAAACTGACCTGAAACTTCACCAGTAGGTAAATGCAGTCTGTGCATCTCCTGTGAGTTCAGGTCCGCATTGGTTATCTAGACCATTTCTTCCACATACAGTAAGCTATAGATCACAAACAGTTTCTCAGTCATTGCAGTTCTATGCACTACTAATAATCTGACTTAAAATCTCAATTATAATTCAATCACCCCATACAGCTTAGACTTCACAAAGCAGTTCATACCTGGATAGTGTACTACCCTCGATGGTCAGCAGAAAGAAGGAAGACAAACTATGAAGTCTTTCAAAGTTTCAGTATTTGATTTCACATAACATATAATGCCCTATATTGATGAGCTGGAGATCTAACTTGGATCTCAAGCTTTGGTCTACTTGACCAAAGAGCAATGCAGAATTTCCCAAATCCTTAGCATAAGTGCCAACTAACACAAGCTCCTAAACATTTATTGAATGAAAGAATGATTAAAAATACAATAGCTCTTTCATGAATTCCCATAAATTTGTTCCATCATTGGAGCTATAGGAGCATTTTTTCTAGACAGTGAGTATATTTAGGTATCAGGCAAATTAAATGTTGTTGGTGTTTTATTATGAGAGTTGATATGCTTATAAGAACAGTCCCATAATTAGTAGTTCTTTTTCATAGAGACTGAGCCCCTGCTATGTTCCAGGCATGGTAGTACCAGGCACAGGATAGGGACCTGAAGGTGTACTTTAATTTCTTTGTGACACCAACATTTTGAAAGAAAGACTGCATTACCCCTTGCCCAAATGGTGTCCCACTGACTCTTGCTGCAATGTACAAAGCTGACTTTCCATCATGTTTGGATTTGGTCTAATGTAAATGTCATCAAGCTTGCCAAACATTGGGGGCGATGGGATGACTAAATCAAGAGAATCCCTGATAAAACCTACATGGAATTCTTCCCACAAGGAATTTTCAAGTGAATGTATAAATCACTTTAACACCAGTTACAAAGTATTGTGTCTTAAGTACCCATTAATTACCATAAAAATTAAAGATAGGTACAAGCTTCATAGAAGGGTATCTCAACTGGATTTTGAAGGTTAAGAAGAATTTTTACATGTAGTGATGATGAAGAAAGAAGACATTCAAAGTTCAGGGAACAGTAAAGGCACTTACTAATTGTGTAAATGTGGTCCATTTTTTCATCTGCTCATTCATGCAACCAATATTTATTAAATACCTTATGTATCTGAAATTGTAATATGTCTAGGTTTATAGCAATAACTAGAATGAGCTCAAATTCTCTCTTGAGGGTATTTATATTCTAGTAAAAGAGACAAACATTAAATAAAAATGTATATATATAGTGTATATATATAAATTTATATATAAATATATAAAAATTTATGTGTATATATAAATTAATGTATATATACACACATATTTAGAGAAAGAGAGATATACACATACACATGTACATGCACACTTGAATGTTACCTTGTGAGAGTTGTTCATGGCATTTCTCACAATTGCAATTCAATATTGCACATACGCATTCGCAAATACACATCTATTATCAGAATAGCATAGCAACTATAGATATTTTGCAAAGTCACTAAAGACAAAACAACACATTATTTCCCAAATATTTTGTAATCTTAAAATACAAGTTAATTTCTTTAGCAAAAAAAATGGTGCATCCTGTCTGACACATCCTGGGTTTTGTACTTGTAGTATAAAAGTGATAGTATTTATTGAATACCAATTCAATACTATTTAATGTCACATGCTAAGCACTTCGAATATTATTCTACTTAACTCTCCAACTCTCTGATTTGGGCATTATCATCTCCTCTGTAAAACAAAGTTTACAGAGGTGAAGTAACTTTCCCTTGTTTCATAGCTAATAAATGGAAAGACCAGACCTTGAAAATAGCCATCTGACTCCCAGCCAGATAACTATTTTCTCTTAAAGTGTTTACTACAATAAGGAGAAAACCACTGAAACCAAAAACATATAACCTGGTGTGACAGGAGCAGTAATCAAGGACTGTGAAAACCACAGTAAATACAGCAAGGTGGAAGTGGTCTCTCTGTTTGGAATAGAGGAGAAGGATGATTAAAGAAGACTGAAAAAGGAAAAGACAAAGAGAAGTCTTGAGATGGTTTTAAAATAAGGGCTTATCAGGTGAAAAAAGGTGAGGAGGGATGAAATAGTATGTGCAAAGGCAGTGAGGCATGAAAGAATAATATGGAATTAGGACTAGTTACCAACTTTCCCCAAGTCTTTATCTTCCTCTTTGAGCATTAGGTTGGAAAGTCAGGAGAAATAAGGATGAAAGTTGGGTAATTTATTTTAGGTCAGATGCTCTACAGGTCAACCAGAATAGAAGTGCTGAATAATGCAGGCCCAGACTAAGGCACTGAAGCCTTAGAAGAGAATCTCCAGTGGGGAAAGAAATGACTCCATTATCCCCATGGCCTGGCCTGTAGGTTAACACCTGTCTGTGCCAGGGACTGACATATGCATAGAGAAGCAGAGAAAGCTTGTGCACAAATATAAAAGAATGAAACAACAGTAGAGATGAGAAACCACATGGTCCCTAAGAAAGATGCTGAGGGAGATGAACCTGACAAGAACAGTGAGAGGCTGAGACAGGCTGGACTGTGGCTTCCTGGGTGGCTCAGAATTCCCAGTTCTTTGTTCTGCTCATCAAAGTGGCTTCCTGCCCTGTGGACCTGGTAAGTTCAAATTTTGCTTAAGTCTATACAAGTGTCTTTCTATTCTCTTCAACCAGAGAACCTTAACTAACACTGGGGCCAGCTTGTGACCAGTAGTCCAGGGATGGGATCCAGCTCTACAATAAAGGACAGAACAAGAGCTGGACAGAAAGTGAGCAGATTACCTGAGCTCACTGGGCTTTATGGTGAAGTTCCATGATTTAGGGCTTAACTCACAGCCCATTCCACAAGCCCATTAACTCACAGCCCATTTCCATCACAACTCCTAACCAGATAATCTGCCTTCTCCCTGATTATTTCAACCCTGAAGAAAAATTAACACTCCCTGAAGAAAAATAAGAGTAGGGAACCTACTCACATATTACTTTAGTCTGCACATTTTTATTTAATTATTACAATACCAGTATGAAATGGTCCCAATATTATCTTCATTTTTGAGAATCAGTGAAGTTAGGTACCTTGTTTAAAAGCATATAGACGAGAAAACCCAGAACTTCTGGCCCTAATATCACTTTCCTTCACACTTACCATGGTCCTTTGTCCCTATTTCTCTTGTGATATTTCTCTGCTTTGTATTATAAGCATTTGGGGGGTTTATCTTGTTTGCACATGCTATTTATTGTACAGTCTATGCAGGGAAAAACCATGTGCTTCATCTTCCTAGTTTCTGCATCCCAAGTACAGTGTCTTAAATACCATGTTTCCTAAATAAATCTGTATGGATTGATTAATGCTTAAAATGTGAGGACTTAGGCAGAACTGAGATAATGAAGAAATAATCCTTTCTGTCTCAAATACATCCTTGAATCCTGTTTCCTCAGCTGCAGCGTCACTTCCACAGACTCAGCCTCCAGTCCCTAGATGTCGAGTTTGAACCATCGAAAGCTTAGGTCAGCTCTAAATAGAATTTGTTCAGTGATGAGATTCAGTTCTAGTTCATGGTGTTCCAAGTCTGTTTGTCCTTTCTAGATTCTAAATATTGCTTGACTCATCATCCTCAATCATGTTGGATTCATTTCTCTATTTTATTCTTTTTGGCCTTGCTTTAGATTTTTGTCTAGTAATACCCCAGTTTTTAGTCAATTTCCTTCAGAAAAATATGAATGAGACTATTAATGGAATTTCTATTAGTAAAGGAATAAAGATGACACAATCTATAGAGACTTTCAACCTAATGGGGAAAAAATAACTATACCAGAAGCGACCTGGATAATTGTAACAGCCTAGAACTGCATAAACATTTGCAGATTTCTGGTAAAATGCAATGGAATTGTCACCTTTGTTTTTGAACAAAAGGCAAGAGTTTGTTATCTTTTCATTTTCCTCTTTTGTGTGATTTGCATTTTCTTTGACTGCTGGTCTTGTGATTCCTGTGCATAAGCATCTGGAGTCCATGAAAAAGTAGTGCCAGGTGCAGGATGCCTTCTCATTATTCCAGTATTGCTCATTGTGAAATGTTTGTATTGACTCAGCAAAATGGGGCATTTGCACAAATATATGTTACTGTACAATGAAGTAAAGCCCATTCTCTGCTACTCCCACTTTTTCTCACCCACTGCAGAAATTGCAAAAATAAAACCCAATATATTTTTGTTACAGAATAGAAAAATAGATAGTTGTTCAGAGTTAATAATACCTCCTCCAGGTAGCAAAGCTAAATTAAAATGCATGTGTGCATACAAACACACCAAATTCTCAAAACCTTTAATAGGCTAATACTAGATATGCTATATTCTTTAAGTTTCATTTTGATATTTCGAGTGAGCAAAAAGATGCCTAAGGAAAATGGAGTTTCTAATTTTTATTGTGTGTATAGACCCCCCAGATACGCTGCACACATGCTGTTGCTATAGCTCCTCTGCTGAGACAACCACTGCCCTGCTGCCGCTGCCTGCCTTCCTGTTGCTAAGCCTTCTTGTTACAGTTTTCAAATAGCATCAGCTAAATTCTTTCTCATTGCAACTTTGCCAGGTAGCAAAGCAGGTTTTTAAAAAAGATTTTACTTATTTATTTTTAGAGAGGGGAAGGGAGGGAGAAAGAGAGGGAGAGAAACATCAATGTGTGGTTGCCCCTCACGTGCCCATACTGGGGACTTGGCTGCAACCCCAGGCGTGTGCCCTGACTGGGAATCGAACCAGCTACCCTTTGGTTCTCAGCCAGTGCTCAATGCACTGAGCCACACCAGCCATGGCACAAAGCAAGTTTTAATATCCCTACATTATTTATTTTTAAAAAATGAACTTCAAAGAATTGAAATGACCAGGATAAGAAGTGGCTAACTAGTAAGTTATAATCTAGTAAGATTAGAATCTCAGTCCAGTGCACTTTTGCTCTGAGTCAGAGTTTTCGTTACTTGAAAAATCTAGATCTGAATCCTTGCTCTACCAATTGCCATCTTGGGCAAATTGCTGAACTTCTCTAAGCCTCAGTTTCATCCTCTATAACATTATATATTATACAAATCTTTTTTGGGTTGTTTGCAGTTTTAAAAAGATACTGTGAGTTAAACCCTTAGCATAATGGCTAACTGAAGAAATTACCCATAAGGGTTGTCATTACTAATGTTGCTAATTTTTAATATTATCCCAAATGTATCCTTTTATAAATTGAGTAGTGTCTTTATATATGATCTCATTTGCTTATCAAAGAATCACATGAGGTTGATTAAGTAATAACTTATAATGTCCATTTATACATGAACAGGAAGTTTCAGAAAGGTTGTATTAATTGGCTAAGATCCTCACATAGCTGGAGAGAAATGTCTTAAAGCCAACTAGATGACCCAAATCCTAAACTCTTTCTATCACTATTTTTATTACATTTAAAATTAGGTTAGTGTTAAAGTCAGCAATCATCCACTCCTTATTGATAGTTGGAATAACCTTAGAAATAACAGAGAGTTAAGTGACCTGACCAAATTCTGTAAAGGCACAGCCAACTCTAGAAGCCTCACCTGCTAACTCCAATTTCAGGGCTAGGAAATGCTCATCCTATAACATAAAAGAATAATGTACAAATGTTTTTGTTGAATCCATGAGGACAAGGAGTGGTCATGAGATGTAAAGTTGCAAACATTATATTCATAAAGAAGTTATCATCTTCTTTCCTGCTGATTTAGGAAATTCTTTATAAAACAAAGGTTCTAGTGTGTTTGAGTTTACAATTCCAATGGATGGAGTGTCCGAGAGAACAGAGGAGAGTCAGCCTGAGACCATCATTTTACTCTCCAACTTGTGAAGAGTCCTCATGCCCCAGAAAACACCTCCGTTCTGTCTTCTTTCTCTTTCTTTCATTCTTCTCTCTATTTTCCTCTCTCTCTCCTGTAGCCCACAGCAACAGATAACATCCCTCTATCCTGACTCTGAAACATACAGTTGTAGCATTATCCTGGTCCCAGTAGGAGATAAATTGGCAAACAGGACCCTTGTTTTGCAGAATACATGAGGGTAAGAAAGCCATTGGAAACCTGAGAAACCAAGAGTAACATACACACTGCCACTGTGGAAAGCTAGAGCTGCTGTGGGGCTAGGAACTGGTTGGCATTTTAGGCCCAGAAATTTGTAGACTCTTGGCTGTAGAACAAAGAGTTCATTGCCTAGTCAGTGACAACATACAAACACATCTGCAGAATATATTCCTTGGTACCAGCAAATGCTAGCAGTATTTGACCAACCTCTATTTTTCTAGTCCCCATTCACTCCTCCTTTTTATTTATTCTGTCTTTATGTTTTTTCTTATTGAACCTAACTCCAAATGGAACATGTATTTTGAAGAAAAATGGGTAGAATATAAATTGATCAACTTATAGACATCATCAGAATTTAAAATAGGGGGAATGGAACTAAAATGTTCTTTATTCTTTCTGCAACCAAGCCCAGTTGCCATCTGTTAGAGGCAGGTCTTGACACAACTACTAGACCCAACATGGATGTGAGCACTTTATAGATGACTGATGGTTAAAAAATAAAATAAACTCATACCTCTTCTTGGTCTCTCTTCCTAACATTTCCTCTCATACAAAGGAATCATTCTAGATATGAAATGTTTTAAGACTTTCTCCATGGCTTAGCGTGCAATGTTTTAAATTTGGAGTGTAGGATCTGGTATTAAATTATGGTTGGAAGAGGAAAAAAATGAAAGGTGAATTTAGATGTTAGGAATTTTTTTTGGAGATAATGCTATAGAACATGGAGAAAGGCAAGATGGAAGATCAAGACTGATGATAATTCGCTTCTTCACCTCACATCTTTTTGAAAAAATTCTTGTTTATTCTTTTACAGTTGTCCCAATTTCCTCCCTTTGCTCTATTCTGCCAAGTCCACCCCTTGCTCCCACATTCAATCCCCACATTGTTGTCCATGTCCATGGGTCATTCATACATGTTTTTTGACTAATCCCTTCTCTTTCTTTCCACCATCCCCCCTACCCACTCCCCTCTGGCAGCTGTCAGTTTGTTCCTTGTTTCCATGTCTCTAGTCCTGTTTTACTCATTAGTTTATTTTGTTCATTAGATTCCTCTTATAAGTGAGAATTTAAGGTATTTGTCTTTCACCCACTGATTTCTTTCTTTCTTTCTGTTGCATATTCCATTGTGAAACCTTAATATAGAAGATAATTTTTGTCACTAATTTCATGGTTTTGAGTCCATAAAATTAACTGATTCATAAGCAAAACAAAATATAGGCTATAAACATAGAACAATAGGATTACAAATGGATTTTAGCTGCCCTTTCTCAGACATATAGAACCTCACCCTTTAGCCACTTAATAAGAAGCCACTTTGTATGCCATTTTTTTACATTTTACTTTTTGTCTTATTTATGCAGGCCTTTAAGTCATTATATCTTCTAACTTTCTGTATCTGAATATAAAAGCAGACATCGTTGCTTTCCAGAAGGAAGAACTGTATAGTGTCCCTGGTTTCTTTCTAGTATTTCCCAGCAAGGAAAAAATGTATGAGTGAAATCAGATCCTTGATGAAACATAGATTTTTAGAGGCCATTCTTTTTACTCTTTACTCCTCAAATATAGAAATAAAGGAAAGAGGTTCGGTGACTTGGCTTTCACCCTGTTATTGAACTTGCTGGATCTAAAACTGGGATTTCCTGACTCCCAGTCCAGCCATCTTTCTGTCAGGGACATAATCCCTCAGCTTGGTGGTGGTTACTTCCATGGAGATGGACTTCCTGAATCTTAATAGCCATGTAGCAACTATTTGAGATGTAAGGTTGACTCCATTATAAATAACTGAAACATTATTTATTTACTAAAACATGATTGTGGAATAAAATATAAAACTACTACATAAGTTTTTAAGATAAAACATGATACTTCAAACAAATGTCTAGTTTTAGATGGGTCTTTTGTGATATGTCTTCTGAAATGTTTTAAAAATGCATAGGATACCATCTTAGTTTTTCTCAGAATCTTTGAGTCCTTAGCTTTCCACCAAATGCTGTGCTTCCTCCTGCCTCTCCAATTCTGAAATGTGCAGTAGGAAAGTAGGTTCGTGCAGGGAACTAATTGCAGCTATGTTTTTGCTCCACACAGGGTGGCAATACAACAAAAATATGGATTTTTTGTTAAAAAGAGTGAGACTTTCCTCCACTGATGTTAGTCTAGTGACCTTGAACAAATTATGTTATAAGTTCATGCCTCTTCTCCTTATCTGTATAATGATCATAACTATAGCATGTAATTCATAGGCTTGTAATCAGCAATACCAGGCAGTGTGTTACAAGAGCTAGTTACAAGAGGGCAACATGCAAGTAACCCATTGTATCCATTTGAACCAATCTGTTAACACATGTTTTCTCATGCATCCTATCTGTTGTTGTTAAAGCTTTTGTTCCATGGGTTTAAAAACTAGTAGCAAATATCTTTTGAATATATTGTATTCCAAGCAGTATTAGGAGTATAGGCGGAGGTGGCTGGTAAGGAAATGAAGTAAATTGAGAGGTATGCCCTCAAAACACAACATTTTCAACAAGAAGGTAAAAAATATTACACATGAACAACTTAGCCAACAACATCTTTAAGGGCAGAAGGAAATGTTCACTAAGAATATCAAGGCTAGGTGCTTTCACATAACATCTGTCCTTTAATATTTATA
Organism: Trachops cirrhosus; assembly: GCA_028533065.1. Classification (NCBI taxonomy): domain Eukaryota; kingdom Metazoa; phylum Chordata; class Mammalia; order Chiroptera; family Phyllostomidae; genus Trachops; species Trachops cirrhosus. Next base: position 49,439,468 of record CM052543.1, on the reverse strand, counting down.
ATTCATTGTGAACTGAAGTAGTATAAAGATAGATAGGTGGAGACTTGAAGTGAGGATTAAGGAAACTTTCATGGGGAGTCTGGGACTTGAGATTGTCATTGCAGGATGGATAGAATTTGGTTAGGTAGATAAGAGAGAGGACCATGATTGAATCAGGATGTGGGAGAAGGAAGAAATGTAAACAGTGACCTTATGGCAGGCATGCAAGGTGTATGCTTGCAGTGAGAACCCTGGCCTGATGGGAGAAAAGATGAAGAGAGAAGGAAACTAAATAGCAATATTTATTGATCTGTGTGCTACAGAATAAATAGGTCCAACTTTAGTCTGATGAACCAGGCTATTGACAGGTTGCTCACAATTCTGGTACCTATGTCTGGCAAATACAACTACACTGCTAACATAATAGTTCTTTGGTGGCTTAGTGAAAAGGAACAGATGGTATCCACATGGATCTTTCCAGGAATAGCACCACATGGAGGGAATCAGTGAATTAAGTAGGTACGGTTATTGTGGCATGGGGCACATTGACTAAATCACATCTGAAACTTGAGCTAATGACTCCATTTTTTTGCGTGTGTAATCTTCAGAGAGTACATGCACAAATAAAGCAGTTGAGGTTATAAAGGCTCAGTGTGAATCAGTGGGATTTACGGCATCATGGAATAATGGGGAAAAACAAAGAATTTAGAATCAGTAGATCTGAGTTTGAATCTCAGCTCTGCTTCTTTCTAGCTTTCTGACTTTGGGAAATTCACTGACTCCCTTTGAGCCTCTTTTTACTTATCTATAGACAAGGGAAAATTCCACAATCTCTCTGGAGTTCTGTGTGGAGTAAACAAGAAAACACAGATTAAAAAGCTTACTCTATTTTCAGGCACACTGTGGTTGCTTGCTTGCTCAATCAATGCTAATTCCCTTTATTCTTCCTATGAGAATTAAATAATCTAATGTGTGTGGACACAATTTATAAATAATAAGGCATGTTATCAGTGGTCAATCTAACATAATTATCAATCAGTTTCAATGATGATCTGCAGACTTAGTTTTGGTGAGTCTTTATTTCAGCCTTTTACACTAAGTGCAAAGAGTCATGTGCAGAAGGTACAGGATGGAGGTCTAAAGAGATTTCATAACTAAAAGTCCAAGAAATTTTAATCTCTTGTTTCAAGTGGAATTGATTCTAAAGAAAACATATTAAAAAAAAAAAACTCTCTTTGGCTCTGGATCTCTAGTTTCTGTGCCTCATTCTCCAGGCTGCCTCATCTTTTCTGCATTGGGGATAAAGAGGTGCCCAATTCAGCCTAATTGAGGTCCTCAAGAAATCATTCATTTTCTGAAAAATATTACAGTACCTTGTGTTGTAAAGGAGGCTCAAGCAGACATGTTAACACTTGAATCCAAAGAGAAGAAATACTTGTGGTGGGTTTTCAAAGATCAGTGAGAGAAAGTGTGTTGATGAGAGCAGACTTCTGGGTACTTATAGGATTTTAATATAGAAACAAAACAATGGTTTTGCAGTTGTAAAAGTTGCCCACATAGGCACAGACAACAGTATGGTGATGGTCAGAAGGAAAGGCAGGTAGGGGTAGATGGATGTGGGCAAAGGTGGGGGAAATGGGGCCAGGAAGAGACTTTGCTTAGGGTGATATGTGCACAATGCAGTGTGCAGATGATGTTTTGTTGAGTTGTATACAAGAAACCTGTATGGTTTTATGAACTAATGTCACCCCAATAAATTCCATTAAAAGTAAACAAACAAACAAACAAATAAATAAATAAATAAAATCTTTAAAAAGTTACCCACTTTGGAATTAGACCAGCAGGATTGACCACTGGCCTGGCTATTACCAACTGGATAAACTAGGGAAAGATACTTAACATCTCTGCCTGTTTTCTGTAAATTGGGGATATATTATATTCATTATTAAGGAAGGTCAGGTGAGCAGAATTGGACCAAGTTCAAGGCAAACATGAATCTACCATTCTTCCTTCCTATTTTCTGAGCTAAACTGGTGGTAAGCTAGGTAGGTAATCATCCATGCATTTTGTTATATGCTAGGGAGAGGGACCAAGGTCTTAGCTTCCTCCAAAATTGCTCTCTTGAGCTATCCTGACATAGTCATTAACCTTCAGTTAAGCCTTGTCTAGCCAAGCCTTAGCACTCGCTCTGTTCACTCACCCACCTGTCAGTTAGTGCCTCAGTGTCCTCACCTGTAACATGGGTGCCCTATGTCACTGCAGGGTAAGGGTGAACCAAATGACAAGCTGAAAGCTCTTGGTGCTACTATTGGTGGTGACTCAGAGCTATACAGTATTGATCTACACCATATTGAACTACGCCTATATGGTTGATCTTGTAGAGACAGAACATGAAAAGAAGAAAATCTAGGAAAGCAAAAATAACCACAGTGATAAATAAAATAGTCTTACCTCTATAGAGCATCTCTCTTTCACCTTACATGCATTATTTCTCCAGCTAACTTCTTGGGAAATAGGTTAACTGGAAAATAACATTGCCCCATTTTTTTTCAAGTGGTTTGCAAGAGATTAAGGGACCTAGAAACCCTTTGAGAACTGGGGAATTGAATCTGAGTCAGTATGGTGAGAAATTTCTCTTCAGACTGTGAAAAAGAAACTAACAACTTTCAGGGCAGAAAATAACTGCATTTTCATCCTGGTAGCCTGGAAAAACTCAGGAGCAGGAGCTGCAGGTGCTTCCCAGCTTGGTTCCTGGGGCTATAAAAACATGGACTTGAGACCTGGTTGTGGTACTCTGGGACTTGTGACCCTAGGCAAGTGACTAAGCCACTTTGACTCTTCCCTTCTTTATTTTCTTTTTTAATTTCTTCTTTTTTAAAAAAATGGAAACAATAATAATATTTTCCTTAGAACATTTTGAGAATTATATGCATTGATGCATCTTCAATGCATATCATAGTCCCTGAGACATAATAATCATTCAATAAATGCTTAATGTTTTATTATTGTTATTCTTGTTATTATTTTTCTGTCTTCACTTTTAATAGTAATTAATTGTGAGATCTGGGACATGCTGCTTCCTTTCTCTCTCTCCATTTCATATTCATAAAATGAAAAGGCAGAATTAAATAATCATTAAGGTCCCAGCCTTAAAGTTTTGTGACTCTAGAGTATATTTGTTCTTCATGTTTTATTTGTCTCCTCTCACACAACTATCAATAATATATCCTGAATCAGACATTTTCCAAAAATTTTCATTGGAGCTTACTAAAAAAAAATCCTGATGCAGCCAACTTGGGTGTGTCTATGCCCTTCGCCTTCTCCTGGACCTCGCCTCCTGCAGGCTGCTCACATGATATGCTGGGCTCAGTAACAGAGCCAGGGTGTGGAGCGGAGGGTTCGGGCACTAGCAGGATCAATGTCTAATTTGAGCTAGTTTCCAAGTTGTTGGTGAGCAGTGGAAATTAAAATACAAAGAGTTTTGGTAAAGTCTGATTCCATTGTGAGAGGCAGTACAGCATGCCTATCAACAGTGGGGTCTCCAAGTCAGAATGCTTGGGTTTGAAGATTCTCCTTCTATCACATGTGTAACTAAAAAGTCATTTAACCTGTTTTCTCACCTGTAAATTGAAAATAAGAGGACTTGTCTATTGATTATATGTGGATTAAATAAGTTGAGTGATATAATAAGTACCATGTAAGTACTTACCTTTATTGTTACCTACACCAGTGTTCACATATCAGGAGATTTGGGTGCGTCTGGGTCATGGTATCACGAGATTCTAGATAGTGATTCTAGATGCTTCTCAGCCCAGCAATTGCAGGTTGCAGGTAAATCCTTCAATGAGGAGTAGGACTCTGCCAACCCCCACAGGTTTGAGGCTCCAGCCCAAAATTATAGGGAAGAAGTAGAGGGAAAAAAAAGGGTTTCATTCCCAACAGAGAACTAGAGTGTAATTTAGGAAATCCAGAATGAAGCCCCCCTCCCAACATCATATTTTTTATTTCCAGAATGGGCCAACATGATGGACAGGTTAGGGAGAAAAAAATCTAGTAGAAAATAAGGTTATTCTGAGTTTAATCCTTAGCATTCCACCTAGTACTTAATATTAAATATCTCACTTCAGACCTAATTGAAGATGCGGGTGGTAACCCCAAATTCTACTTTCCTGGTTAGGATCAGGGCACATGGTCTGACTGCTAATATGACTTCTTGTAGCAGTCAATCTAAGCAGCTAAAATTTTCCATGAAGTTCTGGGTTTTCAAGCTCTCTTAGTGAAATTATGTACATACACAAAATGGACTCATTTTAAAACTTCTAGTGGCTTCCATTTCATTTCAAATTGTCATGCCGTACTACATATAAAAGTCATAGGGCCTGTCTTTCAAGGCTGAGAAGATTAGCCAAAGACACTCAGCCCTGAAAGCAACTCACATTATTCTTGCCATATTTTACCTCCTGTTTAGCTTAGCCTGTTGACAACTACCTGCCTTCTTCTATTTGCATGTTTTAGGTCAGCTGAAAGTCCTGCTCAATTCTAAGCCCCATAAGTATGTTTGGTATTACTGGTCAGTTTTTCCTATATCTAAGGCACTTGACCATGTGGGCTCTCTCCTTTTCTATTTTGCTTCTTAAAAGTTTAGGCATAATCCTGGAGTTAGTGTTTGACATTTCTGTTACTAAGCATACCACTTGTCAGACCTAAGCTTCCCAGAGTGTGTCCTTGGACCCACTGGCTTCTCTACCTCCCCTATCAATACCATGCTGGCAGAGGCTTCCTCCCTGAAACTGACCTAGTGACTACTTGTCCATTTATTCAGAGGCATTTCTCAGATTTGGCACTTAAAAAATATCAAGAAGTAATCACGTTAATCAGAATCAATGAACTCCTGCAAAAATTTGCTTTCATTTTATCTAACAACACAAATTTATTTTTTCTTAGTGTAAACAAAGTTATTGACACAATATAAAAATATTTGGGTATTCCATGGAACCCAAGGACAACAAGGTGGTAGAATTCACGAATTACTTAATCTGATAATTCAGATTTTATTAGTAGTCTCTGCTTGCTTCTTGCTTCTCTATAATTATTCTTCCCTCTTTTTGTAAAGTTGCTTCCTCCAGATGGAAGAGAATGTAAAGTAAAAGACAAGCCATTTACATCTTACAGTTTGTGGTACCCAAGATAGATTAATTTTCTTAACTCTTAAGTCTCAGTTTGCCTAGATTTGCATAAAGTCAAGTCTTGAAACTTCTGATTAAAAAAAATATTTTTTTATATTTGTTACATGTCTTTTTTCAATTAAAGGAAATAAGCACATTGAAGGGGGTTACTGGAATCTGCTAAGTTAGCGGTTTGATTTAGGGACTCAATTAAAGAGGATATCTAATATGGAGAAAGATAACGTGGGGATGGTAGGGCAATGTGAAGTGTGGAGATAAAGTTTAGAAGGAACCGTCCGAGTAACTGAATAATTGGTTTTAAGATTCAGGAACTAAATGAATCTAATTTGATTCATAGGCAAGGACTCACATGATTTCAAAAGTGAGACAAGAAATAGCAGTCAGGCTGAGCCAAGGGAAGATCTGAAATTGCCAGCTGGTGAGAAGAACACACTCCTGGGTTGTACTTAGAATTCTACTGTGCTCTGTGTTATTGCCACTTGATTTTTACTCTCTGATGATATGTGCCATTGACTATCTGAAAGATTTCGGGAAGCTTCTATAAAAATGTTCTGGGGTGGACTGTGAGGGTTCTGGAGCAGAGCAATGGGTGCTCTTGGGAGAGCCTGGTTTAGTAGCACAGTGGCATAGTGTGTTATTCAGAATAACCCACCATGGCATCTCTTCGCCACTCACACCAGGGAGCTGCCAATGTCATGTATATGTGATATGTGTGTGTTCACATAATTCACACATCCTGTATGTTCATGCATTTTTAGTGAGTTTTATAGATGTAGGTATAATTGTGACTTCTGGAACTTTGTATCACTGAGAAGGAGCAAAAAGCTTTCCACACAATGTAGATTCTACTTCAACATTCACATTGTCCATATCCTAGAATTATGAAATAATTATTAATTATAAAAGCTGAATAGTTAAGTAATAATAACTGGGTAAAGAAATCAGATAGTGGATATTGGAAAAGTAGTCACAGTCACAGTGTTATTGGTAACTAGAGATTTTTAAGTTTTAGGAATGTTCTCCAAAGCTTACACAGCTTTGTATTTCTTTCTACCCTCATCTATACTTTATAGATACATTTAATCAATAATTCCTAAGTATTTACTGAGCTCCTTCTGTGTAGCCACGTGCTGTGAAGAATTCTAGGGAAATATACAATCCTTGTTATTTCCTAAACTTAAGAGTCTAAGTGGAAAGACCAAATTTACATGCATAAAATGGAAAATAGCAGCATAAACATGCAAAAGTGATGAGTGGCACTGTATGGGAAATGGATTTGTGTATAAAGTGTGTTCCCAGACCACAGTAATAGAATCTGTTGGGAAAGAAAATAACATAGGTTGAAAGGCCCAAATCAAATCAATACATATTTATCGATCATACTATACTAGATAATAAGGTGAAATACAATTAATGGTTGTGTTACTCAGAAACTTAGTGAAAGGCACCATCACATTCTGGAGTCCTGGGAACCAATTAGAAAGCATAGGAGAGATGACATCAAAAGTAAAAACAAACAATAACAACAACAAAAGCCACTAAGGCATCACCAGGTTGCTTTCACCTAATGTGCAAGACCCTGAGGCATCTCTTGCCTTCAGGGTGGCCTTTGCTTTTCCAGGTCTTAATGGTACTCTAGCTGGAGATCTCCAATCAATGTGAGACTTTTGTGATGGAACCACCTTCAAGGGTGTCCAGACCATGGCCTGCAGCCTGCACGCCCTTGTGGCCCAGGATGGCTATGAATGTGACCCAACACAAAATCAGAAATTTACTAACACATTATGAGATGTTTTTGTTTTAGTTAGTGTTTGTGTATTTAATGTGTGGTCCAAGATGACTCTTCTTCCAGCGTGACCCAGAGATACCAAAAGGTTGGATACCCCTAATAGATCCTGGATCTTGGAGAAGTTTAGGAAAGAAAGAATGGATTTTGAAGTTAGAAAAGCTACAGTTAAATCTCAGGTCTCATTTTCCCTGAGCCTCATCTCATCTATAGCATAGATGTAGTGATAATAATACCTCACCAATATGTTTTTGTGGAGTCTAATAAGAACATATATGCATATCCTTATACATGGGCAAGTAATATGCACTTAATAAATGGTAATTCACATCATGTAATCAATTCTCTTTAGTGCAGTTATAGCCATAAACATAGTGTTGAGACCCAGTGTTGAATAAACAATTCACAAACCATCCAATGATATATCCTCACAGTAGTCCATCTTTAGAGACACTTACTACTAATAACATTTAACATAGATTCTGAAATTTTAGTTTATAAACATTTAAATATATCACCTCATTTATTCTTGAAACAAACTTTTGAGAAGGTAATTATTTCTAATCCCATTTTACAGAGAAGAAAAATGAGGCAAAGGGGGTGAAGGCCTCACTTGTCCCCAGATCACTTACACAAGGAAGTTGCTGAGCCCTCAAATCACATAATTAGAAAGTTGATAAAACAAACTTGAACCCAGGTCTTCTAATTCTAAACCTCATGTTTTTCTGTCCACACCACATGCCTCTTGACAAGCACTGGTATTTTTTTTGAAGTCCTATGGAAACTATCTTTCTCCAAAACCCCCTTTACCCACAAGGTACTTGCTCTTAAGAGTTAATGAATAACTCTAGTCGACACACTATGTAGACACACAGACCAGAATTATGTTCTCAATACCCAGGGTTTTTAGTTAAAATGTGGAATTTTGTTTTGTAAGATCTTCTGGATTGCCGTTTGTTTTCTCATGCTATTAGGATGTCATAGACACAGTTTGACGTGAAAAAGCTGACAACTCTGTTAACTCCAGAGGGCACATCTAATAAAATGTCCTGGAAGTTGAGTCCTTGCCAAAAACACTATGTCATATAGAACAGCTCTCGATTATCCGCTTTAAGAGTATTTCCTCTATCTAAATGAAATCTGCAGTTTGGGAAGGAGATTAAAGATCCCTTGGGAAGGGGATGAAGGGAAAGTCACTGTGGAAATTCTAGAAACTAGAAAATAAAGATAGGTCTATTCAATATTCATAAAGTCAGATTGGTTGATGCAAATACAGATTGCAATCTCTTATTTTTTTAATGACTTGACTTGTAGCTCTCCTGTATCAATTTTACACAGGTTCCTACTCAAATTTAAGGCAAATGACTGAAGTTTATACAGTTTTTTAAAGAAAGAAAGTTTAGCTTATCCAATATGATTTTCTGCCATCTTTGACTAAGTTTTAATTTTCTGTCTAAAGATTTCTTAGGTATAATATCAGAGGTGTATAAATAACAAAGAAAAGATGATGACAGCATGCATAGTAGTTAAACATATATATCACTAAGTGAACTCTTGTATATTTTGCATTAAATACAACATACTCTCAAAAGACAGTTTAAAGAGAAAGGTTGTAAATGTTGGTTTGGATTTAATTTTGCTTCTTGGAGTTGGAAAACAAATTTATTTAGCACAGCCATTTTTAAAAAGAAATGTTATCAACTTTACTTCTTACACAATTTATTAGAAATCTTGCCTGGTAAGCATAACAAATCCTCATCTCCTGTATTGTCAGATAAAATTTAAGAAAAATGATTATAAATGCTATTGCTTACTCACTTCACTATGTGGTAAATATAGCAAACAAATATTTGGAGGATGTTGGAACTTTGAGCTATTTCATTTTTTCTCCCAACACCTGACACACTGCCTATATGGGTCCTCAAGAAACACTGCTGAGCTCTTCATGAGTAAGTTAACAGAGTCTCAGAATACAGTACTTGTTACTTAAAAAATTTTCTACTTCTGTTTTTCAGGCCAGCCCTGCTCCTATAATTGTCAACACAGATACTTTGGACACAATTCCTTATGTAAGTAACATTTTTATTGACTTTCTTTAAAAATTATGTACAACTTAATCAGCTAAATTTAATATATATTTAGTTTTACTCAATCCAGATAACTTTATGGAATGGTGTGTAGAGTGAGTTTTGTGAGTTTTTTTACTATTTACTAAATCTCAGCTTAGTCATGTAAACATTTTCCTCTTTTATTCATTGTTTTGTAAATCACAAGAGCTTATCATGAGGGAAAAAATACATAGTTGATTGTGTTCAAATAATGCTAGTTTCCTAGGTAGTCCACTGAAAAGAGATTGAATTGCATACGGAAGAGATGAACAGACTTCTTTGTATCCCTTAATAAATGAATACTCAAATCAATTTCTGTTATAGATCCTAAAACATAAGTAATGTCAACAAATATTTAGTAGATTTTTCTTGACTTTGAAAAAGAACTGGAGCAATAGTTTTGTGAGTGTGAAGGCATATATAATAAAATGTATGGTCTTGTAAAAACATGAAACATGATATGATAGGATCTGTCAGACCAGTAAAGCCTGAGATTCTATACCTGAAATACAACCACTATGATGGCCAAAGTTCTTAACAGCACAGTCTGATTGGACAAGGGAGATTGGACAGACAACAGGCCATAGTATGGATGAGTGGTTGACATTATGGAAACTCAGCAAACCTTTGTGAGTGGCCCTTAGCTGGTGAGTAGAGAATAGTGATTTGGGAAAATGGAACAGATACACATATAAGCATACAGAGGGTTTGAAGCATGGAGAAGGATTGCAGGAATAATGGATATGAGGACAGATTTCTGAATGTTAGTTAAATGAGTAAAGGATATGAACCACTTAGAAGAATACCTGGTACAAAATAAGGGCTTGGTAAATATCAGCTACTTTTAATCTTAGAGCAACCTCAAATGTGTCAACCTCAAATGTCTGCAAGGGCCAAGCAAACAGATCCAGCTGCAGACCCAGAAACAAATGAAGTGGTTGGAAAAAGAAAGCATAAAGCCTTCCACTCAGCTCCCACTCAGCTCCAGTGGGTTTGTACCAAGGAGAAATGGGGGCCATGTGCTGTCAGACCATCCAAAGGTTCAACAGAGCTTGGAATTTTGCACTTTTATGTAAAAGTCTGAAAATTTAAATACAAGTAACTAATTTTCAAAGTTTCAAACACTGCGCACCAAACAAAGTGTAGTTTCTGGTGCAAAGGCTGCCCTTTGGGAGCTGCCTGCCTCAGAGCACCTGGAGGACCTGAGCAGGTCCTGCAAGCTGGGACTCAGCCGTAGGCTAGAGCTGCAGTGCAAGGTGGGGACTTGATTACAGGAGCAAGTGACTAAAACTGGGACACAGGGTCAGGACAAGAATAACAGCAAAATTGATGTAATGCTGAGTCACCTGAACTACTGAACTAGGGCTTCTTGAATTTCTCTGAACAAGAGCTGTTTGCAGTCAGACCAGAAATGGGGTTAAGCTTCCTGGTAAGAATCAAGTGTCCCCAGCTGTGGAAAGTAAAGGACTCTGTTAGAAAGAAGCAAAATGATGCATTAAGGATACAGTGTCCAGTATTCTATTTCTCACTCTTTCTTCCTTCTTTCACTTACTAAACATTTATATTGGGATTACTGTATACCTGACATTGTTCTAAGCACTAACAAATATTAACTCATTTAATCCTCATAATAACCCTATGAGATAGATACTATTAATTTCTCCATTTTACAGATGAGGAAACTGAGTCATAAAGAAGTTAACTAACTTTCTCAAAGTTTCAGCGTAAGAGGCAGAGTCAAGAATAAACCTAGGTAGCCTGGATGTAGAGTTTGAGATCTTAATGCTGGTCATGCTCCTTTCTTCCTTCCCTCCCATGTTTTCCGCCTGTCCACTCGGGAACAAATTTTTCTTGCTTACTTACTCCTTTGCTACATGTAGTTTTTGGTAGAACACTACTTGTCACAGAGGCTTTAGTACACTTGAGGCAAAGATCCATGTCTATATTAAGGAATCCAATATCTTTACTATAATAAATCTTTTTTGTATCCATTGGCAAAACAAATGAGCAATGCTTTGAAGAAGCAGATATGGGCACAGAAATGTATTTTTATAAGTAGGACTGCTTTCTTGGGGTAGATCTATATTATTTTAAAGCCTTCTATGAAGGTTTAATGGCTTACCTGCCAGATGCCCTCATGCACAAATAATTTACCAGTAGGATTTGAGAATTTTGTACAGATATGCCAAATTGATATCCCAACTAATTAGCTAGTAAGATCACCCACATAAAATAAGGTAATCAAACTGTTCTCATTCTCCTAAATATCAACTTTGTACATGACTTTGAGTTCCTCAAAGGGCTTTTCCTTCCCTGCTCTCAACTGTTTTATATTTAATGCAATCCTGTTTGAACCTTCTTGAGTCAGAATCTTTAAAGAATTTTGCTGAACAGCTAGGTTGGGTGAAAATTTCTCAATCCTCATGGCAGTGTGTCCTTGGGTAATTCATTAATTTTTCTGGACCTAAATTAATCTATAAGATAAGAATTATATAATACCTACTTCAGAAGTGGTTGGCTATAAGAATAATGAGATTGTGTATGAGAAATGATGCTTTGTCAAGTTTCAGTTGCTAAGGATTTATTTATTTATCATTTTATTTGATAAATGCTTATGAAGTAACACATGCTAGACCCCAAAAGAATGGTTAATATGAATATTGTCCCCTATATAGGAGAAACATGACTACATTATCCACTAAAAATAGCAGATTTAGTACACAGACATTCATTAGTATATGTTTTGGATCTTAGCATCAGCCCAACTCTCCCCTTTTTTCCTGACCAACTGGGTAACCTTGAACAAATCACTGTTCCTTTTGCAGTCCATTTTCTTGTTCCCCAGCGCTCTGTGCTTTGTTTTCCTCTTCTATTTCACATGTTCTAGTTGTTCACATAATTTCAGCTCTATTTAATGAAAAAATGATTTTAGGATTCCCCAGAGCATTTCAGTCATGTTGCATAAGAACATTTCCTTCTTTAAAAATATTACCTAAATGACAGATTTTAACATATATTAAAATCCTCCTCAAAAATAATTTTATTACAAGTAAATGTATTAATTTTGCAAATTACCAAATTTGGTTTTAGAAATATATGGCCCTTGTGGAAATGATTCCCTGGCATACATGCCAACAGCAATTGAATAACTAGTGGAAATCAGTAGTAAAAGGAAATTTTTAAATAAGTGTCTAAGAAAGGTACAACAGACATTTTAAAAGATTTCTGCTTTTTTAGGAAGGTAAGTTAAGGATATTAGAGCTTTTAAAGTGCCTGCCATTAACCAAGGGGCCACAAAGTTTCTTACATGGGAATGCTTCAAATATCATACATGAAAACTCATTCATGTATGATATCATATTTTAAGGTGTAGGACCTTATGTGTGCCATAGTCAGTCCCTCATGCAAAACAGGAATCCCCTATATGAAAATATTTTCATTACAGGGTCCACTATGCAGTGAGACAATGCTACCCAGAATTTGTCATTTTGGGGTTATGACCCGCAAGCACAAAATCAGTGGCATATAACAATAAGTATCTCTCCCATAAGTGTTTGCTGGTTGGCCTGGTTAGCTGCTTCAGGCTGTAGATTACCAGGTTGGCTGGTGCATCCCTGCTTCACATATTTCAGTATGGGACCCAGTATCACTCAGAGCATGCTCTTTCCATTATGATGGCTGAAACACAAGAGAACAAGCCCAGGATGTAAGCATAGTTAAAGCCTCTGCTCATATCACATCCACTAACACCCCACTAACAAAACAAGTCATATTGTCAAGCTCAAAGTGATGGAAGGAATGAATATTTGCTAAATCAGAAACTAATTTGCCATACCAAATCTTTGAATACAAGGGCCAAGAAATTGTGTGTGTCCCTTTTTAAGAAAAAAATGAGTACAACAGAAGGAATCTTAGACTTTAAAAATATTAGTGGTTCAATGATAATAAACGATGAAAGTTTCAGCGAAGCCTGATTCAACTAATACAGGGAGTGGGTGTCTCCCTTACTAAGGATGTCTAAGGGAAAATAATAATAAGTAAAAGAAACATCTAGCAAGTACTGGCAGTACAATGACTTTACTTAGTGTGAGACACTGTTGTCTGAAACTTTGTTTCCAGAGGTAGAAATAATAATGGAGACAAGGGAATTTGTTCCAGAAATTCCAGGACTGTGGCTTGGAAAACCTCCTAAGGAAGTGAGGAGAGAGAGAGAAGAGAGGAAAGAAGAGAAGAGAAAAGAATGAAGAGTTAGTATACAAAAAATATGAGAGGGTCCTTTCTGGAGGCTATTATGCTAAGTGAAATAGTCAGAGAAAGATAAATACTATGTGATTTAACTTATATGTGGAATCTGAATAATAAAACCAGTGAACAAACCAAATAGAAGTGGAGTCATAGATACAGAGAGCAGACTGGCAGTTGACAGAAGGGAGGGCAGTTGGAGGACTGGGTGAAAAAGGTGAAGGGATTGAGAAGTACAGATTGGTAGGTACTCTCAATAGTCATGGGGATGTGAAGTACAGCATAGGGAATATAGTCAACAATATTCTAATAACTATGTGTGGTCCCAAGTGGGTTCTAGATGTATCAGGAGGAACAGTTTGTAAAGTATGTGATTGTCTAACCTTATGCTATACACCTGAAACTACTACAAAAGAATATTGAATGCAAACTGTAATTGAAAAATAAAATTTAAATTAATACAATGAAAGGGTCCTTGGTAGTATCACCCATTGCATTTGTCAAGACCATTTATGTAAAAGTTATTTGAAAACAAGCATAATATATTTATAATATTATGAGAGAGATTCTATGTAGCAAGTTTTAAGTGTTAAAGGTGATTGATGCAGCTGTTAAAGGCTGATAATGTGAGTGAAGGTTTGTGAGGAGGGAGATGAGAGAAAATAAAGGATGACATAAGTTCAAGGATATAGAGAAGCACCAAGGTTCATTTGGGAAGCAAAGAATGGGCCTGAAACTAAGAGGAGTTGTTAAGCAGGGGATAGATGGCATTTCTGATGGATTCCAGCAACAGGAAGCTGAAAGTGAGAGTTCTCTGAGGAGGAGGTTGCTGTATTACAGAAGTGGGATGACCAAGCACTTGGTCATCAAGGTAGACAGTTAAGCATTAATTTCTCTGAGTTATTTTGTGCAATAACAGACCCTTGTGATTTAGGCTACTATTTACTTTTATTTGGCTAGTTTTCCAGAATGATGCATGAAGGTAAAGAAAACAGAATTATGTTTGTTTCTTTGAACATTCCTGGCAGTGATTAATAATGGCAAGGTATTTTGGAAGAATTTGCTGAATTTACTACAATTATCCTTCACCCAAGAACTTTGTTTCTTTTTATACTTTTTCCCATGAACACTATTAAAACTATATTGTTCATGTTTTCATCCGTTGAGAATATTGTGTAAGCCAGAGATGAAAAGCCCTTACCTTCCAGAAAACAGCTTAATTTTGGCTTCTCTATGCCCATGAGACAATAGGAATTTGGCAATAGAGGTGAAGCTATCAATATTTGTTCCAGAGTAAAACCTAGCCAATCTAAATCAATTCCTCAACTGCAACAATCAGCAGATTCCTTATGCCTCCACTTGTTACTTTGCTCTAAAAGGCAAAATATGGAACATAATAGTGCCTCTCAAATATTAATGTGTATAAAAACACAATATAAATGCGGATTCTGCATTTAAGATCAACAGGTAGTGGGCCTGGATGGGACTCATGCTCAACTGTACAATATAACACACTTTGAGTAAATAAAGAGTCTGATGAGAAAGACTAGCCTTTGTATTCAGGAGCAACTGGTTTCTAAGCCCATTTCTGCCAGTAAGTACTTAGGTGAATTTTGGTTAAGTCAAATTATCTATGTAAACCTCTGTTTTATTATTTATGGAATGGGGGTGATAATATTTGACTTGCCGGGATTGTTACGAGTACTCTTCCTAATATGTAGAAAGTAGTTAATAAATGTTCATCATAAGATTGGGAGAGATGTATGCCTTTAATAAAATAAAACATTCTTTAGATTTAATTTTGAACTGCTGAGCCAAGAAAGCAGAAGCTGTTTCAGAGACAGGGCAGGTAGCAGTTACGTAGGTCCATGGCCTACCTACATCGTCATCTCTGCTTGTGGAAGCATGGCCTATTGACTATCAGCATCATTATCACCGGGGAGCTTGTGAGCATAGAATCTAAGTTCCCATTGAAGACCTGCTAAATCAGAAACTGTGTTTTTAACAAAAATCCCAGTGATTTGTATGCATATTAAAGTTAGAGAAACATTGGTCAATATGACAGAAACTGTTTTTTCTGTTTAGATCCTACAGCTCCTCTTTTCACTCCTTTACCTTAAAGCATATCTGTAGGAAAAAAGGAACAAGGATCAATTCAACTCAACAAATTGGCACAAACTACTGTGTTGTGTTGGCTTCAAGACTGTGTTCTCCAAGACTAGCTGCAAGCCTCCTACTTAGATCCTTAAATTAAGGGCCAGATTATTTAAATTTTATTTAAAAAAATATAAAATTATAATTCAGTTTCTCTGTTGCACTACCCACATTTTAAGTGCTCAGTAGCCAATGTGGCTAGAGGGTACCGTATTTGACAGTGCAGATTTAGAATATGTCCATCATTCCAGAAAGTTCTGTTCTAGATAATAAATAATAGGAAGAAATAGAAGGGAGCTAATGTTTATTAAGAAACCACTATATTTTTATGTATTACCTAATTAATCATTAAAACTATCTTTCCAACTTTTGAGAGTTGGTTTCACTTCACACTTTTTAGAGTTGAGTTCTTTCACGTCTTTCAAATAGTCCCCACTCTCTTCAGGAACTGTAGGAAATGTTCATGTGAAATGCATGGTCCCTATCCTCATGGCCCTTCAAAGCTTATTAACTTTTAAAATTCACATAAATGACAATATGGAGGCAAATGCAAGCAATTATTGAAAACTTTCTTAAAAGTTCCGTGATTCTCCCATCATTTTTTTGTGAAATTATAAGTCTCCTATTTGTACTGAAATGAATCTTTAAAGTAATCAAAAAATTAGTAAAGATCTGACCTAATTTCCCATTGGCAAACCTACTTTAATCTTTCTTCCCTGGGGTGCCCTTATGGAGGGCTGCATCCAATCACCTGTAACATTTAAAATTTGCTACATAAAATCTCTCATAATATTATAAGATATTATGCTTGTTTTCAACTAACTTTTACATAAATGGTCTTCTTGGCAAATACAATGGATGATACTACCAAGGATCCTCTCATTGTATTAATTTAAATTTTATTTTTCAATTACAGTTTGCATTCAATATTCTTTTGTAGTAGCTTCAGGTGTATAGCATAAGGTTAGACAATCATGTACTTTACAGACTGTTCCTCCTGATACATATAGAACCCACCTGGGACCACACATAGTTATTAGAATATTGTTGACTATATTCCCTATGCTGTACTTCACATCCCCATGACTATTGAGAGTACCTACCAATCTGTACTTCTCAATCCCTTCATCTTTTTCACCCAGTCCTCCAACTGCCCTCCCCTCTATCCACTTAAATGTGGATAACTCCCCATCCACTGGAAGCCCCCATGTATAGGTTTGTTACATTCCATCTAAGGTGGGAGGCAATGGGAAAACATAACAGTTGTCTAAGTGGAGAATGTGATTGATAGGTGAGAGTCACCACAGTGGCTCTTCTTTCTAGTAATGGTTCCTCCGATAGCACATATGTGACTTACGTATACTTGGACAAAGAAGCCACCACCATCTAAGGAGTCTGGCCTGGCAGAGCAGGGTTAAGAACAAAGGGAAATAATTTTGAAAAAAAATGTGTGTATAGTTTCTCTATAGCATTGCTTTTCAAGATGCCATCTGTGACTGGGTAGCATCAGATTCCACCAGGAAGATTATTGCAGAATCTCCAACTATCCCACACCTATAGCATCAGAATCTCTGAGGGTGGGACCAAGGAATCTGTGTTTACAAGCACACCAGGTGATTCCTACACACACAAAAGTCTGAAAGATGCCAGTGGAAGCCCAAAGAAGCCTTAGATGCTGGCCTGAAGTGGGGATGCAGTGTAGGGTAGGAAATATTGCATATAATAAAGACAAAATAGAACTATAGGATTCAATAAAGGTCAATGGTAACACATTTAGAATCAGTCTGAGCCAGCATTTAATTCTAGAGTTATTATTGTTGTTGCCATTGTGGTTGTTTAAATCATGCAGGATGCTTTTCAAAACATTGGCTTTAATAGTCTAGTGGAGTCTACTGGATAATACATAAAGGTAGCACATGCTGTTAAAACGCCTCTTGCCTATCTCTGCCTGGTTTACTCCTGTGCATCCTAAAGGGTTCAGACTGAAAAATGCTTCTTCTGGGAAGCTGAAGTTAGGCATAATGCTCCTGCTGTGTGCTTCTACTTCTGGCTCTTCTCTTCCATAGAAGTTACCACACTGCATTATTTCTTTAAAGTCTGATAGTTTTTCCTAGAGTATAAATTCCATAAGCATAGAAAAAAGTGCTCCATCTTTCCCACCATTGTTACTTTTATAGCACAGCACATTTTTGCTCGGCTGGCTGGCTAAAGGAGTGAAGGGATGAATGAATAAAGATGTGAAGAAACTGAATTATGGAAATATGCTATAAGAAACCATCCCATTTGAGGAATCAGGAAAAAATGGAAGTTTAGCTCTTAAAGAATAAGCAACACATTTCCAAGCAGAGTAGGGAAAAGGCATTCCAGGAAGAAGGAACTCAATGTACAAAGGTCAGAGGCCTAGCACCTCTCATATGTTCTGACAACTGAAGCATAGGGCAGTAGTATGAAGTTGGAAAAGTAGGATTGATTCTGATTGTGAAGACCTTGTTTGCTTGATATGGGATTTGGACTTTATCCTGTGGGCCTTACCAGTAGTATCATCTTCTCATATATTTGGGAACTTATAGGCATTTTTTCACGACTAAGATGTTTTTTATGCTTGCTCTGTGTAGTAGGTACCCTAAATATGTATTGAATAGATAAAGTCAAGAAACATTTAACAGCAATGGACTAAAAGCTTTTCTTGAGTCTTCCGTATGCTTTCTTATCCCCTTGTTTTTGTTCACTCTGTTCCATTAGCCCAGAATATCTTTTCCTCCATACCTATCCTTTTAAGATCTCATAAAACTGCTGTCTCTACCAGGAATCCCTCGTCAACCATTCTAGACAAAGTTAATGTCTCCTTCCTCCTTGATTCTATAGTATTTAATTCACAAGAGGTTGCCTGCTTTAGAGGGTGGACTTTGGATTCTTTTGATTCTACCATTTACTAGCTGGGTAACTGTGGAAAATTAACTTCTCTGACCCTTTTTTTTTTAATCTGTAAGTAGAGAGAGTAATAACTGTCTTTCATCAGATATTAATTAGTATATATATATATATTCAGTTATATATAACAGAGATAAAAATAACAGTGCTTTTGCAAGACAGAAACATATTTCCCTCATATGAAAGAGTCCATGTGTTTTGTCTAGAAATTGAATAATTGCTCAGCTCCACAAAGTCTTAAAGGGACCCAAGCACCTGATCGTCTTGCTCTTTCACCTTTGAATGTTACCCTTGAATACACAGTACCATGATCACATGTCAAAGAGTAGGTTAGAAGAAGGACAGAGAGATGAGCATGGTTCCTGTCTTTGAAATATGATTTTGCTTGTATCCCTAGAATTAGAACTTAGGCACAAAGCCATACCTAGCTGCAATAAGGAATATATGTGTAATTTTTATTCTGGTTACTCTGGGCCCAGATAAAAATTTGAGAATTCAATCACTATGGAAGACAAAGAATGAATATTGAGGGACAACCAGTGGTCTCTGCCACACATCAGGCATATTAATGTTCTTAATGTAGGATCTTTCTCCAGGGGATACTGAAGATGATCTGAAGCTTTTTATTTCCTTATCATTTGTAATCTCAACATTTGGATTTTTTTCATAAAAATATAGTATATTATTACAGTTGTACAAGTATATAATTACCAATTAGCATCTATAGGAAATGCACACGCAAACATTTTACAGGTAGAAACAGTGAATAAAAAACTGTAGAAATCATTAGTTGGAAGCATTAGAGATAATATTTAGATATTGCTTGACTTATAAATAAATGTTCAACAAGTGACATTGTTACTGTGCAAAATTAGTATCTACCATATTCTTTCTTGTTTAGTAATAGTTCTTATCATTCTATATTAGCCTTTAAAAAAACTGTGTTTAGCTTATCTTTAACTTCCAGGGAGCTTCTCACTCAGATTCATGCACATAAGAAGGGTTTCAATATGTTATCATTATCTTCAGTTGCTTTAGTCAAATTTAGCTGTCTTACTGAAGATTAAGTTTTTATATGAAAAGATAACTTATCAGGTAAAATGTGCATGTTTTAGTTTGATCCATGGGCCAAAAGGATTGAGGTGCATGCTGCTACACAAGGGTGGGATGCCCAATTTATTTACTTGTTTGCAAAATGTCACATGTTTATACATAACCACTCTTTTAAAAGTATGATGCTTTTAAACTGCTTTTTCTTTCTCACATATTTTTGAAAGAAAATGTAAGTAGTTATATATGATAAAGAAGATCATGGGTGGCTGGGTGAGATCAAATATAAGAAAGAGAAAGGAAGAGTTACAGTTAAGTAAAAAGCAAAAACAGTGAAGGAAATGAGAGAAGCATAATAAAGAGAAATAGCTTGAAACCTTTGCATTGTCTTCCCTCAATTTTAAGAATATCACAGTTGGAATGAAGTTAATCACACTACTTAGAATGTTAAAAAAAGTAGAAATACTAACATATCATTTTTTCTAGGGCCTCAGGAACTTTATGTGATACTTAGAGTATTTTATAATCTCTTGGTAAATTTTGTTGAGCTTTTAAATTAACTTTTCTACACTGATTTTTTTTAAGAACCAATTCTTGGGGGGTGACTATAGCTATATATTTTCTGGGAAAATGAGGAGACATCTTGTTTCTTTTTTATTTAATCTTTATTGTATTATTTTCCATTACTCAGATATTGCACGCAGAAACATTTTTACTGACACATCCCCTAGAGCAAGGGACATAAAGGAAAGGATAAACAAATGGGATCTCATCAAAATAAAAAGATTCTGCACGGATAAAGAAAACAGTATTAAAATCAAAAGAGAACCAACTGTATGGGAAAACATATTTGCCAATGATACCTCAGACAAGGGTTTAATCTCCAAGATATATAAAGAACTTACACGATTCCACTCGAAGAAGACAAGAAACCCAATTAAAAAACAGGCAAAGCACTTGAATAGGCATTTCTCCAAGGAGGACATACAGAGGATCCAGAAACACATGAAAAGATGCTCAATATCACTAGCTATCAGAGAGATGCAAATTAAAACCACAATGAGATACCACTTCACACCAGTCAGAATGGCCATATCGTAAATAAAACAACAGACAACAGTGTTGGAGAGGTTGTGGAGAAAAAGGGACCCTAGTGC